>QLTV01004233.1:4418643-4431497 GCA_003457575.1 Thermophis baileyi | reverse complement strand
ATAATAATAATAATAATAATAATAATAATAATAATAATAATAATAATAATAATAATAATAATAATTCAGATAAGCATCTGCCATCACAGACCTAACAATTGTTAATAAGAATAACAGAAAAGTTTTCATAGTGGATATTGTAATATCTGGAGACAGAAGAATAGAAGAAAAAGAACTGGAGAATATCACAAAATACAAAGATGTGCATAATAATAATAATAATAATAATAATAATAATAATAATAATAATAATAATAATAATAATAATAATTCAGATAAGCATCTGCCATCACAGACCTAACAATTGTTAATAAGAATAACAGAAAAGTTTTCATAGTGGATATTGTAATATCTGGAGACAGAAGAATAGAAGAAAAAGAACTGGAGAATATCACAAAATACAAAGATGTGCAAATAGAAGGAGAACAACTATGGTCATTGAAAGATGTGCAAATAGAAGGAGAACAACTATGGTCAATGAAAGATAGTATCATTGTACTTGATTGTACTCAAGACACTGTAGGTGTCTTGAGTACAATCCCCAAACAACTAGAGCACTACTTGTACTTCTACTTAACACCATCAATATTGACAAAATCACCTCCAGTCAATTGCAAAAGGTAGCTTTACTTGGAATAGCTTACATCCTACATTGATACCTTTAATATCATCAAATAACAACATCTGCCCATCCCAGGTCCTTGGGAAGGTTAACAAAAACCCAGATCCAGTCTAAATATCTGGCTGACTAGGCAATGAACCATAATGATAAAAAATCTCCATGGAAGTGCTGGTAGATGGGGTCAAAGGGAATAGTCGACAATGGTAGGGTCAAAAGTAAGATGGGAAACTTGTTTTCTTCATTTTTCCCAACCAACTGACTTGCCCAAGCAAACTGTCAGAGGTGGGATGTCAGTCTGGTCAATGGCCTGAACTAGAGTGCATAGTGGACTTGTGAGATGAAGCTGTTCGTGATAAGCTCCTCCAGCATAGATTACATTGAAATAAATGATGTTCTGACTCACGACTTTTTATATTCCTGAAAAAGAAATTATACTTTCATCTATTATGGATGTTATCTTGGATAATACGATGCTAACTTATTTGAGTTTATAAGTATCTTATTTGATGTTTTTAGTGAAGTACTTCAGAAGTTCTCTACAGATGTTAAACGTATTTCAGTTGGGGCTCAGAAATAATCTAATTGGCACCTAGGATAAATTTGAATTTTTAATTAAGTTTTTAAAAATTACCGCAAGTGATAAATAGGGCAATAACATCATCCCTTTAAAAATGTAAACATGTATTTTTTTTCTTGTTTCAATCCTGGTGAGATCTTGGCCCATTGATGGAGTAATTTGCAGCATCTAAGGTAGAAAGGGTAGAACCCATGAAGTGGCTTACCAAGATCATTTGAAGGAAACACTTTTTGAAGGGTACCTTGGGAACTTATTAGGTTTTCCTCAATGAAGTATCAATAAAGGTGAACAGATTTCACTGGAAGATAGCTTGTTTTGTCCTACAGCATAGCTGGTAAATGGCCCTCAAGAAGTTGATGACTGACAGCTCCCAACATTCTGCCTCCTTCACCAAGTTGTCAGGGGTTTTAGACAATTAGGATCAATAATTCTCTGAGGACTACAAGTTTGTCAACTCCCTTTACTGTGTGTTTCATCACCTGGAAATACTGAGATCATCACCGATACAATTTCTACTTTACATGAGAAAATAATGAGATATAACAAATTAAATTATCCTGGAACATGCTATTGAATATTTTTTAAAGCACCAGAATGTCATAGCAGGTGAACAGCTATTATGAAGGACAAATAGTTAGGAAAGGAGTGAAGCAAATCTGAACTTGGTTAACTTTCCTTTCATTAAAAAAGGCATGCTTGCCAAGCTTTTATCTTAATGGAATTTCTTGTGAACCAAAGAAGTATAAGAAACACATCAACAACAATTGTGTTGTCACATCTTTAATGTTGCTAAAATGATTGTCTACATCCAGCCATGGATATGCAACCTAGATCCTAACTCTAACTTTGCCTTTGTTGGTGTGATCATAAAAAAATGCCAAGATCTATTTACCCCAGCATTAAATTAGCTTTGGAGGTTGCTATCTTACATCCAGCAAAAACATGTCACTATCAAAAGGCATTAAATACATTAGGCACCAAGAAAGCAGCAATGTTAAATACATGAACTAGGAAACGCGGATTGATATATGCACTGGGATTTATTTTCAAATATATATACATACTTTTCTGGGCTATATATCCTCTCAGTTGTGTACATACTGTATCAGTAAGTTTCGATGGGTTCAGATAAATTACTTCCAAGTAAATTCTCATACAATTACAGCTTGGCTAGCTTTTCAAGGATGTGTCTATTAATATGTATACCCCAGCTCCTGGTTTCTCATACTGGCTGCTCTGAGACATCTAAGCAGTACAGTTTAAGAGGACAAGTTCTTCTCAGTGTTGAATACTTATCCAAGAGTGTTTATGAATAGATCTCCCACATACGAACCTATGATGCAACATTTATTTTTAAGGTCTAGAATGCACTGGCAATATGTACTTTGTTCTGCCTTTGTCATTGTCATTTCTTTTCAATTTGCCATGGAGAAAAGTATACCAAGAGCTTAGAATCCTGCATTTAAGCAATGTTGTCCAGACGGGTGTTTGCAGTAGAATACAGAGAGAATGACATTACATTCAATCCAATCACAGCATCTAGTGTTAGGAAAATTGATCTTTTCCATGCGTTGGCTAGGAAATGCCACTCAACCACATGTTCCTGGGTCTTACATTCTTGCAATAATGACTGCTGACTTTATTATTTCTTGCATTCTAGTAAGACATCATTAGAAGTGTCCACCTGCAAGCAATCAGTGGACAGCGAAATAATAAAATGATGTTTTTCAATTTCTTCAGCTTAAAGAAATATTTATAGCTGCTTGATAGTCTCCTTTGGTTTCTGAGCAACTTGTATTGTGATTAATATATTTCAGCACAAAATGCATCACAAACTTAAAGAAGATTTTTAATGCTTTATTGTCATATACATTTTTTGCTACCACAGAAAATTAAAATAACTTTCCTTCTATTTCCTCAAGAAGAGAGAAGTGAGAGGAAAGATCAAATGACACAATTGTAAATGAATAATTTAAAGGGAAGGATATCTGTACAAAAGTATACTCCAAATATTTGAAAATATTTCTCTTTAAGGAGCAGATTTTTTTAAAAGCAACAGTTCCAGAAAATCCATACTTCTTATACTTTTCCATTTGCCATCACTGTCGTGTGGTTTTCTTCTTTTCCTTCTTCCGTCTTAAATCCTCCATTTGTTGTTGCAAAAGTTGACACTGGCCCGGATTCAGCTTGGTTTTCATTCTCTAGCAAAATGCTATTTCGATCAGCAAAATATCTTTTGTAGATCTGGTAAACTGAGGACAATGGCCTGACATGTTAGGAACTGAAGTAACAACCATTGACAAAGTCACATTTGCTTTGGAACTTTGACAATATTCAATAGTTACATAAAAACACACTTAACCTCTGAGTATAGATCTGCACTCTTGATTACTATTTGTGGCCAAAAGTCAGGGAGGATTGAACTCCTCCATCTCTGACAAGAGTTCTAGAAAAGAGAAGTGATTATTTGGAAATGGTATGGGTGTATGTGTCCGCATATTATGGTAAAAAAAAGTCAAGATGGGAGTTATGACTGTGCAACAAAATTCTGCCCATTTGTTTTAAATGTGCAACACATATAAAAAAACAGATGAAGCTTTCACCATAACATCACAGCTACAATCTTGATTGGCTGTATTTTGTGGATACTTCTGAATGCTTTACTTCCTTTGTTTGGATTTTTACTTTGCTGCATTTTTAACTGTTAGCTTGAATGTGGTACTTCGAAATGCCCTTGTGTTTCTCCCACATATTCTGTGACACTTGTCAAGTTCACATACACTATGTCTTACCAAATTTAATTTTGTGGTTTCTCTTAATTAGAAAAGAATGAGAAGCTTGCATCCTTCAAAGCATCTTCACGAATAATTAGTATTTCCAGAAAGGCCTCTGAGCTCCACATTTTGAACATTGTTTCTCAACCTTAACAACTTTAAGAGGCGTGGACTTCAACTCCCAGAAGTCTCCAGCCAGCATGCTGGTTGGGCAGTTCTGGGAGTTGAAGTCCATGCATTTTAATTTTACTGAGGTTGACAAACATTGATTTACAACATAACATCGAGGGTGGTTGCAGCCCATGGTTTTGTTTGGTTTCTTGTAAATGGAAATTTTGTGACTGGCCACTCTCCTCAAGGCAACAATTAGGGCATTTTTTCAGATTGATTTCTACTTTTGTGGTTAATATTGACCAAGCCGGAGAATTTATGTAGTTACATTCACCATTATCTTAAAAGTTGTGTGTTTTTGTTTTTGTTTGGGAGATAAGTGCAAAAAATAGAATCATCTGTGCTGCATGAATAAATACTAAAGCCTTTGAAATGACTTCCTGATTTTAAAAACAAAAGATCCAAATGAGTCATGGGCAAGGTAGCTTACCTCCCAGAATTATTGCTGCAAAAGCAAGTTGGAAAATGGAATAGATGAGCGGAAAAGTAAACATCAGTGCCAGTTGTTCCTGACTGAAGGAGAGTTGCACGATGGTTGTACACAGCTGAGAGTTCTGCATTCCTGTTTCTAGAGCAACCGTACGGCATCTAAAAGAAGTAACAAAGGGTGGAAAAAGAAATAATCACCAGTTTGCTTGAGAAAGAGCCTTAGTAGGAATTGGTCTGTTTGGGAATAATGACCAATTCCTGAGTAGTTTCACTTCTGCAATCAGTTCTGATAAGTCAGTTCTGTTTGGTTGAAGGCCAGATGCTTCCAGGGACAAAGCTTCTGGCAGAGAGCAGCCAAAGGCTGGAACAATTTCCATAACAGCTTGATTTCTGTTACAAAACAAAGCCTTGCTCATTCCCAAGGACAAAAATCCTTATTATTAGATCTTTTATCAGGATCTGATAATATCTTGCTTACAAAATCTCTGAACTAGCTACTAGCCTTGAACTTCATTGACTAAAAGTCTGGTCTGGAGCATAATTATTTTATTGTGCTTGAGCTTGAACTGATGATCCATTCTGCCCTATTGTGTGATTCCTGGGTCAGGATATAGAGAATGTACACGTATGTACTGCATGTCTGTCTATACTTGCATAAAGACTACTTTGGATTTTAGGCCAACTCACTGCCAGTATGTAGCCTCTAATTGCTTTCCCCCCAAAAATACAGGTCTCAACAAGGAACTAGCACTGATGGTGTTACCTAGTTTGGGTAATGAAACATCTGCAAGAAAACAGCCAAGTTCAGAGACTTGGATCCTTCATTTCAAGCCTGAGCTACAAATATTATCCTTTATTGATACCAGGAAAGGATATGAGATGTTGTGAGGGAACTTCCTTCCCTAGGCAGATCTAAGGCTACATCATGAAAATTTTATGCATTTATTGAACTACACAAGGATTAATGATAAGTATTGTAGATACAGTGAAGTAGATTAGCTCCCACCTCTCTTTCTTACTGAGAACTATGAATTTATGATGCATCAAAAGTTTCAGTATAAGCTCATTTAAATTGCTTTTGGATCGAGATGAGGTTGGAGAAGACCGAACAATTGAATGTTGTGAATCAAGTAGAGTTGTTATAATGTTTATGTAAAGGAAGGATGGTTATTTTTTTCAAACCAGAAAGATTTCCAAAACATTATTTTATAGTTTGGGAATATCAGTTTTATAAAAAAGGGAAATAGAGAATGAAATAGAGTTTTATAAAAAAGGGAAATAGAGAATAAACAGAATAAGTAAAGGCAGCCTATAACTCTATGGTTAATTAATTTCAAATTTTTAATATTTTTTTTAAAAAGGGAGACAATATGGTTTATACTAGATAGGATTATAGTATTAGTTGTGGAACAAATCTTACCTGTGCCAGGATTGGCCAGCTATGCGAGCCAGGAAAAAGCCTAGAGAATAACCAGCAGCTGGAAAGATAGTCCCAATAATCCAGAGTTCAGGAGTAATTGTCCAGGAACTTTGGTATAATATTCCTCCAACCACGGCTATGATCACTATGAGAATACCACCACTTATGGAACCAATCTGAGGGAAAGAGAGAGAATGCATATTTAATATATCACCAGCACAAATTGTAGTTTTGAAATCTTTCACCCTATACAGTGGAATCAGGATCAATACTATTATGGGGTAAACTCAAGCTGCCCAAGTATGGCAATATTATTAACAATAATTGATCAGTAGGTCAGTTTATTAAAATTATGACTATATTTTCTGTAACATAGTGATATTTTCTGTCTCATATATCAGAATGACTTGGACTGTCTCTGGGTAAAAAAGGAAATAAGTAAATTTGCAGTTCCTACTTTCGGGTTTGATATGATCTCTGATAGTCCTTAAGGGGAATGAGTGACAAACAAATCTCTTAAATAATTAAGTTGACATATTTTGTTTATTTCTCCAGCATTCAAATTTAGTTAAGGAAGCAAAAGTGATTGTTCCAGTATGTTTGTGTATGAATGTATTTGTTTGTTAGATTTATAGGGTCAGCCATCTTGCTGCAGCTGCTCTAGGCACCCAACAACACATAAAAACATAGTCACAACAGACAAAACAACATTAAAAATGTATGAAGGCAGCCAAGGTAAGAAAAAAACACACGCCATATAATACATTCAGATCACAATCAGCCCCCAATTATATCTTGAGTGTTCTCTGAATAAGTATTCATAATTGTTCAGCCTTACCTTAAGAATAATTTTAGCTAGCTTGGGCCATTGATGCTTAAAAAATATCCCAAAGGAAACAGGAATGACAAGCGCAACCAATGAAATGCCTGCAAAAAACAACAACAGGTTAAATTGGGGAAAAGGCACCTAGGTTGAAAGAAATGGACTCTCTTTAAAATGAACTCTCTTTAAAAAAGAAAAGGATGAAAAAATAATCTCAAAGCGTTTATCCACTAATCAAAATCAGCGTTATGTATACCATGTTATACAAGTCAGTTTACTTATGGTAACTAAATAGAAATTAATTATATAAATTAGTAAGTTATTTCTAAGTGATTCTCCAAATCAGGACTCATAGCAGTAAAATGCATGTCCAAATTAAAAAAAAAAAGATAAGTTTTTCAGACTGTTGTATTTCAAGTTTGTAGTGTCAATTATTCTTTCAAATATAAAGGGGGAAATATTCTTGATGATGGTCCTGCACAAATTTCCAAACGTTGGTATATTATTCAAAAACCAATGAATCTTGCATATATTCAATAAGTAATTTAAAAATAAAATTATAAAATAAAGTTAATATGAAAAAATAACTCCTGTCTAAAAGGAAGCACTATATGGTACAAAGTTACATTTTTGAGCATCATTTCTCCATCAAGTACCTGATGGTATAAGAACTCCTGGCTTGAGCAGGAGATTGGAGTAGAAGACCTCCAAGGTCCCTTTCAGCTCTATGATTCTACGAATCCATCAATTTCTTCTTTAACAGACATGTATGTGTCCAATATGCACCACACAATAACTTAATTAACTATGTTAATTAAGTTACTAATTGACATAATTTACTAATAAAATTAATTAATTATTTAATTAACTGTGGGTTGCATGAAAATGGCAAAACGGACTTCCATTGACATTCCCAAACACAGCACTCTAATTATTTATCCATCTCTACTTATACTTTCAAACACTTAACAGTGTATTTACAAATAATTATTTGTAGGAGTATTCTTTAGTACAGGGATGTCAAACTCAATTTCATTGAGGGCCACATCAGGGTTGTATTTGACCTTGGGGGGCCAGGGTGGGCATGGCCAGCTTGATGTCACTTGTGTCGGGGCGCTTGTGGTGGCCTGAGTGCTCTGCCAGCAAAAATGGGCTCCCGAGCTCCATTTTTGGCTGCAACTGCCTCCTGCAACCCTCTGCCAGTGAAAACAGAGTTCGGGAGGGCCGTGGGCAGCCCTCCCGAGCTCCATTTTCAGTGACAGAGGCACTGCAGGCCAGTCCTTTGCTGTTTACAGGGCAGCCCCTTGGGCCAGACCTAAGCACCCTGTGGGCTGGATCCGGCCCCTGGGCCTTGAGTTTGACACTCCTGCTTTAGTACAAAACAGCAAATCTTCTAGTACAACAGGCAGTTAAGCATGCCAGACTATGTCTGCATAGTGCCAATCTATATTTTTGGCAAATTATCTTTACAGTTCGCTTTCTTGGATAATGTAATTTCATTGTGGGTATAAGGCAATGTACTCCATATTCTAATTAGGTGCTTTTAGCCAAGCTATTATATATCCAAATTCCCTAATAGCTGACATTGCAGGAGGAGAATTCCATCCTTCCAAGTCGTTAAGCCTAAAATCCTCCAATTATAAGAGGTATCAAATACACAGATCTCAAGAAGATATTTGAAATAAAGTTTCCAGTGGGCAAAGTTTTTCATTCATTACCCCACAAAATGGAATATAGCAATAGCAATAGCAATAGCACTTAGACTTATATACCGCTTTACAGTGCTTTACAGCACTCTCTAAGCGGTTCACAGAGTCAGCATATTGCCCCCAACAATCTGGGTCCTCATTTTACCCACCTCAGAAGGATGGAAGGCTGAGTCAACCTTGAGCCGGTGAGATTTGAACCGCTGAACTGCTGAACAGTCAGCTGAAGTAGCCTGCAGTACTGCACTCTAACCACTGCGCCACCTCGGCATATAGATGTTGCAGTGCAAGCTTCATCTGTAAATTAAAGCCACCTCCTCTGACAATTGGGTCAAAAACAAGGATATTTTTCACCAAGTAAGCTTCCAAAACCGACCATTGACTTCCAGAAAATACATTTTAAGTATGCCAGATATGGACTATACACTATCTGTGGCTTCATTTTTAAGGTAATAACTTTTCCTGAAATGCTCATCATCTGATATATACATTTTCAGTTCAAGGTATAACTTATTGTCTCTGGGCACCATCAAAAGTTTCCAGAAAAAACCCTGATTTTGACAATTTAGTAATCCCCAAAGGCATCTGTTCTTTAATTTTAGTGTGGAAGAATCAGGTTTATCAATAATACCACACATTGTTTGTAAATAGGACTACTTGACATTCCTTACTTGCATTAATCAAGCCATGAATTTAGAGAAGGCAAACCTGCTGTATATCTTTTTCCAGTACAAGAGTGCCCAATTTTCACCTAAAAGTAAGATAATTCTAATTTAAGTCAACAGTTTCTTATGCCCACTCAAAGAGTTGCAAACAGAGCAAAATTTTAAACTCTCAACACAATTGTCATTTTTTAAAACCTTGGATTGCCTGCTAAATACTTGCTCGGATTTTTTCTCCTCCCAATAAAATGCACATACATATATCCTACTTCTATGTGTTTATGAAAGTATATCTCTACCAGGAGTCATACTACAGAAAACTACAAGAACTTAGAACAATAGAAGACAAAGAAATAAATATTTTATTAATGACTGATTAAAATAAACCATCATAAAAAAGAGATGAGAATCTGTTTGCTTTGGTGTTCAAAGTATCAAGCTAGAAACTGGGAGGCTGTGAATTGTAATCCCACTTTAGGTACAATGCCAGCTGGGTGACTTTAGACTAGTCATTTTCTTTCAACCTAGAAAGGAGACATTGGCAAGCCACTTCTCCAGATCTTGCCAAGAAAACTGTGGGGACATGAATGTTTTCCTTCCTTGCTTAAAGCTTCTTTCATAGCAGTATATCTCTGTATACAACAGTAGTGGGCCTTATTCAGAATGATAATGAGGGTGCTTACCAGGAGGAGGTAGAAGGTTTGGTGAACTGGTGTAGTAAAAAATAGCCTGGTTTTAAATGTAGGTAAAACAAAAGATATCACTATCGATTTCAGAAAAGGCAGGCACAGCCATACACTTCTGTGTATTAATGATTCAACTGTGGAGGTGGTTAGTAGTATCACGTTTCTGGGTGTGCAGCTAATAAGCAGGTTAGCTTGGCCACTCAACAGTGAGACACTGGTGAAGCGGGCCACAGCGGCGCCTGTATTTTCTGCATCATATGACAAGAGCCCATCTTCCGTCCCCTGTCCTTACCACTATTAATTATGGAATGCTATTGACTGAAAGTGCTGTTAATATTGGACGGGATGAATTAAACTGATAGATTATTGCAATTTTATATAAATTTTGGTAAAAGCTGTGGTTGCAAATAATTGTATTTATTACTGCAATTTGATAACTTGAGATAAAAACCTAACACCCTTTAGACGTCCATCAGGTTGGGAAAAACAGAAGGATAGAGAAAATGATAACTAGTAGCAAGTCAATTGAACTCAAGTATTATAGTGATGAGTATCCCTGTTGGAAGACCTGAAGAGTCAGGTTGGGGATGTATCAACCAGAGTGAGAAATTCAATCTACATGGTTGCTAAGAGTCAATACCAACCTGAGAGCACATAATCAACCAACCAACCAACCAACCAACCAACCAACCACCAACCAACCAACCAACCAACCAATCAATCAACCAATCAACCAATCAATCTGCAGGCATCTGTGCAAAAGTCCAATGCTTAAACCAACCAACCAACCAACCAACCAACCAACCAACCAACCAACCAACCAACCAACCAACCAACCAACCAACCAACCAACCAACTAACCAATCAACCAACCAACCAGCCAACCAACCATTTTATTCCTTGATCCTTTGGATTTCCTGCAGTTTGACTGGGAAAAGGAAAAGAGTTTGAGCTTCAAAGGTTCTGAGCTTAAAATGACTATTTTGAGTGTCCCCAGCGTGAAACAAAATACTCTAGAATTTGTCCTGGATTTGTATTCCATCCTTGTGATAAAATAATTTCTTTTATTACTGTTGTTCGGAGGGTGCTTATTTCTATTCCTCCAAGTTCTGGGGAATTAGAGTGTATTAATCAATATGATAGTAGGCATAAATTCCAGTTCTTCAGCCATTAGCTACAGCTAGTTGAAGAGAGGAGGTGGATGGAATTGAGGAATGGCAGCTATAAGCACATGTTTAGAGCCTGAGAACCATTTTGAACTGCTACTTTGGGGAGAGAGACACAAGTTGACTGCTGCTTGCTTAATGCCTAAGTAGTACTGTTTTTATTCATCGTTATTGAAAGTTTATGGGTTGTAAAATAATGCTGTTACCTTTGTTTTATTCTTTCTTAGGCAGGTTCTAAACTAAAAAGAGAATACTGTGCACATCCATCACAAATAGATTTACTATTCTGTTGAACTTTCAGGGGACCAAATGAGAAATTATTTTGCTTTCTTTGTTTATTGAGACAAACCTATCTTAATAAATAGAAAAAAATTGAACAGTGAATGTGCATTAGAAGTAATGTTTCATGGTAGTAGCCATACAAGTGTATTTTTGTTATGTCATTCATGAAGTATGTTGAAATGAATCTATTGTTTCTTCCTTGCTGGGTAGCTGCTTCTTTGCTGAGCTCTATAGCTTTTTGCAGGGCTGGTTTATTTATTTATTATTTATTAAATTTATTTGCTTGAAAAATGTGTGCTTAAAAGTTATTTGCCATGGAGATGTTTTAAATAGCGTCCTTTTAAAATGGAGATTGAATGTAGGTAGCACTTAATGTGGACTACTTATATGGACGTAGTTAAAAATGAAGCAATAATGGACTTGTTTCAAGTTCCCATTGCTCACTTGGGGGAATTATTCAAAAATATTTGGGATTTTGTACCATCAAAACATAATATACTTGAAACCTCTAGTGGGTTGTTTTATTCTAAGCTCATAGCAAGACACTCTTTAAAAAAGGCTACACACTCTTCTAATTTTCTCATTGTTTCTTCTTTACCTCATTTCCATAGCTTTATCTCAATAGTTTTCTTAGTTTCTAGCTTTTTAGTTCATTAACTATTTTCATCCTCCTTTGTTCTACCTTTCTCTTGGCCAGTCCTAACATTCCTCTCCCACAAAGCCGTTCTATATACATTCTTATCTGACAGATTTTCTTTGAACTTCTTTGTTCTCAGCCTTTTCCATTTATTTCCCCTTTTCTTGGCTTTTATTAGGATTGCACATTGACTCCAAAAATTAGTTTGTGCCCACATTAGTGATTTAGAAACAGCGCTTAATTAAATTTAAACAGTATCAGAGGCTGTTTGATTTGGGTTGTGGCTTGTATCCAAAGTGAGATTTGAGAAATGAAGTTTCATGTCTCCTGTGGACAAACATAGAAAATTCACAAATGCTGTAGTTTTTATGTTTAGCAGGAGGCATAAATCCTGGCCAATTTCCAGACAATAGGAATATGAGTTTTAAAACTAAGTTGTGATTTAACCTTATAATTGAGCTTATTTTTGCTATTTGGGTAGAATTAGGTGACAACTGCAGACAAAAAGATAAAACTCTATCCCTCTCCAAAACTAGAGTGAATGGAGACTATGCCAGGCAATGTCAGAAATGTTATACTATATGCACAGTGCAATATTGCTTATTTGAGTTTTATTTATTTATATTTATTTATTTATTTATTTATCTGCCCATCTCACCGATAAGGCAACTCTGGTTAGAAGTGTTAGAACTCAAGGTTGTCTACTAAAACTAAATGCAGGGAGATTCTGATTTACAGTGCAGAGCTGAGCTGTAAAATTGACTGTAAACAGTTGTGATAGGAGGCAGGCAATTTAAATGACTTTAAAAGTGGAATTGACAGTTGCATGGAGTATCAAGTCTCAAAAAGGTGCTTTTTCAAAAGGCAGTTGGACTTTTTTTTTTCCTTTGAGAAGGAAT
>QLTV01004233.1:4386828-4414420 GCA_003457575.1 Thermophis baileyi | reverse complement strand
TAAGATACAACACTTAGTGATATTAATAGGATACTAAATAAGCAATCAACATCATACTAGTAAACAAACAATATAAAGATACAAGCAACAAGGTTATAGTCATAAGTAGAAGGAGATAGGTAATAGGTATGATGAGAAGAATAATAGTAATACAGTCTTAATAAATAGTTTAACAGTGTTGTGGGAATTAGTTGTTTAGCAGAGTGATGGCATGGGGGGAAAAACTGTCCTTGTGTCTAGTTGTTCTGGTGTGCAGTGCCCTATAATGTCATTTTGAGGGTAGAAGTTGAAACAATTTATGTCCAGGATGTGAGGGGTCTGAAGCTTGAAGATTACCTATTTATTGGAAAATAATGGAAATTAAGTCTGAATATACATACCTAAGATAGTATTGACAAGTTGAATTTGTATATGAATAAGCCTTGCTGAACCCTCCTTATTTTCATAGTAAATATAAGAATTGCATTAATAAAGCTCATTTTATTCATTGAAGTATAATATCCCAATAATTTAGTATTTATAATATTAATGGAGAAGAGGGACTAAAAAACAAACAGCTTCCATTACTCTTTGATTTGTCCCATTAGGGATCACAAACAACAATTAATTACAACTGGGAGGGAATGCAAGCAAAATTGAGACAGAAAATCTGTATCTGGTCTGATTCTGTTAAACAGTTAAGCCAGGCATTTGTTATTATGGGAAATATTACTTATTTAATCTATGTAACCTTTGGCTCAGTCTTAAACTTACTTGGAAATAAATCCCAGTGAGTACAATAGACTTTATAGCTAAATAAACATGGACAGGATTTCATTGAAGGCAGCAACTCTATTTGTGTGGGTATCAGTTTAATTTAGCTAATTAGTACAGGAAAACTGTTTTAAGAGTATCTAGACAAAATCCCAATAGCTTCTAACAAAAACAAAGTGGGACATGATTATTGTATAAGTATTGTTAGCATTTATGGATGATAACCTTTTAAAAATAAAATAAAAAATTTAAATTTTAAAATGATACCTATTAGCACTAGTACTGATGATTTGGGTAATGAAACGTGTGCAAGAAAACAACCGAGTTCAGAGAGCATCAAGGACCCCACACAATATCTATTCTCAGTTTATTTTGGAACATAATATTGTTGTCAATAGCAACATGTGTAGTGCAAAATTCCTATGATTTAATGCAGAGAATACAACTCTTGTGCGGGGGCTAGAATACCCTATTCACCAGTCTGTTCTTGCAGGCATTTTCCATATGCCAATCCATATGCATCCCCATATAGAACCTTAAACACATGCAATCTGATAAATATTGCAGGTCACCTGTGAATAGTTGAATGGAATGAATATATATTTCTGAACTGGCTCTTCCGAGCCCAGCTTTCAAAAGCAATTTAATAGTTTGGCACTGGTGACAACTTCAAAATCAGATATTACATTCTGCCAAGTTTTACTTGTACAGATTTTGGGTTGGTTTAAGATTCTGAATATATCTACCGTTGTGCTGGATCAGATCACACACATATATTGGTAGCAGCAAGCAGGATCTGACTTTGGACTGCATTCCTTTTATCTGTGTAATAAGATTAATTCTGTTGCTTTTCACGTTCTAGCTAGCTATCTTAATGACTAAAAAAATAAAAAAAAAAGCAGCAAAAAAAGCCCCAACCCTAGAATGAGTCATGCACCAAGTTCAGGAAAGTACCTGCCAACTTTTCAAAACCTTTGATCAAAATATGTAAAAAATAGAACTGAAATATATAAATGTGCTTCTAATCTTTTCCCTCTCTTGATCTTCTTTCTCCTCTTTGTTCCAGTGGTGCTTTTGTTTTGTTTTGTTTTGTTTCATTCTTCCCAAATTTAATGGTGCCTAACACTTTCAAAGAATCCCCAAAATGGTTCCCTCTTCTCTGAATTTTGGAATTCTTCCACCCTTCAAGTTCCATTCACCTTTTTTGCCATCTCTGCTCTTATGCTGATCATTGATCAATGCTCAGCAAACCTGACTTGAAAAGGTCTTTTACTCTTCCAACTTTGTCCTACTCACACTTTCACTTTAATCTAATTCATTGCTCTGTATTTTATACTGAGGACAGAGAAACTCATTTTCTCCAGTTGGAATTCACTGTATTTCTGCTATTCCCAATGAAAGCACTTGAACACTTTGATTTGGTGTCCTCTCTCTCTTTCTCTCTCTGTCAATATAACTATTTATTTTGAAGAGATTGATGGTAGCAGATTGAATATTGCAGGTCAAGATGCACTTCTGCCAAGATTTAAAGTGGGCATATCTGCAAATGCAGTTGTGTTCAAGCCATTCTGTTAGGAGTGTTTTCTAATAAGGTGGAAGGTGCAGAGCAATATTTTTAAGTACAATGTTTTATCAAGAGATACACTGCATTACGTTTGTTAAATTATAACTTCTATTGATTTCAGTGGGTTCTCTAGCAAATAAACATGCACAAAGTAGCAATTTTAAAGTTCATTTTAAAAAAAAGTGACACAAATTTAAACTCTAAGAAAAGCAAATCACTCTTACCTTAGGTCCATGTCACCATCTACCCAGTAAGCTAAAATGTTAGAAGATGTTCCACCAGGACAACATCCCATGATGATCACTGCAACAGCTTGAATTGGAAGCACATCAAAAGCAAATGCCAGTGTAAAACCCAAGAGAGGCATGATTCCAAACTGGCAAAGGACACCCACGATGATACCCCAAGGCCTTTTTATGTGTCCTAAAAATTTCTTCAGTTCCACATTGCAGCCCATGGAGAACATCACCAGTGCCAGCATAATAGTTAGGACAGTACTTAAGGTTACACTCAAAATTTTGTTGAAATCATCTGTTGGCTTTAAGCAGGATGTCCCTTTGCAGATGGTGGCATTTTCAGAACAGTGTGAAAAATTCCAAGTTGATCGTGTTGTTGGAAATGCAGAGGTTAAAATATCAGATTCCATTAGATGGTCCTCCTGCATTTTGAAGTGGAAGAAATGCTTGTCCAGGCTCTCATGCACTATATTGAAACTAGTCTTCTTCAGTATCTCATTATAAACAACTAGGGGCAATAAAGAAGATGATAATGCTGGAATTTGGCAGTTGCTAAGGTTTAGAGTTGAGGTGCTGAGTCATAATATTTCCCTAGTACAAATACATTTATTCATTGTGAATCAATCATTTATTTTCAGAATAGGTGAGGTTTCACACCAAATTAATATTTAAACATAATGGGTAAGAAGCAAAAAAATAACTAATATATTGCAGGAGGATCAAAGAGTAACGATGAGCATCTCTCTTTAATATTTATCTCTTTGCCACCCCTTAATTTTCAGCCAACTGTACTGTGAAAAAATATTTTCCCCCTATTGGATTTCCTGAATTTTTCCATATCTCTTGTGGGTCTTTCTGACAAACAAAGGAAGTCTGAATTAAAAAAAATATATCATTTTTTTCTGTCAGTTTCATTTACTCCGTCCAATATACTGATGTGTTGTTAGATTAAAAATATGTTGTCAGATAGCTGTGGTTTCATACTAAAGCACTGTGCTGAAACATATACTATATTCCCCCCCCCTTTTAAAGAGAAAAAAGGTGAGTCTTTAAACACGATTTATTATTGCAGTTTCCTTATCTAGAATTAGATATTAGATAAAATTGGAATTAGAATTTCTTGTGCTGCATGAAGAAAAGATAATCCATTAAAATCAGTGCTAATCATCTTCATTACCTGATATCCTCTTAGTTCAGACAAAACTCACTATCCACATTTGGACAACACTGTATTATTATTATTTTTTTGAAAAAACAAAATGAAGCAGTTTCAGTCCCCACAAATGTTGGCATTCCAGGGATTCAGCAAATGTCATTATTTATGTTACCACTGATGGTGCTCAGCTGGGTGGCAAAGAGGTTGATGAGATTAGTCAAGTCTGCAACTTCTCATTGTCACTATGTTATTGTGTCCATTTGCAGTAACTGTCCATTGGGGATGGGGCCAGTAATTAGGGTGGGAGTGCCCTTCAGTTCATCGTACTCCATTGTCCGCCCAGGACATATCAGCATTACCCTTCGGATTACATTCAGCCTGTGGCCATCATACACATGTTGGGAGTGGAAGTGGAATAATTTAGGTGATGCTGCTGCTCAGGTTAGATGTACCCTAGATTTCTCACGATGAGAGAAACAAGGAATAAGATCACTCAGCAACTAGCACATGGTAGAATTTAGCACTTGCTCATTACTCCTAATATCTGTTTCTGAGATTGCAGTGAATGGCATTAAAAACAACTGTCAAAATTGTATCTCTTGACCCAGAATTTGTAGATCTAAAATGTGAGTTAACTTCTGGAGTGCAAAGTTCTGGGAACCTGTTGCATCGGCTTTTCACAGGATAGTAGGGATTAGAAAATGGTTTGGTCCAAAACATTTGGAATATAAAATCTGTTTCCATTTTAAGTGATGCATGTGGGTCCCTTGGCAGAATGAAAGCAAAAGACAAATAAAGTAGGTGGTCTTTATATTAACAAAGCTGGAGATAATTTTAGATGTTGTCTTGATGGGACCCAAACTGCTTACACTTACATTCCATCAAAAACTGTAATGAAGGGTTAGGGTTATGATTGTGATTGATACTAGAAGTCACTATTGAGATATTAAATGATGGAAGGAAGAAACAAAGGAACTTTAATATATATATAGAGGAAGAGTTAAATAATGGGAATATGAATAATATAACAGACTATCATGTCTTTGACTATAATAATGTGGAGGGGGAAAAAGAGGTTAAATAAAGTTTAGAATGGAAGGGTGGTAAAGCAATGTATTACAAAGTTGAATAAGTCAGGGAAAGAAACGTTATAATAAGGAACATGATGAGTATTAAGCATTAATATCAAAATAAGAAAAGATATGGGTAAATAATATGGAATAATGAAAATGGAATGTAATAATTATGAATATGTTTATTTGTATTGAACTGTATGATACTCAGATACCACACCATTCACATAATGATAAGTATAAATTATATAAAATAAAAAACTTGATTTAAAAAAACCCTGTAATGAAGGATAGACATTACTTGACACCAACCATATTCTTCTACCTTTTGAATAGTTTGCTTACTATTATTTGATTAATTTTTAAAAAAAAAATCAGTTTAGAAATCGGTTTAAGCACCAGTTGCCATAATACAGGTATTGTCTTGATCATCAATATACTAGTTTAACAATCTAAAATCACTATGTATTTGTTAAATATGATTTTTAAATTTAAGACATAGGAAAGGATATTTTACTAAACATTTACATAGTAATATTCCATTTCCTGTGTGTTAAATTTGAAAAGTGTCACAATATTAGAGGAAAAGAAGCTGCAAATGTTCTCCATTAAATGGCAGATTAAACCCTCAATGATAATCCGTTATAAACAGCATCAAAATTTTAAAAAAATCAGGTTGCCTTATTGTAAGCATGGTTTTATAAAGTGGAAAGTTCTTTAAAATGGAAAACCAGTACTGAGAGCCTTCTTTTTAATCAGATGGGGATATAAACAGATTATATTTATAACAATGATTGAAATGTGAAGATGGCAGAGCAAGTCTCTGTGGAATTTATAGGGAATATAGCACAAGATAAGCAAGTGGAAAAGTGCCAGAGAAAATAATCCCAGTCTGAGCTATTCTGACATAAAGGTTGCTTATGACTTTTCTAGCATGTCAGCAGAATAAACCTAGTTTTCATTTAAATGATACCCTTATTGAAATAAATTAATGTACTATATATTTTAAATGCATAAGTGGCATCTCTTAGAATATTTTGTTTTGAAGGCAAAGACCCCAAATTTCATCTTGGATGATATAATGAGATGATGCCTATTTGAATGGAGTGTAGACGATTTCCCCAATAGGATTCACAACTGAAGTTGTGCTTAGCACTATGCCTCAAACCTATCTTGAATTACCTACTGTAATATTTTCTGAGGGGTCCTTGGTGCTCTCTGAGCTTTCTTGTTTTCTTGCAGAGGTTTCATTATCCTAACTAGGTAACATCATCAGTGCTAGTAAGGAGTGCTGTTTGCTGTCAGTTTATATTCTGGTGACTTCCTTATCTGTGTGGGTGGGGGCGGTGTTAGAGATTCTTTGGTTGGGTTGTTTACTGATGGCTCTTTGGCAGCTTCTTGATTGGGGTATTGCTTACTTGATTGTTGCAGAGGTGGGTTGCTGCTGGTTCGGACTGGTTCATTAGAACCGGTAGCGGAAATTTACCGCCGCTCACCGAACCGGCAGCAAAGACTGGCCCCTGAACCAGTTCTCCGCCCCTGAACCAGTTCTCCGGTCGCCACGGCTTGAAAAATAACCCTCTGCGCATGTGCAAAGGCTTCTGCGCATGTGCAGAGGGTCATTTCCGGGTGTTTTGTGCAATGCGACGGGACAATGAAGTTAATCTTAACTCCAAGGTTAATTTCAGACCAAGAATCAAGTAAGCAATCCTAACCCTGAGCTACAAATATTCTCCTTTATTGTAATATTTTCTCTATAGCACAACAGAGCAAAACTATTTGATTCCAAGGGCAGGCTGTTTTGACATTTCCAACCATTTTCTACAGCATCAGTCTTTTCTGTTAGTAAAATGGGTTGGGGCTTGTGTTGTAGACAAAATTAAGCCCCTAAGAAGCAAAACACCGATGGAAATCTCATAAATGGGGTTGCGCTACAAGGAAGTAAAATTTATGAGAAGCTAATGTATTTTATTTTAATTTTTATATTTTTGAAAGTAGATTCACAGATTTTTACCTTACGTTAATAGACATATTATTTTATGGTGTTTTAAATTTTGGGATTGGGAGTTCAATCTATTTCCACTAAGAAAAATATACCTCAGAGTGATCTCTTTGATAGAATGTAGTCTTTCTCTCTCATTAAAATGGTTTATCTTAAGATATTTGCATATGGATGTGCATAGTCATAAAAATGTTAGTTTCTACAATATTTTCTAACTTGGCATCCCATTTCTGGCTTCCTTCCATAGCTAGTAGCTTTTTTTCCTCACATATTTTGTTAATGAGTTGCTAATATCAACAGAAATATTTTTAAGGTGTCGGGAAAAATCTGAAAAATACCATAGGTGAAGCCAAGCAGTGCAGAAACAATTTGAGCTGCATCCAGTGACAAATCGAAGTATTTTCTGCTTCAGTTAGTTAGAAAGAGAGAGAGGCCTGCAATACCTACATAACTAGAATAGGACAATTGGCATCTACACAAAAGATTTCCGTTGCTCCATTCCTTCCCCCAAATAACAATAAATTGAGTTTCAATTTATCTTTGAACTTAGTTTTTGTCTTACTCTTGCCTTTATAGATCTGGCCAATCATCTTGATAGATCAAGGGACAGTTTGTTAGATGGATTCTAATTATATGTGTAGCCATAACTACTGCTGTTTTTCAAGGGAAGAGACAAAGAGTGTTAATAAAAGTAGCAGAATTGAGCTCCACAATTCTCTCCACTCTGGCCCATTCTTTATACAGTATTTATCTGGTCATGAGAGGTAGCAAGCTTTTGCATGAAGATATTATGAATGGTGGCTTACCCACATTTCAGAATCCCAATTGTAAAAGCTTCTAGAATGTGTGGAAAAGTATCTACACATCTGACAGCTTCCTGAACTCAGATCACTATGTAAGCTTGTGAATGGAAAGCTTGGAAAAGTCAAACAATATTAATACTTCAGCATCATCTATACCAGAGATAAGGGGAGTCGGAATGTTACAAACACAATGCAAACCTTTCCCCCTTTTTGTGCACATCAAGAGACCCAAAAGACCCTAATAGATATACAGTAGGAGCCTTTTGCTTTTTTCTGCAAGAGAGGAGGTCATGATGATGGCAAATTCTATATCAACACAACTTTTTTTAAAATGAACTCAAACCTTGTTAGCCAAAAAGCTATAGTACTGATTGATTACTGAGTAACATGATTCAGGGCATAAAATAGATTTTAATGATTTAAAATTATTTTATTGGATTAGAGTACTTTAATAAAAGCAAGCACGTTCCTTTTCTCCAGAAATATCCTTGGACTTTGACATCTAAGAGACTGTGGAACCTATCCTAGCCTTTGCTTGAAAGTGTTACTTTATAACCTTCATCAAGAACTGCTGAATCAAATTTTAAAATCCATTATATCAGGCCAGTAAAACAAATGTACTCTTGCTTCCTTTATTTTCAGAAAAGCATTTGATATCTTAATTTTGGCAGATCATTTTGAGCTAAATATTGAGTCCATTGGAATGTATAAAAATATACAACTATTGTTCTAAAGTAAATTTCAGGGTATACTTTTCTCAGTCCAAAGGCCGAGCTCAACTTAATTTAAAAACTGCTAAATTGTATGTGTGATCTGACACAGAATATTTCTGGGCTGGCAATTCTTTCAGTGACATGGACATTTGTGAGATATGTTTCCAATTGTAATCCAGTGTTAGAAACAGGGTCACAAATGGAATTGAGATGCTCCTGGGATTCAGATGGTATATAATCTCCCCATTTAAATTAGCAGAGGCAGTGTTGAGTGAGCAATTTGGGCTTAGACTGCTTAAACTATACCATTGAACATACGAGAGACACTTATTTGTCTGCCTGACGTAAGTGTTAGTTAAATGGGGACAAACAGTTAAGGTCTTCTTGATAGCATCTCTCTGATGCTTACAAAACTGATAAACCGATACTTAATAGGCTCCTTTATTAAATATAATGCTACTCTTTTGCAACTGGACTGTAAAAGTATGATCTATAATTAGATGGTAGAAAAATTAGAGTTTTCTGCATCTTTTTGCAACTTCTGCATTTAGTTACTGTACAGAGTTAAATTATTCTAACTCTGCTTTAAAGCAGATCTAAATAATCACTATGAACTATTAGGCATGTATTGAGTTTGGGCATAATTGGGCCATTATGCATGTGGTGCTCAAAATGAATCTTTTAGTGTAATAATGATATTATCATTATTTGCAGTATTCATAGTTTATCCTTAACTTATTTCATAGATTTCAGTTTTCCTTAGATTGTAGAGCATGAATCACTATTAAAACTATCAGCCTCAAGTGAGATGCAGTGTCTCTCTTCCCCACTCAAAGCTATTCAAAGGTAATTGGACAATGAGAGGTGAATTATTCTAAAGATTGTGGATATCAAGAAGGTCCTTGAATCAGTGTTACAATGTTCAAACAAAGCAATATTACTCAGAGCCCAAAGATAAAGCTGACAGTTCATTCATATGCATTGACTGAACCCCTGCAACCAAAACCTCTATGTCTCTTATCACAAAAATAGACTGATATTCAGTAAGTAAGCAAGGGAACTTTGTTGGGGATATGAGTAGATATATTAAATTTAGAAATACCTCAAGATCTCTCTGCTATGTTGCCAGTACACACAACTAGCTCTAAAACAAACCAAAGCAAACAACCTATAGACCCAGAAATCCAGCTGGATGACACCCAAACATAGGATAATACATTTTGGAGTTTGTAAAGGCTGTTGGAGCAGATATCTAGAGGTGAAATGCCTATTATGTAAGACTTTCAGAAACTTTACAAAACCAATTCTGCAAAATATTTTGGAGTTTCCCCTTAAAACTCCTGCTCATCTTTGGAAGTCGCTCAGAATTGGTTAAAAGATAAGTCAGTATATAAATGTTAAAGGTAAAGGTTTGCCCTGCCCAGTCGTGTTCGACTCTAGCCTATCTCTGTTTCTTAGCCGAGGGAAGCAGCATTGTCCAAAGACATTTCTGTGGTCATGTGGCCAGCATGACTCTAGGCCGAGGCACATAGAATGCTGCTATCTTCCCACCAAAGTGGTACCTATTTATCTACTCGCATTTGTATACGTTCTTCGAACTGCTAGGTGGGCAAGAGCTGGGGTAAATAGCGGGAGCTCACCCCATCGCGCAGCGTTCACGATTCAAACTTGGGCTAGACAAGCTCAGTGTTTTTAACTCTGTGCCATCATGCCCCCACATATAAATGTTATAGTTAAATAATTCTATGAACAGAATTTAGATTATTTTCAGTTAAAGCTTGTACCTGTACAAATAAGGTACTGATCAGTGTTTACAAAACAATCTTCTCTCTCTCAAAAAATCCTTGGATTGTCATGCAATGCTTGGATCTGTTAATTCAGCAAAGCATCCAGAAATAAATCTCTTTTATGTGAGTTAAAGGTATTTGGATATGTATTCACTCTCAGGATTATTCCTTTAGAATCTGAGGAAGAGTTGATTTGTAGTTCAGAATTAAGAGGGTTATGAATCTTATCATGACATCTAGGTTCTTGACTTGGTATGGCAGGTATGAATTTGGCCCATAAAAAAGCTAGGTCAACATAATTTTCTAAAAGGCAAACATTTACAGCTTTAAGATCACATCCACAGCAATGACTAAGGGTAAAAATCGGGAAATGCCTGTTAGATAAAGACTCTGACCTTGAGGTTATTCCCAAACTGAGGATTTAACAACATTGCTTTTTTCCTGCTTATCACATGTAGTTGTCTGGGGAAAATGTATTGAAAAATCTCTTAGCTTGGTTCAGCTGAAAAAAAAAAACCCCACTTCCTTCTGGTTAACTCTAATGAAGTAGTGCCACAGTTGTACAATTTTATTTGCACCCTCTCCACCAATGATTCCTATAATTCATACAGCAATGATAGAAAGTAGGGGTTTGGTGCTGAATTAAGGTCTCTTGTTTTAACTGTATTTCATTATTTATTTATTTTAATGTTAATTAATATAATGGCTTACGGCTGTACATTTTTAATAAATAAACCTATTAAGAAATACATGTAAGTAGAACAGTCCCATCTCTGTTTTTCTTGAGGCTCACAAATAAGTCTTAAAATTCTTGAAAATAAATAAATAATTCTAGAAATGTCACCCCTCTGTGAGCATCCTAGACTTTCATGACTTTTTTTTGGGGAACTATTACATTTTTTTGTGTTTAGGTATTGATTTATTTCTAAAAGGATTAGTGTTTTGCTTTCATGATGACATTAGAATGGAAGAACATAAAATTCTAATTAATAAGTTAATATGAAAATAAAATCTTACTCTCATGCACACACACACACACACACACACACACACACACACACACACACACACACACTTTAGCTGCATCAGTAATTAAAATAAATCCATCATGCCTGTTCCAAGATGCATCCAATTAATCTGAGTTACAAGCTCAAATTAGATCTCATTGATAGGCTGTATTTTACCAGACAAATTGGCTTGTATAGTGGCTTTTTGTGTTCTCTGAACACACTGTAATTTAATGTTAAGACCTTGATTTTGTTATTTTGCAAGGTAGCTTGAAACTAATTGTACATAATCTCTCCACAATTCAATTAGAGCAAATTCTGCTTCATTCAAATCTTTAACCTGAAAGACTATAATTAATTCTGGAAACTTTAAAGGGAAAAGGAAAGTAAACAAGAAAGAAAAGAGAAGCAGGTGGACAACAGAAGACAAGACAGGTTGAGAGCTGGAGAAGTTAACATAGAATGAAAGTCCAACTAAATATGCCCCTTTTTGATCTTTCATCAGTACAGTTTTCAAGTTTGATGCATTCTATAAGGAATTACTGTCAGTTCTCAAACAAACTGAAGTTATAGTGAATACTAATTCATATGGTTAAACTCTGGGGTTATGAAGAAATATGATATCTGTATTAAAATTGATTTTTGGATCAATTTTTGGAATTATTTTTGGATCAGTGATTGTAATGTAGTGGTTCTGTTTTAATTATTGTATAAACCTCTGCTTTTTTTAATTCATCAAAATACAGGTAGTCCTCAACTTACGACTGCAGTTGAGCCTAAAATTTCGGTTGCCTAGCGAAACATTTGTTAAGTGAATTTTGTCCCATTTTATGACTTTTCTTGCCACAGTTGTTAAGTGAATCACTGCAGTTGTTAAGTTAGAAACATGGTTGTTAAATGAATCTGGTTTCCCCATCGACTTCGCTTGTCAGAAGGTCGCAAAAGGGGATCACATGACCTTGGGACACTGCGACAGTCATAAATATGAATCAGTTGCCAAGCATCTGAATTTTGATCGCATGATCTTGGGGATGCTGCAACGGTCATAAGTGTGGAAAAACTGTCATAAGGCACTGTTTTCAGTGCTGTTGTAACTTATGAATGGTCACTAAATGAACTGTTGTATGTCGAGGTCTACCTGTACAAAGCATCAATGATTATCTTGAAAACTGAAACAGACCAAGTTACTTCTGAGAGTGCTTTATTTTCCAGCTCCCATCTGCTTATTAAGTGTAGTTGGGCAGTTCCAGGGCTATTTGGCAGTGACTGGAGAGCTGGCTAGTCTGAAGGTGTCCCTCAGTTTTGGAAGATGAAGGGAAAAGCTTCTTGTGGCTCTTACAAAGTCTCTGAAAACTACCGTATTTTTCGGAGTATAAGACGCACTGAAGTATAAGACGCACCTTAGTTTTGGGGGAGAAAAACAAGAAAAAAAAAATCTGCCTCTGCCTCTCAGCAAACAGCAAACAGTACAAATGATATACACTGTTTGCTGTGTATTTCTGTGCATGTGCGCCTGACCCATAGAAATAGCAAAGAATTGGAGAAATGTACATTATGGCAGTATATTAATGCCAGAAAGTTTTCTTAAATGTAGTCACACTAACTCCTCCCAATTATTTAAATAGATCTACTCCAAACATGACTAAGTCAGGGTTTAACTCAACTGCCTTATTTGAATACTAAAACAGGACACTGTTACATTTCAGATTATTACTTGCACAGATGCTGTTAAAATTGATGTGGCTTTCTTGAAGTATACATTATTCTCTGCTATTTAAAAGAAGATACAATAGCACTGGGCCTCTTCAGATCAAGCATTTATTTTAAAAAGCTTCTTCATTTTGTTAAGTTGTCTAGAACAATAATAAAGCAGTCTTTAAAAAATAAGTCTAATAATTTGAACATTCTATAGACATTTATAGTTATTGACTTACCTCCTTGCATCCAGTTTCAGCAGTCTGATTTGCACAAGAAAATAAAATTCTGCCTTTGCCTCCCAGCAAGTTGCCTCCTTGCAGTTCTAGTCTCACTTTCATTTTAGCACGTGGGCCTGCCTTCAGCCTCTCAGCTGATGGTCGGGAGGCCGATAATCAATTCCTTGTGCTACTCAGGCTCTACACTGTTTGCTGCAAGGAGGTAAATTGCCAAAGGGTGGGGGTGGCTGGGTGGAGCTACATTCGGTGTATAAGACGCACCCAAGTTTTCACCCTCTTTTGGGGAGTAAAAAGGTGCGTATTATACTCCGAAAAATACGGTACTTCTATGGTCGGGATGTCAACTGGTATTTTATTGTTTTAATTATTTTACCCATTTGTTCTACCTGTCGTTTTGTAGTAGTATCCATCTAGACACAAATGATACAGAGATGTCAGGTAGTGCTAATGCTAATACTAATGATATACTACATTGGAAGCAAAAATCAACTCTATGCGTCACATTATGAGTCGAAGTACTACCAGTAGGTGTTTGTGTTGATTTTCATTATATCATCTTCAAACTTTTTTCTCCCTGAAAACCTGTCATGTGTGTTAGATTTGACAGTAAAACATGTAGGAAATGGGAAGCATTCCTAAGCCATATGCATTAGTGCTTGGATGTTACTGGATGTTGCTGGACTGTAATTCTCAGCAAATCCATTGGGCCCGGTCAGTACTGAGGAATGCTGGGAGTTGCTGTTCAACACGTGCAGATTAAAAAGACCTTGGCAAAACCATAGGCCTTAGATGTCCAATTATCAGTTTCTAAAGTCTTAAGAGTTCGTCTGGAGCTGAAATCTCCCGCCCAAGACAAAAGTCAGGCAACATTAAATACAGCAGTTCTGTTTTTCCTCTTCATTCAATTGTTCCTTCCTGGATGGATAAAAGTCAGAACTTCTGGAGTGGCATGTGTCCAGTGTCTGGTCCCATGAGTTCTCAGAGACCATATAAAATTAACCTGGCTTAAAAATGCTCATACCAAACTCCAGTCCTTAGGTCTTGCTTTTGAGAGCCTGTGTCCCATTATGGTTTGAAAATGCTAGGAATCTCCTTCAGCAGCATACCTTGGATCAGAGGTGGGTTCCTACTGGTTCTAACTGGTTCTTTAGAACTGTTAGTAAACCGGTGATGATGTCACAGAACCGGTTCTTTCGTCGGTCTCCGTGGGCGCCGCCATCTTGGATTTTGCTTCTGCGCATGCGCAGAAGCTAATTTTTGCTTCTGCGCATGTGCATAAGCTATTTTTGGATTGCTGCGGGCGCGCGCGTCCTTGCGAAGCGCGCCTGCGCCCACGGCGCAACCCTGAGCAAACCGGCAGCAACAGGATCCACAACCCACCCCTGCCTTGGATGTAATTTTCAACGTAGCTTGAAACTAATATCTATGGTACCACTTTGTGGATTTTTTTTGTAAAGTTTTTTATTTTTTCATTATACACATATAAAAACATTCTTTTTCCATCAGCAGTGTGTCGTCTGATTATACATCTTTTTCTTATATCTTTTTACAGTTTTCTTTCATTACTTTCCCTTTTATTCTTTTTTCAGTATATTACACATTTTATCTTGATATATTACATTTCTTACTCATTTACTTTCTTCAGTTCCACACTCCTTTCTTTTTTTTCTATCCATTTGTAAAACATCTCCCAAACCGCATAGTATTCTGTCTGTTCTTTTTCTCTAATTGCTAATGTTAGTCTATTCATTTCTGCACAATCTAATATTTTCCTTATCACTTTTTCTTCTTCAGGTAACTCTCCATTTTCCCAATGCTGGGCATATACAATTCTAGCTGCACTTTGTGGATTTTTTTTAAGTTGGCACAGGCATTGCCCTATCTTTCTTCCATGATTATTTGAAAATTTTGCTGGGTTTTCAACTTGGCTAGGTTGGATACATTACCATCTGCATTCCTGACAGGGTGTTATAAAATATATATCTCTTTATCAGCATATATGGCCAAGTAGGAACAGCTCTGTGGAGTTCCTGAGCCATATGCTCCTCTGTTGCTCGTTTAACAGGGAATCTCGTATGATACTTATATATCCCATTCTGAAGAAATACTCTGGCAGAAAATATGAGGCTTCTTTATTGTTTCTGTTTTCTGGCCAAGATTCCGATGTATCTTTCCCGGATTCTCAATATTGTGTTTCTTTTTGTTCTATTTGTTTTACTTCTGATTGAAGAACTGTATTAATTTCAGTGATCATCACTATTATCTGGTGATAATTCATAAAATGAAAATAAATAAATAATAAATAGACAAAAGATTCGAAGACCTCCAAGGTCCCTTCCGACTGTTATTCTGTTAGCTTTTATTTTTTATGTAATTTTACAGTATTTATGGTTATCTTTTAATATATTTATCGATTTTAGGTGTGTCTACTTGATATACATATTTGATGTGCGCAGTGGTTAGAATGCAGTATTGTAGGCTAATTCTGCTCACTGCCAGTAGTTTGATTCTGACTCAGGGTTGACTCAGCCTTCCATCCTTCCGAGGTCAGTAAAATGAGGATCCAGATTGTTGGGGGCAATATGCTGACTCTGTAAACCATTAGAGAGGGCTGTAAAGCATTATAAAGTGGTTTATAAGTCTAAGTGCTATTGCTATTGCTATATTGCATCTTCTAGCTGAAAGGCTGTAATAAATATAAAGAAGGTGAAGCTAGGTGTATATTCCCTACATGTTTTCAGACCTCTTGCTTAACTCAGCTTGCTCTTCAGGACTGATCAAAATCCTGTGTGGATATTTACCTGCTAACAAATAAAATATGCTAGAGAACAAGTCTGGAAATCTTGGAAGCAATGTTGCATGAAAAAGCTCTGATGTACAGTGGGCCCCAACCTTTTGGGCACCAGGGACCAGTTTGGTGGAGAAAGTTTTTTCTGCGGACTGGAGGGAGTGTGGTTTTGCGTGCTGACTGCATCCCACTTTGCTTTTTTGCATGGGGCTTTGCTTGTTTGCATGGCCCAGTTGCTGGCATGCTGCGGACCGGTACCAGTCCACGGACCGGGGGTTGGGGACCCCTGCTGAAGTATTTAACTGAGAATGTTTGGAATGGGATTTTTATCTTCTGAAATCCAATTTTAGTCCCACTAGGCCTCCCTCATTGTGTTGAAGGTTGGTGCAGCAGTAGGCAGTTTCATTTATCCTTGATTTTATCTAGAGAAAGGAAATTCTCATTTGTTGGTGAGTTGGGCAGCTACGGTATATAAATTGATTTAGTAAATAAATAAATTTGAAGAGACTGATCTACTGTATGTATGTTGTGGTCAGTTTACGGTGAGAAATATTTTTATATTTGCCAGATGATTGTCTTGTTCTGATTTGGAAATGATTGTCAAGTTAAATGTTAGAAATGTATCTTACAAGTTTGGGGCAAACATTAGCTTGCAAAAAATGTGATAATTATTTTCCTAAAGTGCTGATGCTTGAAAATGATATTTAGCAGATCTGAGGTGAAGAAGAAAAGGTTAGATTATGTTCCCAAATGTTCTTAATGAAAATCTCCATCTTCTTGTCTGTTTTTGAATAATTTAAAAATCCCTGACATGCCTTCTGATTATACATTAAGTCCAGACCTA
This sequence comes from Thermophis baileyi, assembly GCA_003457575.1. Classification (NCBI taxonomy): domain Eukaryota; kingdom Metazoa; phylum Chordata; class Lepidosauria; order Squamata; family Dipsadidae; genus Thermophis; species Thermophis baileyi. Next base: position 4,397,760 of record QLTV01004233.1, on the reverse strand, counting down.
GTTTGTTCCTTCAGGGATTGTTATGCAATAAATACTTTTTATTGACCGAGCCTATTTAAATTTAAATTTAAATCAGAACTGAAAACTGAAGAGAAAATTTGTTTAATAATTGATCTTGTCAATAGCAACTTCTGAAATCAATAGTTATCTGACAACAGTCAGTTTCTCAACCTATGTCTTGCCATTAAAACAGAGGGTAATAGCTTTTGAAATAACAGGCAGATACATTATCCATGCCTGGTAAATAGTAACATATTGATGAAACTTCCACATTTTAATTATATTCAATAACAGACTTTGTTTCTTGACAGAAATTCCTGTCATCATTTCAGCAAGCAGAATGAAAAAGTATAAGTCAGGATTAATTCATAAGGTCTCAGTTCTTTAAGGAAAACATGAATGTTCATTTGATAAGAAAGGACAAATCGTGATCCTTTCCCACATGCTACACCAGTGATGGCGAACCTTTTTTGGTTCGCGTGCCAAAAGGGGGAGGGGGGGTCACACGTGTGTGTGCCCACACCCATAATTCCATGTGCCCCCCCATGCATGCACACGTGACTCCCCCGCTCCCGGCACGCGATGGCACACCCGTTTTTGTCCGACTCGGGTACCAGCTGCACAGGCCGCCGATGCATCACCACCACAGCCTCTTCACTGTCAGAGTCCGCAACCAGCTGCACGGGTCACCGGCGGGCCACAACAGCTCTCACCAGGCTTCAGAGCCTTTCTAGGAGCCTGGGGATGGCGAAAATGGCCTCCCCCCCAGAGGCCCTCCGGAGGCCAGAAATGGCCCGTTTGCCAACTTCCGGTTGGACCGGAAGTCCCATTTTTTTGCTCTCCCCAGGCTTCAGAGCCTTTCTAGGAACCTAGGGAGGGCAAAAACGGCCTTCCACCCCCCCCGGAGGTCCTCCGGAGGCCAGAAACATTCCGTTTGACGACTTCCGGTTGGACCAGAAGTCCCATTTTTTTTGCTCTCCCCAGGCTCCAGAGCCTTTCTAGGAGCCTGGGGAGGGCGAAACCGGCCTTCCCCACCCCCCTGGAGGCCCTCCAGAGGCCAGAAATGGCCCGTTTCAAGTTGGGAAATGGGCCATTTCTGGCCTCCGGAGGGCCTCCGGGGGAGGGGGAGAAGGCCGTTTTCGCCCTCCCCAGGCTCCTAGAAAGGCTCTGGAGCTTGGGGAGAGCAAAAAATGGGCCTTCCCCACCCCCTCCGGAGGCTGGAAACTGCCTGTTTCCCGACTCCCAGTGGGCCCAGAAGGCCAAAAATCAGCTGGCCGGCGCGCATATGCGCGCCGGGCCTGAGCTCGCGTGCCCACCGATATGGCTCCGCGTGCCACTTGTGGCACGCATACCATAGGTTCGCCATCACAGTGCTACACTGTTAAAAAGAACCCCAAGAATGGAGCATTGCATTGTGGGAAAATGGAGATCTGTGACCAGTGACAAGCTTATTAGACTGTACAAATAAAAGAGAATATTGTAGCTCAGGGTTGAACTGTGGGGTCCTTGGTGCTGTCTGAACTTGGTTGTTGGCTTGTAGATGTTTCATTACCCAACTAGGTAACATCATCAGTGCTAGAAGGGTGTGAGGTTTGTCCTCTGTTTATATGCAAGTGGCTTGTCTTGTCAGTGTTGGTGGGAGTGTTTCTTTATTAGGCTGTTGTTTACTGTTTGATTGTTTGTCTGAGTTGGTAGTTCCTTGATTGGGATATTGTTTACTGCTTGTAAACATTAGATTGTATTGGATCTGCTTAAAATACAGTAGTTATGCCTTCCCCAGTCTGTGCCAGGTGTGAAAGATCAGATTCCACACATGAAGATCCAATTAAATTGATCTATTGCTAAAAAGTCTATGCACAGGAATCTTCTCAACTAATGGTTGGCATCTGCTTGATAAGGGTAATAGAATTCAAGGGGTGTTGGACTTAGACCACTTGTGACTACATAGAGATTGTAGGCTGTTCCCTCTTTTAACTCCCCCCTCCTTCTCCTACAGTCTGGTACTCTTGAGATGACAAATAGAAATGTTGATCATTGACCAATAAAAGTACATTCAAGAAAACAAGCAATACAAAACTATCTCCTAACAACAAGAAGTATATATAAAGTAGCAAAAATGTGCTTGTTTTAGAGAAATAAATTGACCTTGATTGCTTAATACATAGTGTAAATAAACAATATAAGAGTGCCCCAGAAAAAAATTAAATAAAAAGAGGGGTCATCAACTTTTGGTGAGTGTAGTGTACAATAGTGCTCTATAACTGGCAATGCAGAAAAAAATGAGTGGTGGTTTCTATGGTATCCATATCACGGACTTGATATTTAATGGATTTCAGTTCCCATGATTACTAGCCAGCATAGGATTACTGAATTTGAAGTCCTCCACATCTGAAAGTCACCAGGAGAAGATTCATAATGTATAAATGTATAAGTGCTGATGGGGTACAGTGACTCGTTTGGAACTGTCTTTGCTGTCTCTTTGCTGTCAAATCAAAATTTGGCTTTTGGCTATTTATTTCATCATGGGTAGTCAAGCTGATACCCATTAGATATTTTGGACTTGGCTTCCATCAGTCTTAACTAACATGACCAAGTGCAAAGAATATTTGTCCAAAGATCTGCTGATTTGTGACTTAATAAATTTCTTAATTGCCTTCAAGACTGCCATTTAAAATATATTATAGTTACAAGCTCATAAAATCTCATGAAGGAATCAGTCAAAGCAAGTGAAAGTTGAAAACTGAACGGAAACAGCATAAATAATTAAATGTTTCATAGATGATAAAAAACCATTCTGTTAAAAGCCGAAGAAAATGAGCAGGTTTTGAAAAACCTATATATAAAAAATTAGAGATCTAGTTGGTCATTTCCTAGTTTTTTTCTTAGGGGTTTTATATCAGGTTATATTAGATGTTTCCTTTCTCAATTATTTTGGTTGGGTAGTTGTAGAAACCTCTTATTTTGTAATGTTATTGCCCCTAATGATGGTATTTAAATTTTATAAGAGCTTGAGCATTGCTTTAGGATCTGTTAAAGGCTTTGTTGGAAATGTTTAAAATATATAAATAATGTAAAAATGATGCACAATACAAAAGTGGATGGGTCACTCAATATTCTTCTTTGTCTCTTTTGTGTACACACACGGCACATTTCAAATTAGAGCCTAGTTGACAAAAACACTTTTCACTCTTCAAGGTTGTAACCTGGAATGTCATACAGGTAGTCCTCAACTTACATCCACAATTGGGAGCAGAATTTCTGTTGCTAAGCAATGCGGTTGTTAACTGAGCCACATACAATTGTATGACCTTTTTGCCATGGTTTTTTTTTTTAGTGAATCACTGCAATTGTTAAGTGAATCAAGAGGCCCTTAAGCAAATTTGGCTTTTCCCATTGACTTTGCTTGTTGGAAGCTACTGGGAAGGTCGCAAATGGTGATCATATGATTCTGGGATCCTGCAATCATAGTAAATACAGTCCCGTTGCCAAGCAACCAAAATTGGATCACATGACCATGGGACTACTGCAACAGTTGTAAAAGTGAGGACTGGTCATAAGTCACTTTTTTCAATGCCATTGTAACTTCAAATGATTGCTAAACGAATAGTTGTAATTCAAAAACAACCTGAAATTGCATGTCTTTTTCTCTTTTGGAACACAGTCACTGTTTATGAATGTATATAAATCAAAATACGGTATCAAAAAGCCATTACTCTGGTGCATTCATATATTTTTTTTCAGAAGATAAATGTGGAGTCTTCAACACTGCCTTAATTCCTGGCAAAACAAAGGTCCTTTCCTAGCTTGCTATAGCTCTGTGTCTATAAGACTGGTAAGGTAACACATACTTGCTGTTACATTTCTGACAGCCTAAAAATCAAATGTGCTATATTTTACAGCTGACTGGAACATGATTGATGGAGAGATTGACTGGATAGCATAAAAATATAATCATAAGGGCTCTTGGGTATAGTCAAATAAAACCTATCACAATTTTTTAAAAAATCAGCACAAGAACAACATAACAAAACATCTACAATTACAATTTGCACTTTTCCAAATTCCTGTCTATTAGTAGCTCAAGATATATCATGGGACTGCACGAATCATCCTAATACAAGAATGGCTGTACAAAATATTTAGCATTTGTTTTGCTTTTTAGTTGGTTAAATGCATTAGATATTTTGGGAAAGATCTCAACAGAATTTTTGACTTTCCATACTCTAGAAGTATTGGATTACAAACTGTAAAAGCACCAGCCTGCACAATCTTTAGAGATTCTCTTTACAAATGAATGTGTTATAGTTCTAAATCTATGGAATTTACACGTTCTGGCAAAATCTGTTCTGGAGTAAAGAGGATGCTTTAAGTAAGTTCTACTATAGATTTTTTTAAATGTAAATTTGGAAAGGTAATATTACATTCAAGATATACCTTAAGGCAATGTGTCTCAGCTTTAGGTACTTTAAAATATACAGATTTCTACTCCTAGAATGCTATGCTGGCTAGGGAATTCTGGGAGTTGAAGTCCACATATCTTAAAGTTTCCAAGGTTGAGAAGCACTGCCTTAAGACTTTTGAAAACAAGTGCACCCAATTAGGAAATTTGTAATTTGACCTAGAAATGTCCAAGTAACTTGATTATTTTTTCTCTTAAAAATAAATGTATTTTTCCCCTGTACTTTCTTTCCAGAATAGCCTAGAGCAATGTACAAGAGAAGAGTAGAAAATCTGAATAAAACAATCACGATAAAGACATCACTTCTTAAAAACAATAACTGTAACTGTTAAATAGGGTGAGTGAAGAGGCTGGAGGCAGGCTTCAGACAACAGCTCTTTATTCAACTATGTACAAGATCCAGCAGAGACCCAGTCTGACAGCTAGCCCTTTTATAGGGAGCTGTCAGATGGTTCAGCCAATCAGCAGTCCCCATTTTCCCGCCTGAACAGAGGACCTGGTTGTAACCAGGCAGTCTGGATATCTAACACCCCCCCCTCTTAGATGGAACAGTCTACTCTGCATACGTAGTCACGTAGGTAGGCGGGGCGTCTGGGAGCCCATTTGGACCTGCGCAGCTCAGTTGGTGCAGCGGCAGCGGCCAGGGAGTTTGGGTCTGCTGCCGTCTCTTGCTCTGCCCGTGGAAGCTCCTGGAAGCTTTCGGGCAGGGCCATGGTTTCCACCGGAACTGGTTCAGGGTCGTGACATCGCTGGAACTCTGGGTCCCCAAGTAAGTGTTCCGTCGACCTCGGGCTTGAGTTAGCTGTAGGGGGATTTAATTCAGGATTATTGTTTGGGCGATGCTGGTTATCAGCGTTTGCTTGTTGGCAGCTGCGCAGTTGGTCTATGTGCCGCCGCCATTTTTGCCCATCGGTTAACAGGATTACATATGACCGTGGACCGGTAATTTCAACTACTTTCCCAGGTAGCCATAGGGACCCCTCTGCAAAGTTTCTTGCGAACACCAGGTCTCTGGTTTGGAAGGGCCTGGTCTGTTTGGGTGTGACTTTCTCGTTCTGGTTGGGATGCAGTCTGTCTAGGACAGATCGAAGCCGCCGGCCCATTAATAGCTCGGCTGGGCTTCTTCCAGTCGCTGCGCTTGGAGTAATGTGCTGGACAAGTAGGAATTTATCTATCCTAGATTGCCAGTCACCGGGGCCTAGTCGCCCTAGGGCTTCCTTGGCTGATCTTACCATCCTTTCAACCTGACCATTGCTGGCCAGATGAAAGGGGGCAGTTAAGGCGTGGTGGATGCCCTGCCCTGCCAGGAACCCTTCGAATTGAATGGCCGTGAACTGGGGCCCATTGTCGGAGACCAGTACATTGGGTAACCCATATATTAAGAGCCGAGGTGGCGCAGTGGTTAGAGTGCAGTACTGCAGGCTACTTCAGCTGACTGTTCAGCAGTTCAGCGGTTCAAATCTCACCGGCTCAAGGTTGACTCAGCCTTCCATCCTTCCGAGGTGGGTAAAATGAGGACCCAGATTGTTGGGGGCAATATGCTGACTCTGTGAACCGCTTAGAGAGTGCTGTAAAGCACTGTAAAGCGGTATATAAGTCTAAGTGCTATTGCTATTGCTATATATGGCAAAGAGTCTACTTAGTACCCTGATGACTGCCTCAGCCGTGGTTGACCCCATTAGGATTATCTCCAACCATTTGGAGTATGCGTTGACTACCACCATAAATGTTTGGCCGTGGAATGGCCCTGCGAAATCTATGTGGACTCTGGACCAGGGTGCCCTTGGTTTATCCCACTCTTGTGCTGGGGCTTTTGGAGGAGCGGCCCTAGACTCCTGACAGGGCGTGCAGCCGGCTACCCACTCCTCTATGTATTTGTCCATGTTTGGCCACCAAACGTAACTCCGGGCAAGAACCTTCATTCTGACCATGCCCGGGTGACCCTCATGCAATGCCCTTAGAATATCCTCTCGTAGCAACAGAGGAATGATTATGCGATCGCCAACCCCCTTGTGCAGATATCTCATGCTGTTTGCAGCTGAATGGTTTAAACTCTGGGCTAACAGGCCCTTGTGGCCATCCCCTCCACACCCAGTTCAAAATAGTCCTGAACACAGAATTCTTGGCAGAATGGGCAGCCACTTTGGCCGAAGTGAACAGGCCTGAGTCCAAGCAGTCAATGAGTAGGATGGGGATGCCTGGAGTGGGGTCATCCACAAGGTCAGGAAGGGGGCAGTGACTGAGGGCATCGGCATGCCCCAGGGAGCGTCCAGGCCAGTGGGTCAGCTTGTAGGAGTAGGCGGAGAGAAAAATGGTTCATCTGGTGAGCCGGGGAGACAGAGACACAGGTGTGGGGCAGTCCCCAGCAATGAGCCCTAACAAGGGCTTGTGGTCGGTGACCAGCTCAAAGTTTCTGCTGTAGAGATACTCGCGAAATCTCTTAACCCCAGCCACCACCGCCAAATCCCCCCTATCAAGCTGACTGTAATTCCGCTCCACGCTGGAGAGCGTCCGTGAAAAATAGGTGACCGGAGCCTCTTGACCGTTGGGCAACCGGTGGCTGAGGACAGCCCCGACGCCAAACAGGGAGGTGTCTCACACAAGGACCACTGGTAGGGTGTCGTTGAATTGTATCAGGAAACTGTCCTCTGACAAAAGGTCCTTGACAGCCTGGAACGCAGCCACTTCAGTCCTTCCCCATACCCAGGGAGCCTTCTTGGCTAATAGCCGATGAAGGGGTTCAGCAATAGTGGCTTTATTCTTGAGGAAGATGCTGTAGAAATTCAGCAACCCTAGAAAATCCTGGAGCTCGGTCTTGCATGTGGGTGAAGGGGCCTCGCGAATAGCCCTAACCTTGGCTTTGGTGGGGTGAATGCCCATCCCATTTATACGATAGCCCAGGAATTCTACCTCTGGGACCCCAATCTGACACTTGCTGCCCTTAACCCAGAGCCCTGCAGCCCAAAATCGGCTAAGGACTTCCCGCAGCCTGGACTTTAACTGTGGCTTGTTACTGGCGGTGATTAGGACATCATCAAAATAGGGGACAACCCCAGGAATTTTGTGTAACAAGCGTTCCATAATGTTTTGAAAGATTCCTGGGGCTACACTAATGCCGAATTGCAATCGGTGATATTTGAATGCCCCCCTGTGCGTAACAATGGTCTGTGCCTCCGCAGTAGCGCCATCTACCGGCAGTTGCTGGTACGCCTGCACAAGATCTAACTTGGCAAAAATGGCACCCAGGCCAAGTGTATGCAGCAAGTGTTGTACTATAGGGACTGGTTATGCGCTTTGCTGGAGGGCTTTGTTGATGGTACATTTATAATCAACGCATATGCACACTGACCAGTCACTCTTGACCGGTGTCACTATAGGGGTCTCCCACTTCGCATGATCGACCGGCTCTAAGATGCCTTGGCTGATTAGTTTACCCAGCTCGTGGTCGATCTTGGGCTTCAGTGCGAATGGGACTCTCCTGGGTTTGAGTCTAATGGGCGCTACGTTAGGGTCAAGGTTAAAGGATATGGAGGTGCCCACATACTTGCTGAGCCTCTCATTGAAGACATCCCAGAACTCCCGGATCAGGTCGTCTGCGCAGCCCCCGGAGATGGCGTTGATTCCAGTCACTCCCATGCCCAGGGCGCCAAACCAGTCCAGGCCCAGCAGGCTAGGGAGGCAGCCGTGAACCACAGTCAGGGGCAGAGTCCCCTCGAACTTGCCAAATTGCACGTTGAAGTTGCCCCAGCCCAGCACGGGAATGCGATTCCCCTGGTAATCACTGAGCTTGAGGTTCTGCACTTTCAGTTGGCCTTGGCGAAGTGTTGGAATGGCATGCTTGACTGCTGCCGAGGACATGATGGAGATTGACGACCCCGTGTCGACTTCCATCTTGCAGGGAGACCCTTCCAAGGAAACTGTCACATGGATCTTCTTATGGCTAGGGGTACTCGCCTGCCCGATCCATATCTGGTTGATCTCTGGAGCTCTGGGGCGGTCGGTGCAGCGCTTCGGCTTTGGTGGTTCTTGTCTAGGCCCTCGCCTGGCCTCGCCTTGGCTGGCGTCCTGGGTGGTGCATTTGTTGGACGGCTGGCTGGCCTGGCAGACTCTTGCTAGGTGTTCGCAATGCCAGCAAATGGCATCCCAGAATCTGCAGGTGCTGGCGTTGCGAACACCTAGCAAGAGTGGGTGCTGGCCTCCGCAACTGGAGCAAGTTTGCAGTCTTGGTCCTTCAGCTCCCCACCGGCATTCTGTCCGGTAGACTTCCTCCTCGCTGTCGTCAGAGGGGTCATCTAAGCACTGGCTTTCATGGATGGTCGGCATAGTTTTCTGTGGTGCTGGTGGCCCGATGCGACAATGAAGTGACTCTGCCGCCTTGTTGGACAATTCGGATGCCCTGGCCTCGTCCAAGGCTGTCTGGAGCATCAAGTTGGACTTGGCAGGTAGTCACCGCTGCAGGCGAAGATCTTGCACCCCACATATTAGCTGGTCTAGCAAGATGTCATCTAAGTTCCGGAATTCACATGGGGGTCACGCCTTTCGGAGAGCCGCCAGGTATTGGTTGATCGACTCCCCGTCTTGCTGCAATCGTTGCCAGAATTCCTGCCATCTCACAACTTTGGATGGCATGGGGGCGTAGTGGGTCTGCAGCATGTTCTGGAGCACCTGCCACGGTACCGTCTGCACCGGCGTTGGCTCAGACAGGGACTTGGCCATGTCAAAAACGTCATGCCCGTAGTGGCTGAGGAAGAGTGCCCTTTTTCGGTTGTCCGACAACCCGAGGAGGTCGTTGGCCTCTATGAAGCAGTTAAATCGGGTCATGTAGGACCCCCAGTTCTCCTTTGCTGGGTCGAAGGGAGTAGGGTGGAATGCAGACATTTCGCGGCTTGTGCTGTTCGAATTTGCTGTGCAAAATGGCCACCATTCCATTCTGCTGCCTGGCTGGATCTAGTTGAATTCTGTCAGCTCTTTTTGCTCAGACCGTCTTCACAATCCCACCTTTGTCGCCAGTTGTTAGATAGGGTGAGTGAAGAGGCTGGAGACAAGCTTCAGACAACAGCTCTTTATTCAACTATGTACAAGATCCAGCAGAGAGCCAGTCTGACAGCTAGCCCTTTTATAGGGAGCTGTCAGATGGCTCAGCCAATCAGCAGTCCCCATTTTCCCACCTGAACAGAGGACCTGGTTGTAACCAGGCAGTCTGGATATCTAACAGTAACATTAAATTTAATTTACTTTTAAAAACAGTAAGGAAAAATAGTAGTGGATTTAAAGACCCTCTCTTCTAGAATGGCTTTTGTTCTACACATGTCTGGCTGGAGAGCCATATCTTTTAAAGCATTCAACTTATGACTGCTTGCTTGGGGCCTGTTTGAATTTATGATGGACCTTGAAAAAAGGACTTGTGACCTGGTTTCAAAGTTCTGATATCCGGGCTCTCCTGTGGTCACGTGACCACATTCACAACCATTTGCAGCACCTCTTGGTCACATGATCATGATTTAAGACATTTTTACTGGAAACCAGTGTTTACTTTTGATTTCTGGCAAAACACACCCCACAGTGAACAATGGGATTGCTTAACAACCACAGCATTCGCTTTACAACTGCTGCAAAAAGGGTGACAGTCATGTGATGATCCACTTTATGATTGTCATGACTTATAACTATAATTGCAGGGCTCAATTACGGTCATAACTCAAGTATTCGTTTTTGGAAATTAAACTGCATGGGACCATCTGGACTACTCAGAGGCCCCAATTCATGACTCCTGCATGAATAGCCATTGATCTCCATGACTTCCATAAATTTGTCTGACCCTTTTTTGAAGCTGATAGTCAGCAACATATCCCATGATAGTGAATTCCAAAGTTATACTATGCATTATGTACAAATATTTTATCTTTTGCCTGGCTTGAATCTCCCATTTTTATTGGATTTATTTTATTCTATTAAACTGCATTAAATACGGTTGCCTTCTTCCAGGCTCCCCCAACATATACTTTATATAAAATTATGTGCATGACAAATAGCTTATTGCTTTTGTATTCTGTAAAAAAGGTCTGCCGTCCCTCAGCGAATCCTCGGAAGCAGGTCAGGAGTTCATGGCTTCCATGACAACCATGGACCTGACCCAAGTAGTTCAGGGTCCGACCCATAGGGGGGGACACACACTCGACCTGGTATTTCTCTCAGGGCAGTGGAGAGATGATCTGAATTTAAGGGGTATAGTGACATCTCCCTTGTCATGGTCAGACCATTCCCTGCTGAAGTTAGACTTTATGGCACCACTCCCTCATCGCAGAGAGGTGGAACCGATTAGGTGGTTCCGCCCCAGACGCCTGAGGGACCCGGAAGGGTTCCAGAAGGAGCTTGGGGAATTACCTGAATCCCGTGTCCACAATTCATCTGAGGCTCTAGTAGCCGCCTGGAACAGGGCGGCCTCTGGGGCTCTTGATCGGATTGCGCCTTTG
>QLTV01004233.1:4369329-4382050 GCA_003457575.1 Thermophis baileyi | reverse complement strand
TTCGGCAGTACTTTCTTTTTGTATACCCACTTGCATCCTACAGCTTTGCTACCCTGTGGCAAAGTCATAGAAGTGAACACGTTATGTTCACCCATGGATTTAATTTCCTTGTCCATGGCTTCTTTCGAATTTATTTGTTCTATTTTAGGTAGTGCCAATACTTCCTTATAGTTTCTTGGCTCATACCATACATTACACACTTTAACTTTACTAGCAGAATACCTGTCAGGTGGAATCCCCTTGTTCCATCGCTCTGACCTGCGTGGCATTGACTGCTCCTGTGCTTCAACCCTCTCTTGCTTCATATCTTGTTCAGCTTCTCCTCCCTGAATGTTGACACCATCACTAAGTGAGTTACCATCACTAAATGAGTTACCGTCACTAAGTGAATCATTCCATAAATTTGCATCAATTCTTTTCCAATTTTGCTCTGCAAAACTAGCAGACCTGGAAATCACTATTCTGTTGCTTCCATTGCTAAAACAATAGCTTTTGGAACCTGGCTCATAGCCCATAAACCTGAGCTTTCTAGCCTTTGGTTGTCCTTTTCTTCTAATTGCTTTTGGAATATGCACCCACGCATTACTTCCAAAAACTCTTAGATGTGCCAGAGATGGCTTCCTCCCATACAGCACTGCATATGGAGTATCATTGATGGATGAACTCCACAGCCTATTAATTAAATAATTAGCAGTCAACATGGCTTCACCCCAGTATGATCTGCTCAGACCAGAATCCTCCAGCAGTGAGTCTTTTGTTTGTAAGACTCCATTCTGTCTCTCAGTAACACCATTCTCAGCTGCTGTGTATGGATTAGTACATCTGTGTTTTATTCCTAACTGTCCCAATCATTGTTGAAAACTTGTTGACATGAATTCTGAACCTCTGTCAGTCTGCAGCTGACATACCTGCTGTTTATACCTTCTTTCCACGAAGCTTACCCATTGTTTAAATTTCTGTAGCACCTCTGTTTTACTCTTTAATAAATAGCAGAACCCAAACCTGCTGTAGTCATCTACAACGACCAGCATATACTTTGCTCCTCCCAAACTGGCTTGCATTGGCCCAACCAAATCTGCATGTATCAGCTCTAGAGCTCTTGTTATCTGCCTTGTGCTACTCTTGCTTACTGGGAATGCCTTGGACTTTGATGACTTGCATACTGCACAATCCAAATATGCCTTACATCCCTTTAAATTTAACCCTTCTGCAAACTGTTGCATCATTTGCAAAACTCTGAAGCTGGCATGGCCAAGCCTTCTATGCAAGAGATGAACACATGGATTGTGCTGTGCCACATTTCCAAATGTCTGGGCACATTGAACCTTTTGTCCCTGCAACACATACAGATTATCCTGTTTTATGCCCTGTGCATATACATTCTCATTTCTCTTTATGAGACACCTCCCATTTACAAAAGTGGTCTCAAATCCTTGCTTGTCTAAACTAGAGACACTTAACAAATTATGCTCCATTTCAGGCACACATAATACATCATTAAATCTCTTTTCCAGATATGGAATTTGCACACTGCCTCTTCCAATGACCTTAGCCTTCTGGCCATTTGCCAAGGCTACTGCATTTCCAGCAGCTGGATCCAACCTGTAAAACAGAGGTTCTCAACTTGTGGGTCGCGACCCCTTTGGGGGTCGAACGACCCTTTCATGGGGGTCGCCTAAGCGCACGCTAGCCCGCCATCTTGGTGCCACACCCCCTTTGTCAATTCATTGTGCGCGGGGAGGGGTCGCGGCGGGGGTCACGGCGGCAGGGCGGGGGTCACGGCGGCAGAGCGGGGGTCACGGCATTAGGAAGGTTAAGAACCACTGCTGTAAAACTATTTAGAATTATTAACAATTGTCTGACTTGCCCCACTGTCTATCAACCATTTGTCTCTGCTATTGCAATAGCCAACTTTTGCAACAGAAACTTGTCCATCATGCAAATAAATTTTCTTTTCTTGCAAACAGCTTTTTCTTTGCAAACAGTCCTTCTTTAAATGTTGTTGCTGTTCTTGCTGCTTAGAAAGTCTTTGCTGGGCTGTAATCTGATCTCTTCTGCTGCTTTTTTCTTTGCAGACACCTCGTCTGTTGCTAGGGTCTCTACAGATAGCCAGTCTGTGGAAATTTCCGCTCTTCTCTGTGTACTCCTTGGGCCCGCACCTCAGGAATTTTTTTTCCTCGTGGCTCTTTCTATAATGGTGTTTGTTCTCTTCAGTGATCAAACAAGCCTTTAACGCCTCCAAACACAATTCCTGCTCTGGTTTGCACTCAAACACTGCAGAAACAATGTCCCACATTTCATCAAGGCTGTTTAACACTAACAGCACCTTCTGGGACTCAGGAATATTCATTGCATGCTGTTCTAATTCCACAAACAAAGTTTGCATTTGCAATAAATCTCTTTCCACAGATTCACCTGGTTGCAAACAGGCTCTGTATAATTTCCTTGATAATTGTACAATCTTGCATGCTGACACACTCACATGCACATTTCTTAATTTCAGCCAGACTTCATTTGCAGTCTTTAAATTAGCTACATTGATAAACTGTTCATCTTCTAAACTCAACATGATATAAGCCAGTAGCAGAGTTCTTCTTCAAGCAGTTACAAGCAAACACACAGGCAGGAAAGAACAGTTAGTTTCATTTTCAGAGTTCAGAGTGGACAAGAGTACAGAGTGGGCTGAGCCACACCCAGCCTTCTAGCTTCAGTTTCAATTCTCTGCACAGACTCAGATGTGTTTAGCTCTCATTGGCTGACTTAGTTGCTATGCCTGTTCATTGTCTGACCTTGTTACCATTGGCTCTCCCAGTCATGAATATTGTAACAAATTTTGCTTCTAGCTTTCAACCTCCTGTAAAGTTCAATGAAAATGGATGTGGATTCATTTCCAGTAAAATTTATGGAAGAATTCTTTTATATTTCTTAATGCAGAAGCACAATAGCAATAGAACTTAGACTTATATACTGCTTCACAGTGCTTTACAGCCCTCTCTAAGCGGTTTACAGAGTCAGCATATTGCCCCCGACAATTTGGGTCCTCATTTTACTGACCTCGGAAGGATGGAAGGCTGAGTCAACCTTGTGCCTGGTGGGATTTGAACTGCCAAATTGCAGGCAGCCAGCAGTCAGCAGAAGTAGCCTGCAGTACTGCACTCTAATCACTGTACCACCGAACAATCCAAAACATTGTTTCTAGTTTAAAGCCAAGAAGAAAAATGTAAAAGCAAAAGGTTGGTAATGAATATAAACTAGTAAAATGACAGGAACGTACCCTTATGAGAGAAACGGTGATGATTTCTGATTACCAGCTGTCTGTTTTGACAGGCAACCTGTTGCTTAATTTAAACTGCTTACTGTGTGATAGCTAATTATGTGCTTCATAGAGATTAAAATGTGTAACATTAACTTTGTCGAGCCTAGTTAAAAAAACAACACTCCCACTGTTTCAACTCTATCATGTTTAATCTGTTAGCCAGTCAACTGAAGAACATACAGTTGATATGGTTGGAGGTAGCTTCACTTGAGCAATGACTACATTGTTTCTGCAATGAGAAAATCATGCCCTGCGTGCAAATTAACCTATGCATGCTTCACCTGTGTCATATTAATTTCCTTTTAGTTGTTATTAAAGTACCTTCTTCCGAGGGTCATGTTCAACTTTGAAGGCCGCCATAATAATCTATGAAAGAGAGAGAGAGAGAGAGGGAGGGAGGGAGGATCCATCCATCCATCCATCCATCCATCCATCCATCCATCCATCCATCCATCCATCCATCTCAAGCAGCTGAGATTTATAGGTCAATGGAACCATCTTAGATCCACATCTAGTAATTGAATTTTTAGTAAGTGCAAAAGACTGCAGATACTGTCAGTTTTCCCTAGTAACAGTTTGGACTGGAAACTGTTCTTTTCAGGAATAGTATATTATGATTTATAATGAAATAATCTAACTGACAACATAAGAATTCTGTCAAGGAATCTGTTTTTGGATTAGAAGCCTACATATAGGCAAATTCCATGGTGTGTGTGTATGTAGGTTCTGGATCTGTTACATGCACTTCTTCAGTGTAAAGAGGTTTAAAGGGGCATTTTGTGAAGGAAAGGCAGCTTGCTCCTGATTGTTACTATATTACTGCTGATATTTTTTGAAAAGGTTAATTTTTAAATTTTTTAGCTATTACGAATATTCTTTTAACAGCACTGGGTGCCCTCTGCTAAAAATCCAAAATCTAAAGTTACATTTTTTTGAGTTCTATAGAGAGCTTTGTTCAAACCCATGCCAGTCCTTAATATCTAGGTTATTTATGAAAACATTTATGATACTTGTGAAGGAAATAGAAGGTCCAGAGGTCAAGTTTTTTCTTCTTCCAGAAATAAAGGCTTAACTTAAAGGAAAATACATCTGCCTTTCTCTACTCCTAAATATACATTGTATAACCAAGGGCAAGTACTGCTTTTTCAATTAAGTACTTTTTGAAGCTGACTAAAAAGTTTTCACTATTATTATCAGAATCTCTGCTCTTAAACGGAGGGCAAAAACCCAAATCTCCAATGTAAGGAAACCTGAGGAATGACTGGCTCAGAAACATGTCATATGGAAATGTAGTACAGTAGAGTGTATTTAGCAGTGCCTAAGACATATTGCCAATTTGTTTTCTCATGGAGAATGTTCCTAGAGCTCTGAGGTTTGGTTTTGTTTGTAAGAAAAATGAGAAGTCTGCAAAAGTCCTCAAAAGTTTTTTTTTTTTCAGGTGGACATAAATGCACACAAAGCTTAAATATGATTTGCATACACTGTGAAGAAAGAATGTATTCATTAGTGTTTAATGGACTTCCCAAGGTTATAAAGTTTAATGAGAAATTAATTAGACCACTAGTACTACTGATTAAGTATATCCATCATATTGTGAATATGAATAGCAGCGTCCAGCTCTGTTTAAGTTGTAATGAAGTCAAGATCTAATATGTCACTGTCTTGTGCAATTAATCATATACATAAAGGGCATTGTATGACAACATTCTTACCTGTAGCTTTATGTCTGACCGTATTGATTTGCTGAACCAAACAGCCATTAGTTAATTAGTTGCAGAAACTGAGCTTCACTGGAGGTTAGCAGATTAAAAGGTAACTACGATAAAAGGAAAACACTTTTTATATGAACACAGTTGTCTTTTGCTTTTAAGACTGTGCTTTTTGTAAGCCCCCAAATCAAAGTAGCTTATCAGCCCCATGCTGCAATTTTCAAGTTTCTTCCTACAGAACTTTCTAAGGTTTGTTGAATTGTTTTACATGGCCAATGGCCTGGTACTTTGCAAGTTGTACTTGCATACACTATAAGCTTGATGTTTTGTTTATTGATTTTTTCCCATAAGAAGTATTTCAAACACAAACAAATGAAGAACCATTTATCTTAAGTGCCAGCCTTATAGGAGCTGCAAATATCTGACTGTGCATAGCCTAGTTAACTGAAGCATAGGAGTCAGCTTTCCTAGGATAAAACTTTTAAGCACTGTGGAAGACTAGTTCTTCTCAGCAGGAAAAATACGAGGTTATCCATAGTTTATGTTGTGTCCTCTTCATTATTCCTTTATAATGACTGGCTTGACATATGGCAGTTAAGTTCTTGGTTTATTGTGGGTTGCTTGTTCCCCAGCATGATATCTCCAAAGATGAACACATGATTTATATTTTCAATCGTTGTTCAACTCAAGGTCAGTATAGTCATGCATTGATTCAGAAGTACTTGTTAGCCAAGCTATATCTGGAGCCAGGCAAACCTACTTGATTTTTCCTTACTATTTATTTCCAGACAGCTAGTAGATGCAGATTGTTGTGGTACACAAGAAAAACAGTCTATTATGGGACTCCCTAGAGTATTCTAACTTTGGAACAGGATATTTTGAATTTCCCTAATGCTGAGTATATTAATATCCATTCACCAGGAACTTCTTGTCAGCTTGAAAATTTGGAAATGACAAGAGATTATCATGTGCTCTAATCAGGACATTAATACCAGAATTCACAGTTTTATTATCTTGGAATTGGCTTTCTGAGATTAACCAATCTCAACTCTTGCTTTTGATGAACTGCCTAGATCTTTTGATGTTTTCTGTTTCATATACTGTACATACTCTCAGATAAGCCCATCCACAGATAAGACAACTCTCAAATTCTCAATCAAGTATCGTGAAAAATGCAGCTGTTCTGTATAACAGAATAATAAAATAATAGAGCTGGAAGGGACCTTGGAGGTATACAGAATAACAGAATTGGAAGGAACGTTGGAGGTTATCTGCTCCAACCCCCTGCCCAATCTGGAGACCCTATACCATTCTGGATAAATTGCTGACCAATCTCTTTTTTAAAGTCTCTAGTGATGGAGCACCTACAACTTCTGAAGGCAAGTCATTCCACTGGTTAATTGTTCTCATTGTCAGGAAACTTCTCATTAGTTCTTGGTTGCTTCTCTCCTTGCTTAGTTTTTATCCATTGCTTCTTGTTTAGCCTTTTGGTGCTTTGGAAAATAGGTTGATCCCCTCTTCTTTGTGGCAGCCCCTCAAATATTGGACACTGCTATCATGTCACCCCTAGTCCTTCTTTTCACTAGATTAGACATACCCAATTCCTGCAACCATTCTTCATATGTTTTAGCTTCCAGGCTCCTAATAATCTTTGTTGCTCTTCTCTGCACTCTTTCCAGAGTCTCAACATCTTCTTAATATTGTAGTGACCAAAACTAGATGCAGTATTCCAAGTGTGGTCTTATCAAGGCTTTATAAAGTGGTACTAACGCATCACGTGATCTTGATTCTATCTCTCTGTTAATGTCATCTAGGATTGCATTGGCTTTTTTGGCAGCTGCAACCCACTGCTGGCTCATATTTAAGTGACTTTCCACTGAAAAACCTCTCCCCCCCCCTCTGCTATTGAGACAAGTTTCACTTAATCTGTACCTGTAAATTTGATTTTTCTTGCCTAAGTGTAAAACCATACATTTCTCACCACTTGAATTTCATTTTCTTAGATAGGGCCCAGTGTTCAAGTCAGTAGATAAAATGACCCTTTGTGTATGTTTCAATTTTTACAGTTGGCTTATCTATGGGAAGCACATTTTTCCTGGTATGTTGGTTAAAAATTGGAAGGTCAATTCATCCACATGTGGGCTTATCTGCAAGCATATAAGTAGTTACAGGTACTTAATTTTGGGGGTGTATATTACAACCTAAAATTCTTAGCTTATCTATGAGGATATTTGGTATTTCACAATCACATTACAAGTAAATAATATCAATAGCAGCAATAAGCTATACATGTAGTTTGCTGTGATGTGAATTAACTGATGGAAAGATTCTTAATTAAGCAATTAATATTTCCTGAAATAATTATCTAAATATTGTTTTATGGGTGCATGTAAATATCTTATAAGAAAAAAAATTAAGCTTTGTCATATTGATTTGCTCTAAGATATAAAGCAGGGGTATGCAACCTTGGCAACTTTAAGACCTATGGACTTCAACTCCCAGAATTCCTCAGTAAGCTAAGTCTTAAAGTTGCCAAGGTTGGACACCTCTAATATAGAGCATTGTGGTAAAATAGATAAAGCAAATAAGACTGGATGTCGGGAAGATCATTTATTCATGTCTACCTTGGGGTAAAATACTTCAACATTCAGGTACCTTGTAAGGTAGGCAGAAGTGGGCTGCTGCCAGTTCGGACCGGTTCAGGTAATTCTGACCACCAGCTGGGCCCGCCCACCTGCCACGGCGCTAGCCTGTCCTATTTATCTCACTCTCTGGCTTTGTTCCCTGTCCACAAAGCTGACTGTTGTGCCTCACCTGCTCTACTCACTGCGGCTGCCTGAGAAGATTTGCTGTGTGTTTGAAGCCGCGCAAAAGCGACGAAGGTCACATTTCCAGCGAACCGGTTGTTAACGTATGTGCAGCCCACTTCTGAAGGTAGGTATTTGCAAGGCAGGTATTTATGGCCATCACAGTGTCCCATGGTCATGTGATTACCATTTGACTTTACAACTGGCAACAAGCAGAGTCAATGGAGAAACTGGCGATAAAATTGCAAACCACAGTGATGTGTTGTCTTGCTTAACAACCAATGGTGGCTTGCTTAATAGCTGAATGGGAAGTGATGTCATAAGTCCATTGTAGTAATGTGATGTTTCACTTAGTGACCATGTTGCTTAGCAATGGAGTTGCTGCTCCTGATCGTGGTCATTAAGCAAGGATTATCTGTACAGAAATAGATAGACTGCAAGCTCAGTTTGACCACTAGATGGCAGCAAAGAGAGAGCAAAAACTTTTTGCTGTCCTCTATTGGCTATTATCTGCATTTTTGCAGCTCAGATACAGTAGCTGTAATGGAGCCTCCATTGAGATAATGTAAAACTCCTAATGTGAATTTGTTTTTGCATATTAACTTAGGCACATCTGCATTTGCACATCTGAAATTAGCATAAAAATAAAATAAAAAACTGAGATGACTTTCACAAAATAAATGGCAGTTTTCATCATTCATGTAACAAGACAGTTGCGAATAGTTATCCTCACACTAGGCAGAATACATCAAGGAGGCTCCCCCCATATATTTATCAAGTATATTATAGTGACTGCCTGAATTAAATTTAAGTACGGCGAAAGGGATCAAATTCTTATAGAGAAATCAATCTGTATTATAATCTATGGAAACTAGACACACTTTCATTTCATAAGAGTTTGCTTAACAAGCAGTAGCAGCTGTTTGGTTTAAAGGATAAAGACAGGAGAATTCAACTTCTATGAAGCCTCCCATCTATCTTCATTAGAGGTATAAATAAAATATTTCTGACTGCTTAAACTGTGCATCCTTTTCAATGAATTTAAAGAGAAGTTGTGCTGAAGTGATGGAGTGACCAGGAAAGGCATTCATCTCTTCAAAATTATATTTCAAGCAAAAGTCCTTAGCCTGGTTATCAGAAAGTATAATTTAAAGAAGAATTGAACAATTGATGGCCATATGGCAATAAAGAGTTACAGAAAAAAAATTCGGATTCCTGGTTTTCCTTTATGGTCATCCAGATTTTTTGAGGCCAAATATAATAGCCTTATACTATGGTTAAGCTAGTCTGGGAGTTAATTATGTAATTGTTGTAATGAAGAAAAGAAACTACACAAGTTGGCTTCATGCATTATATGAAGATACATTCTGCAGCTCCAGAATAGCATGCATGCCTCCTGCAGTTACAAATCTTAGATTTGTAATTATGAACAGCATGATTTATAGCATGACTGCCATTTATAGCATTAAAAACATTGTAGTATGAGTTCTAGGATTATTAGGTTTAAAACAGTTGGGAAAAAAACCAAACAATTTCCTCTAAATCCTAAAAAATCCTGATCTCCATGTATTACTGATATGCTTCTCCCTCCTTGCAACCATGGCTTTTCCTGTATGGCTCTTCTCTCTTCAATAATTAAGCTTCTGCCACTAAATGTTGCTTATAGTACCACTTAAATCACCATACAGGTAGTCTTTACTTAACAATCAGGACTGGAATTTCTATCAATAAGTAATGCAGTCATAAAGCAATAGCAATGTCAAACCCTGGATAGGGGTTTGCCGTACCTGGGGGAGGGACCCCAGCACAGGAGGTGGGTGGTGGGAAGATTGGCCCAAACTCTGTTGAAGTCTGCAAGTGGCGAGCAACATGGAGCCAATGAACAGCTGATCCCAACTGAATGCGAGCCGGCCGACGAGCAGCTGATGAGTCTGCCGGCAGCCCGACAATCAGCTGATTGGGCCTGCCGGATGGTTGGCTGTTCCGGCGGTGGAAGGGCACGGCTCCAGCCTTCAGAGGGTGCTGGGAGGTGGGGGCTCCCAGCCCTAACTTTATTCCTTATTTCTTGAAGACGGAATTCACTGTGTGCTGAGAATCTGGCTTAATAAAGAATAGAATAGAATGGGGTCTCCAACCTTAGCAACTTTTAGGACTTGTGGACTTCAACTCCCAGAGTTGTTGTTTTTTTTGAATAGAATTCTTTATTGGCCAAGTGTGATTGGACACACAAGGAATTTATTTTTGGTGCATATGGTCTCAGTGTACATAAAAAGACAAGATACATTCATCAAGAATCATGAGGTACAACACTTAATAAAGCATTTGGAACCTGAAGCGAGTGGCGCAGGGGTGGGTTCCTCCCGGTTCGGACCGGTTTGCCTGAACCGGTAGCGACCCTCTGGTGATGTCATGATGATGTCACTGAACCGGTTCTGTCGGTGCCGGTCCGTGGGCGCTGCCATCTTTTTTTTTAATTTCTTTTTTTTCTTTCTTTTTAAAAATTTTTTTTGGGGGGGGATTTTCCCCCGGGTTTTTCTTCTTCTGCACATGCACAGAATCTGAGTTTCCAGCACTGTGCATGCGCTGCCATCTTGTTTTGGGCTTTTGGGCGGGGAATATTTTGTGAACTTTTGGCACTGCAAATGTCACCCCAAACAAGGTGCAAAGCGGCTCTCAAAGAGAACGAAGTTAATTGCCTCACACTCACAAGAACATGAATTGCTGCAGGCTGCGAGGTTGCAGGCGCCCAGGGAGGGGGGGGGAAACGCTGCCCAACTGCTCCCTCCCTCTCGGAAGTTTTCCAGGTCGTCTGGAGACCCCGAAAAAGCTGCAAGATCCGGAGCTGCCAGTGACTGGTAAGATGCGCCTCTCACGCAGTGGGGCACAATTTGGGGGTGGCAGGTGAGGCAGGACATGGGGCGGGAGGGCTGAGAGACACGCATCTTACCGGAGATTGCCAGTTAGCCAGTCATCTTACTGTATGGTGGGTCAAAAGAGGAAAAACAATGAAGAAAGAAGCTTAGTTACAAGGAGAAGAGCTATTAGTAGATTCCCAGGAGGGGGACTTTGGCAGGGAAAGAGAAGAGAACGGGAAGAATTTTCTAGGGAAGAATTTCTGATTGAGAACAGACGTATCGGGTGTGTGGCGCGAAGATAAACATTGCCCTGAATCCTTTGGGCTGGAACCCCCTCCACCCCATCCCTTTATCCACTGGAGTTGTCCTTCTGCTTTCCCCGGTTGCTTCCCTGATTCCTGCACTACAAAAAAAACATTGAAAAATCAGAATGATTGGCCCTTTTTGCAGGAGGCTCTCCTAACAGGAAAGGAAGGGAAGGGCTCTGCAAACCAAAACTTTACTGAAGGGGAAAAAAAAGCCACAGGAGGAATCAGGAAAGCAACCGGGGAAAGCCGAAGGACAACTCCAGTGGATAAAGGCATGGGGTGGGTGGGGTTTTTTCCCAGCCCAAATGATTCAGGGCAAGTTTATTCTCAGCAGAGCCAGGGTGGGCAGGCAGGCAGGCAGCGGCACGTTAGTTTATTTATTTAGCTATGCTGGCTGGAGAATTCTGGGAGTTGAAGTCCACAAGTCTTAAAATTGCCATGGTTGGAGACCCCTGTTCTAGAGGTTTCTCTGCGGTAGTTTGTGCTAAGAGTAGCTCCCACATATGTGTGTGTGTCTGTGTGGGTACTAGGTTGTATTCCTCTTTGCTCCCAAGACAGCCTGCTTCCTCCCCATGAAGGCGAGGGGACAACGGGTGGGAGGGACTTGCGAGCCAATTTGTTCACCGATGAGCTGAGCCCCAGGGTAACCAGCAGCTACCGAGGCCACGGCGGGGCAAAAAGGACTCAGAATGTGAACACCTTTAGGCGAGGACGAGCGCTGCTGTGGCCACTGTCGTTCCCTCCCCCCAACTCTTAGTCCAACCCCGGGGTCATTTTAACTCTACCCGTGTGGTTATTAGGCAAGAGTTTTTAAAAATGTCAATTTTTCCCTGTGGTTTTGACCGCTGGCAAAATCTACTCTGAATATTTGCTGCCGTTCTTCTGAGTCCTACTGTTGGGATTGGTGGGGAAGAGGGGAGGGGGATCTGCGGTTCTTGCTCGATGCCTTTGGGCCAGGTTCTTTATAGCTGAATTCAGGTACAGCCAAGCACAGCCTTGCTTAAACATAGTTTAGCTGCTCCAGATGAGCCATTCTCCCCCTCACCCTGCCCGAACATACAGCCGCCTCTCGCCCACCCTGCTCTGTCGCACCTGGAGGCAGCAGGGACAAGCCGCGGGCTCAGCTGCATGGGAGCAGTTCCAGACAAGCCCGCATCTCCCACAGCCACTGCCATTGGAGCCGCAACAGGCGAGAGAAGCCGCCATCATTGGAGCCATGACAGGTGAGAGGCAGGCACGGCGGCTGTATGTTCAGGCAGGGCAAAGGGGGGGGGATGGCCCTGGCCCCGTTCAACCATGCCAGCAAAGAAGCATGGAAGTTCCAGCCCATCTGCCCCACGAGCGAAGCGGGTGGCGTGAAGGAGATCGCTCGGCAGCAGCAGGTTGCGCGGAGGAGGGGTGGCGGGGGACCCCCTTCCATGCACAAAGGGGGTGCCTTCCACGCACGAAGATGAACTGCCGCCTGCCCTGAACTCCTCGCCGCTCCCGCACTAATGCCCCGGCCCCGCTCAACCACGCTTCATTGCTGGTCTCGGAGCTGAAGCCAGGAAGGCGAGAGGGGCGGCTGTGGCGGCAACAGCACTCCAGGATGGCACATGGCAGGGGACGCGCCGCTGCCATGCCGGGTCGCCCGCCCTCCCAGTCCCAGAGCACTTTCTTCCTTCTCCCGCCGCCGAGAAGAGAGAAAGAGAAAGAAAGAAAGAAAGAAAGAAAGAAAGAAAGAAAG
>QLTV01004233.1:4291588-4369277 GCA_003457575.1 Thermophis baileyi | reverse complement strand
CGTTCCACTTCTCATCCAAGAAGCTTCTTCAGTTCTGACTGGATGGCAGGCAAGTTCTTGGCTTACCTAGATACCTAGAATCTCTTTGAAAAAGCACCTTTGAGACACACCTTCTTTTAAATATCGGCTGAAAGGAGCAAACGCTGCTTAAAATATGTGGGAATACAGGTAGTCCTCGAATAATGACCACAATTGAGCCCAAAATTTTGGTTGCTAAGCAAGAGCATTGCTAAGTGAGTTTCACCATTTTACAAGTTGGCCACGCCCACCCTGTCACCTGACCACCAAGACACTCCCATCTGAAGCCACACCCACCTGACCTCCAAGCCACGCCCACAAAATAAGCCACACCCACAGAACCGGTAGTAAAAAAAATTGGAACCCAGCCCTGGAGTGGCATCCTAATTGCGGTTTAGGTCTGGAGCTCGGACCTTTGAGAGGAAGTTAGTGCTCTTTTGGTTTCCCCCCTCCTGTTTGGATTGCTTGCCTGAAGGGTTCCTGGATGGCCTGCCAGAAGGTAGGGGAGCGCTGGGGAGATGGCAGAAGGGACGGTGGTGGCGGCCGATGCGGGAGCAATAGCATTAGCACTTAGACTTATAAAGCACTTCACAGTGCTTTATAGCCCTGTCTCAGTGGTTTACAGAATCAGCATATTGCCCCCAACAATCTGGGTCCTCATTTTACTGACCTTGGAAGGGTGGAAACCTGAGTCAACCTTGAGCTGGTAAGAATTGAACTGCTGGCACTCGGCAGAATTAGTCTGCAATACTGCATTCTAATCACTCCGCCACCACAGTTTGCTATGTCATGTGACTGCACTCCTTGGTGCTAGTACTTTCAGCACTTTTGATTGTTGTCTTCGATTAGCAAGAGTCTCACCTCAGATAAACCTCATTGGCTACAATACCATCACTCTACATTCTGTGATCACCATTTGAGAGCCTCCTGCCAGCTTTCTGATTGACTTTGCATGTGGGAAGATGGCAGTGAAGGTTGCAAATGGTGGTCATGTGACCAACGGATTCTGTGATGTTGTAATTGTGAGCTGGGCACTGAGACCCCAGACTACAATCACATGACAGTGGGAATACTGCTACCAACATACAGTAAATGCTAAGACTGGTTGTAAATACCACACATACTGTTCTGTCATAAGTTTGAATGATTTAAATAAGGACCACCTCTATGGCTTACTTACTTTTGCCTATGAAAGCATCTGGGTTATTATCCCCAGAGACCTTTAAAACTTGTTACATTTTTTAAAATTAATTTATTTTAGCAGCCATACATGCAGTTCCAAATGTTATACAACTCTGAAATAATGACAACAATTACTGAAATTTTAATTAAACTTACTGATAGAAATCCCATCCCAATTGTTAAGTAAAGACTATCTGTATGGTGATTTAAGTGGTACCATAAGCAACATTTAGTGGCAGAAGCTTAATTATGCAAATGAAGTTAATCTATCTTAGTTTTTATTCTTATTACCACCCAATACTTTTTGGAATGAAGTCAGTACGAAATTGTGTACTTCTGATTTTATTACTTTCTCTTATGTGTGATCTAGGTTCTTATGCTTACTCAAGCAAGTATGTTTGAAAGAAACTATAGCTTCTTTTATAATCATTAAGAATAAATGGTGAAGGATATACACTGTATATATCATTAGTAATCCAAACACTTTTGGGATTTGCTATGAAAAAAATCATATTTTATTCATACAAAGACTAGCTGCTTGTAGCTATTTATAGTCAATTGGATATTCACATGTACACACCAGTTGTCTTGAAAAAAGACAACAAAAAATAATATCACAGAACAGGTTGTCTCTAGAAATTAAATGCATAAGAACGTAAATCTGACATTCACATGAATTTCTTCTTTCTCTATGTGCATTTTCTTTTGTAGACTTCAAGGTTTTCAGCACTTTTTTTTCCCCAAAAGCAAGGATCTGTAGCCAATCTAGGACTAGAAGGAACATAATGAGCTTTTTGGTAGCATAATTATTGTGCACCAGAAATTATAATTTTTGTACTCTACAAGGTACATTCCATGAGATCACTTTCCCCATTTCATCAGTGAATGAAGATGATTTGCATAAATGTGGGGAGAATAGCAATAGCACTTAGACTTATATGCCTCTTCAAAATGCTTTACAGCCCTCTCTAAGTGGTTTACAGAGTCAGCATATTGCCCCCAACAATCTGGGCCCTCATTTTACCCACCTCGGAAGGATGGAAGGCTGAGTCAACCTTGAGCCGGTCAGAATCAAACTCCTGGCAGTCGGTGGAATTAGCCTGTTTTCTAACCACTCCACCACCATAACTCTACAGAATTATGGTAGAAGGGTTGGATTGTAGCCTAGAAGGACAATTTTTAAAAATGCAGGCCATTTATTCAAAGGAAAGAACTATAGAATCTTTCAGCCTATGAAACTGGCTTATAAGCTGATGTTACCTGGTTTTCTGGATAGTTCCTTGGGCAAAGAAGAGACTGGGTAAATTTGTTGTTGTAGGAGAATTCTAGCAGCTGCAGTGGAGAACCAAAAGGGAGCTGGAATGAGAAACGTGACAATCTTACATTCTATGGCGAGACTGCTTATTAAATTTACTCATGCTGCTACTCCACAATTAACCATCTGGCTGGGTAAAAATGGAATTAATTTATGTGTTGACCAACAGTATCTATTGACAATTTGCATTACAATAAACACCTGTTACCACTTTTAAAAGCCCCTTTCCTAAAAAACCAAATGGGAAACAACACTGATTGTTACTGCCAGGGCCAACACATGCTAATGTCACTCACTTATATGGTTCAAGTAATGTATAAACAAATGTATCAAACTGACTGAAGAGCCTATGATTGAAACAATAGTAATTAGAATATCCACTGAACTCTCATAATTATGGCTCTACATATTCATGATAAGATGTTTGAAAGCCCAGTGTACTGTAAATCATCAAAGTCAAAAGCCTGTCTCTAGAATAATTTTTCCAGGATTTTAGTAATTGAAGAGCATTTGAGAAAAAGGTCTTGTAACGAATGTATATTTTTTAGGAATGGAGAGTAACTCTACAAACTGGAGGTATATGTTTCTGTGAGATTTCTCTATCCTGAAGCTCCAAGATCTACTTCATAAGTTAATATAACTGATAGCCTAAGAGTGTGACTTTTGGAAAGTATATTTTATTTATTTAGTTCAGATTTATTTGTGCCTTAACCAAGCTTATAGGGGAAATCATGGCTTTCTCTTTCATTTTATACCCAGAAGAATTCTAAAAAAATTGAGTTAGGCTGAGAAAAAGTAACTAGTCCCAGGTCAACTGATGAGCTCCATAGCTAAATGGGAAGTTGATCTTAGGTATCCCCCATAGATGGTGGTAGGAAAACATTTAGATCAAGATCCAGAAAAGCAAAGATATTCTCTCATGTTTTCTTTTTTCTGTTATTCAGTAGAGAAAAGAGTAACTGATGCTGCCAGGTAACTATAGATGAACTCAAGTCTTTTAAGTCTAAAGCAGTTTTCCCCTTTTAGGTGAGATCAAGCAGCTTTCTTCGCGACATCTGCTTTAGTTCTTTCAGCTCTATGGATATGACCAGGCCATTGTAAATGGGTCCTTCTTTTGGCACTTCTTTCTCCATTAACTTGCCACTTTCCATGAATTTAACAATGTTAAATTGTATCATGCCATTAAAAAACACCCCCCCCCTCAAAACAAACAAACAAACAAAAAACTCACAAAAAACCTAGGAGCAGTTATGAATCTTTGAGTCCCATTCCGTTCCAGGATTTATGACAACTCGCCACGGCCAACTTGTTGCAGGACAACTCGCCATGGCCAACCCACCATGGGATAACTCACCACAGGACAAGAGTTACACTAATATCGAAAAAATAGTGGAATAGAATCATTAGAGAAAGGGTGCCAAAGAATGGACAAAATGAAATGTGAATGAAAAAAATTAAAATATTTTTAAAAATTATTTTAAATAATTAAATAGAATTGTTAAATTGTATGGCAGCGAGTTGTCCTGTGGCAAGTTGGCCATGATGAGTTAGCTGCATTGAGTTGGCTGTAGTGAGTTGTCCTGCAATGAGTTGGCCATGGTGAGTTGGCCATGATGAGTTAGCCATGATGAGTTACCCATGATGAATTGGCCATGATGAGTTGGCTGCAGTGAGTTGGCCATGGTGAGTTGTCCCACAAGGAGTTGGCCAGGCTGAGTTGGCCATGGTGAGTTGGCCGCGACGAGTTGGCCGTGACAAGGCAGGACAACTCGCCATGGCCAACCCACCATGGGATAACTCACCACAGGACAAGAGTTACACTAATATCGAAAAAATAGTGGAATAGAATCATTAGAGAAAGGGTGCCAAAGAATGGACAAAATGAAATGTGAATGAAAAAAATTAAAATATTTTTAAAAATTATTTTAAATAATTAAATTGAATTGTTGAATTGTCCTGCAGTGAGTTGTCCCATGACGAGTTGGCCATGGTGAGTAGATGCTTTAGATATGCTTTGAAGGAAGTAGTGGTTGTAAGAGGGGGCAGTCATAAAGCAAAGTTGCCTTTCCTATATACCCAGTTGCATCTGCTTTAGCAATAATCACATGGACAGGCATTCGGAATAATGCTGTGTTGCCTTCCTGGAGAAGCTTGAAAATTATTCTAAGTAGCATCTGCTGGTCCTGATGATCCCACACCAAGAGCAGCAGATCTTGGAGTTAGGCAAAAGACCAAAATAGATTGAACAATAGAGTTCTGCATCTTCACAGTTTAAAAACTATTATGTATATTTTATTTAATGGATTTATATCCTACATTTCATCCAAGAAACCTAAGGCAGTATACACTATTTCTCCCACCTATTTATATCCTTAGTAACCCTGTGAGGCATGTACAGCTGAGTAACAGGTTTGGTTGTTAGTCACAAAGTTATTTCATGGCTGGATTGGGAATTGTGACAGAGTATTGGTGTAACAAACTACCCAGTAAGAATCAACAGGGAGATGGAATGGAGAAGAAATTAGATTAGATTCAACAAGAAATCAGGTGATTGCTTTCCTACCCAAAGGAGAAATATACCTCGTGGGATATCATGGGATTTAGGGAGTTGTTACAAGAAACTTGTTACATGGTAATAACTCCCTGATCCCATGATATCCCACGAGGTACTGTATATTTCTCCTTTGCTGAGGAAATACGTGTGGGGAAGGTCTGATGCAGAAAGTCATGTGATGCAGTGGTTAAGGTGCGATCTAGCAAAACAAACCATTAACCCCCATCCCTCAGCAAACAGCAAAGATTTTTCTTATGTATCCTAGTTCTGATCTTAAGGTCTTTCATCAGCTATTATTTCTAAAAGTTTGATGACAGTGTAGAGAGTGGAAATCTGTCCATGCACCTTCTTTGCTATTGGTTTATATTTATTGATCAGATTTATATCATGTCTTTTCTTCAAGAGCTCAAGGTATGCAATTCTGCCTTCATTTTATTGCCACTCACAAAGGTAACCTTTGAGGTAGTTTGGGTTGAGAGTGACCCACCAAAAGTCATCCCATGTCAGTCTTCACTGCCTTAGTCCAGCTGTAATCACTGCGCTACATTGACTTTTTTCTTTAGCACAGTCAGGTTGATTCTGCACATTAAACTTTTTGGACATCATGAAAACAATAAATGTTTATCATGTTTAATTGCCATCAGATTGATTGCCATCAGATTGATGAGCCATGGTGGTACAGTGGTTAGAGTGCAGTACTGCAGGCTACTTCTGCTGACTGCTGGCTGCCTGCAATTTGGCAGTTCAAATCTCAAGGTTGACTCAGCCTTCCATCCTTCTGAGGTCGGTAAAATGAGGACCCAAATTATTGGGGGAAATATGCTGATTCTGTAAACCACTTAGAGAGACCTGTAAAGCACTGTAAAGTGGTATATAAGTCTAAGTGCTATTGCTATTGTGCTTCTGCATTAAGAAATATAAAAGAATTCTTCCATAAATTTTACTGGAAATGAATCCACATCCATTTTCATTGAACTTTACAGGAGGTTGAAAGCTAGAAGCAAAGTTTACCAGCATTAGTCAATTCCATCAAAAATGAGAGGGTGCAAATTAGATAGCCCATCTCTTTTATAATATATCATATAATATATCACCTTCTCACCAGGCTCAAGGTTGACTCAGCCTTCCATCCTTCTGAAGAGGGTAAAATGAGGACTAAGATTATTGGGAAATATGCTGATTCTGTAAACCGCTTAGAGAGACCTGTAAAGCACTGTAAAGTGGTATATAAGTCTAAGTGCTATTGCTATTGTGCTTCTGCATTAAGAAATATAAAAGAATTCTTCCATAAATTTTACTGGAAATGAATCCACATCCATTTTCATTGAACTTTACAGGAGGTTGAAAGCTAGAAGCAAAGTTTACCAGCATTAGTCAATTCCATCAAAAATGAGAGGGTGCAAATTAGATAGCCCATCTCTTTTATAATATATCATATAATATATCACCTTCTCACCAGGCTCAAGGTTGACTCAGCCTTCCATCCTTCCGAAGAGGGTAAAATGAGGACTAAGATTATTGGGCAATATGCTGACTCTGTAAACCGCTTAGAGAGGGCTGTAAAGCATTGTAAAGCGGTATATAAATCTAAGTGCTAGTGCTAGATTCCTTATTTCCTGTTTTACAGATGTTCTATACCTGTTTAGTGCTTAATCTGCAGCACTGATGTATTTGTTTTACTGACATTCACCTTTGCTCTTTGATATAATGCTGTTACTTATAGCGTAGCTGAAGAATTCAGTGCAAAAATGGGACACCCACCACAATAATATCGTTGACATTGTCACAGATCTCTGATCTCTTGCTTCTCTTGTGATCATGCTGTTTCTACCTTCCAGCTCTTTTACTTAGTCAACTTGCCACCTGTCTTTCTTTCCATGTGTGTTTCTATGCTGACTGTCATTCTGCAATCATCTATTAGATAGCACACAACGATTGAAGTCAGATTAAAAGTAAGAATGGCTAGGGGCAGGGTGTCTCATGTTGTTTCTTTTTGATCTATTTATGTTTTGGAAGAAAAGTATGGTTGTTAATATCCCCTGGGTTGATAAGCATCATTAACAGCATTGACTTAGGTCTCAGACTTTTGACAGCTTTATTGAACAATATCCTGGGTTACGCAGAGTCAAGTGGAAATGATCCTTTTGTATTATGTTCAGTTAAAAACATTGGTGCCTTAAAAATAAACTCATTTTAAGTATTCCTGTGCCTGTAGGATATTTGAAAAGGAAGTGGTTGATTAGAACTAGTGCAACAGGATAAAGTGATCTGCTCCTGGTGGTAACCACTGGGGAGAGAAAGAGGTTGAAGGCATAACAAAGAGGAGAAATTGGCATCTGCTTGATACAACAATCTTTAAAGTGGTATTAAAAAGGCATTTTGTTTGGGCTATGCTTTAGCAGCAACATGTCATAAAGTGGCACTACAACGGCAAAAACATGGTATCAGCGCTTCCCTTTTGATTACTTAGTTCAGTTTGAGCTTAGCTGGGAGACAGTTATAGTTATAGACAGTAAAATGCAACATTGAAATGCAACGTTCTGTGAACACCTCAACTCCTAAGTCCAAGAATACCACACTTAGCACAATTCCTGAAATTTTCCTTCAAATTCTCTTTCAGCAATTTTATGAGAACTTTTAGGAAAATAATTATTTGCCTGACAACTTATAGATCAATATACGGCTCTCTTTCTCTCTTTTTTAATGTCCATTTTAGTAAAATAGTAATCTGATCCACTGGCATTTTTAGAAGTGATTAAAAATCATTAAAATATTTGATTTGTATCATTCCCTAACATAATTTTTTAAATGGAACTTTTCTAATGAACACAGTAGTTCATGTAAGTTCCTCAAGAATTTTTTTAAAATTAGGTAAAGAAAGAATGGGACTGATGTTTATAAATTTACATTTCCTAGATCAGGGGTGTCAAACTTGTGGCGTCACGTTGTCATCACATGACGTATTGCGACTTTTCCTCCCTTTGCTAAACCGGGGGTGGGCGTGGCCAGTGCATGATGCATCTGGCCCACGGGCTGCGAGTTTGACACCCTTGTCCTAGATGAAAGTTTTTTTGGTAATAAAAGCATGTTTTTATGCATGCAACTTTTAAAAATGTACATGTTTTTCCAGTATATTTTCAATAAAAAATGATTTTCTTTCCTACAATTAGAGAAATATAGACAATAATGGAGTTCCTTTAATGGTGCCTGGGATGCTCTGGTAGAATATTTCCAAAATGGTAAATAAAACAATTCAATTGAAAAAAAAAAGCATATACCATAATTACAACTATAGAACAGCAGAATATTATGAAATATAACTAAAAGCAGCAACATTAAAACTCATAAAATCCATGCTAGCAAGTCACACTAATATAAAATATTAAAGACTGTAAAGATATATAGCAATGCTTTATCTGGCCTCTAAAAATAAAAGGTCAGCTTTATAGCAAGATGCCCCACCACAACCAAATAGGGTCTATGTTAGGCATCATCTTATCTGTGATTAGAAGACAGACCTAAGAAGAAAATCTTAGCTCTAATCAAGGTTCTGTGCAGTCAATAGTCTTGAACTGGTCCTAAAATATCTGAAGGCTAAGAGTGGCAACTTGAAATGAATGACAGCCCCAGAATAAAGTGTCATAGGCTATACCAGGGGTCGGCAACCTTAAACATTCAAAGAGCCACAAAGGTCCTAACCGGAAGCCCCCCGTTCAATTCTGGAGCCAACCGGAAGTCCGGTTTCCCCACCATAGAGTCTCCTCCTAGCGCGGCGTCCTTTTTCCTCTACCAGTCCTAACTGAAACCCCTATCAATTGTGGAGCTGACCAGAAAACTCACCCCTTGCCATAGAGTCTCCTCCTGGCACGCCCTGCTTCCCCTTACCCTAACCGGAAGCTCCTCTCAAAATTGTGGTGCCGACCGGTGACAGGGAGCCACAGCAGAGGGATGAAAGAGCCACATGCGGCTCCAGAGCCGCAGGTTGCTGACCCCTGGGCTATACTGACAGTTACTTTAGTGCTGCTTCTGAATATCAGGTTTGACTGCCCTGCCTGTGAATTTTTGTTACCAACTGAAGCTTTTGACAGTTTTGAAAGCAGGAACATACATGCAGATCACATTACCTGGGAACTGAAGTCCAGGCATTAGGATGAACAGGACAGTAGTAATCTCGCTGATGTCTTCATGTATTTGTTGTTGATTGTACTTTGGAGATGGTGTAGGTTGCAACTATAATGGTGTAGTTGCGAAAATCTGACCATAGATGGCAGCAAAGAAGTATAGAACAATCTTCACCACCTTCTAGTGGTAATCTAGAGTTCTGCAGTCCAGTTATTATCATTTTAATGGTGTTGCAGCAGCATAGCTAACATCTCAGCTAATTGTGCCAGAGTTGCCCTAATACGCTTCAGCTCAGTGAGAGAACACCATTCAAAAAGGTTGCTAATGCTATTTTCCATCAAAAACAGAGTACTGCTAAAGAATGCACAAACTGTTTAAACAAGCAAACAATACTCTGGAAATCTCTGAAACAAAACAGCAGTTGCAAATAGCAGATGACAATATTGCATTTTTTTAAAAAGAAAAACTCTTCTGTTAAAATTATTGTGTGTCATTTTTATAAGAGCACCAGCTTAGCAATAAATATATAAATGTTAATGTTTTGACATTTGGAAGAAGACATTGAATGTTGGGCATGTTCTTTGCAAGCTGATTAAAAGAGATCGTGGTGTGTGAAATTTATTTTTGCCTCACATGATTAAATCCTTGCTTAAAACATAAGAAGACAGTAATCTTTCAAAACTTTGCAAGATAGGGAAATTAAAATTCAGCAGTATGCTTCTCAGATAGAGGAAAGCTTTATTTCTCACCACCCTACCCTTCTCTACCTTCTCTTTATTTCTTTACCCTACCCTTCTCTACCCTCCCTGCCATGCACAAGATTCATTCACAGCTTTTGGAGAAGACATTTATCCAGGTGTCCCTTATATGAGCAAAGAGCTTGTTGTGAATCCATCTTACCTTATTTGGCTCACACAGGAAAATGTCTATTAAGGCCAGAGTTAGGGGAAAATGGTTTATTCTCTTTGACACTCTTTCCCCCCTCCCAGTTAGTTAAAAATAAACACTGAAAAGCACAAACTCTATTTCTGTTGTAGTTCAATAGCAATAGCAGTAGCAATAGCACCTAGACTTATATATCATTTCATAGTGTTTTACAGCCCTTTCTAAGCAGTTTACAAATGTCAGCATATTGTCCCCAACAATCTGGCTCCTCATTTTACCGACCTCGGAAGGATAGAAGGCTGAGCTGTCAGATCCAACTGCTGGCAGACAGCAGAATTAGCCTGCAATACTGCTTTCTAACCACTGCGCCACCACAGCTCCTGAGTTTAAGTTAAAACTCTCTGAATGATAGAGAGAAAAACAGAGAAAGTTGATATTGGCACTGGGGTTGAAAACACTTGTGTAGACTATTAAGAAGACTGAAGCGTGGTGGGAGAACTGATCTGATCAAGTAGCAGTAAAAAGATAGCAGAGTTCAGACTATTGCTAAATTACAATCTGGATTGTTTGGTTTTACTTAGCACGTTGCATGGCATCAGTGTTGAGTGATTTCCAAATATGGTTTATAGCTTAGCAGAAGGATACTCAGTTTTTGGAATATATGACCTCCTAAAATAGAGAGATCCAGCAAAGCTTTGCTGCTTCATTGCATAGATGAGGTCCATATGTGTTGCTTTAGTCTGCAAAGGTCCAGGCTCAAAGTCCCCATTAAATTATGGCTAATGCAGGATATGTTTGCATAGCTACTCTCTTTCATACCAACTGTAAAGGTAAACTTATTATGAAAAAAACAACAACACCTGGCACTGCCTGGGGGGGGGAGAAGAGAGAGAGAGAGGGGGGGGGGAAACAGAACTTTAATAAAGAGCTAAATAATTTCTTCTAAGGGTATTTTGCAATGGATGGCCATTTGTTCTATCACAAAACTCCTCTGGGTCCAAATAAGGAAATAGGCATGTTTACACATTTGCTCACAGAAAACTAATGGTCAGTCAGCAACTGCAATTCCAAGTCAATATTTGTATCTATGTGTGTGTGGGGGGTCCATCCAGATTCAACACTGACCTTGGACACTGATGTGATACCTGTAATAAGGAAGCTCCTTTATCAGTTCTGGTCCCAACCTGAAGGGGAGAGACCTGGCTTTGTTGACACATGTGCTGTTACCCCCAGAGTGGATTATTGTAAAGTGTTTTGTGAGGGGGCCCTTCATGAGTCTCTGGAAATTAGCCCAGGATATAGCAGTTCAGGTGAATAATGTTTCACAGTTCACTCCAGTTCAAGGTGCTCACAATGGCTTATAGAGTTTTACATGGCTCAGGCACAAGTTACTGTATTTAGAAAACTGTCTACTCCTGTACATTCCTGTCTATATTTTTAAGTTGTGACTGATGTATCTCTTGTGAATTCTGACATGGATTATGATTGACATCAAAAACTGATTCTGTTTTCTCCATGAATGGGTCCCTATTATGGAACATACTGCCACTAGAATTGAAGCAAATCAACCCTTTAAGACAATATTTAAAGGGGGCTCAAAATATATTTATTTGCCTAGGCCTTTTAATGTTACTGAATTGGTTAGTTAGTTTGTTTTATATGTGTTGTATTCTTATGATTGTTTTTATGGATATTTGTGTAATTCTGTAAACTGTCCATAGCTATTAAAGGAATGGGTGATATATAAAATAAATAGTTCAGCGCAAATTATTAACTGATACTTCATTTGTTGCTGGATACCAATAAGTATCTTCTGCCAATCAATTTTATGGCAAGACAAATGTCATTTTCTTCTTGTGACATTTTGGGGGAAATATCACATAGAGGAAGGAAGCCTCAGCTATATAGGTTCCATTGTATTATGACAGAAAAGGGTTGGGGAATCTCTGTACCTCCAGATGTTGAACTATCAAAACTGACTAGCTTGGTCAATGGTATGAGTTTCATAGACATCTGGAGGAGCACAGCTTCAGTTATGTTAGTGTAGGACATGATAGCAAACTCCTGCCCTCTGTGACATGCATGAGTCTGCCTTCGAGACTGAATTTTACATGTATCCAAATTCCCAACTATCACTCAGTTAATTCTGAACTCAAAAATGTACAGGATAGTACCCAGAAGAGAAGTTTTAATAGAAAATGCATCCTTGGCAGGTAGTCAGTTTTTAATATCTATGAGGATTTTGGACCAATACTGACAATTGCAAAATATTTTTAAGATTTGGCATTCGCTCCCTTCCCCAAGTACTTACATTGAGAAAATTGAGTACTGTCCCTATTACAGAAATCTTGTCTGTTGTTTAAGGAAACCTCTCCTCCCACCCTCCCCCATTCTGGACAGAAATCATGAATATGTTCTATAATCAACAAATGCTTGATATAAAATTAGTTTGTCTAGTTTGTCTGTCTGCCTTGCTCACTAGGATAGTTTTCAATTCTGTTCTGGCTCTGAATAAGTTGCCTATTTTTAATTTCTTAAGATATTATTTGGTGTACCTTTTTGTATATTGATATAAAGCATATGTATGACTTGACTAATTCTGTAGCTTGGGGTGCTTCTGCCGATCTATAATCTGCCCACAAATTTAGACTGACAAATTTAGGATGTGTCTTTGAATAAACAGTATCTCAGTCTTGGTAAAGTCAGATCTATAAAATCTACAATATTCATTATGCTGTTTACTAATATGCGTTAATAGATTTGCAATATTTCTAGAGTTATGTGCTTTGTATATAAAATATTCTGGATTACAATTGTGGCATGAACTTTCCCTAGCCTGCTGCTTGATATATTAGGACTGCTGGATATACTAAGAATTGAACACCCCACCTACTGTATATGGAGGGTTGCAAGAAGCAAAGAAATGTTTCACTATCCAGTAGACACCATGACTTCATGGTTCACAGATCAAACCTTGTCCTGGGTGACAAAATCCTTGAGTTTTAGCTCTGTTCCACTTTGTCATAAATTATGGCAAAAAGCCACAAATCAGCCGTCAGCCAATGAAATGGAACAATGAATGAAAAGAAAATGAAACGTGCAGCTTCTCATCCCCATCTACATTCCATCTGCTTTAGCACGCCGGGGGCAGCTGCTTCTTTCTAAAACTATTCATTTAGAAGAAGAAAAGAGAGAAAGGGACCCCCCCCCTCCCCAAAATGCATAGCTCAAGCCCGTGGCTGAATGAGATCTTTCCCTTCTAAATATGATACGCTTCTTCATGCAACCCATTGGGTGCGGGACTGGGATGCCAGAGTCAAATTCTTCACGCCACGGGTGCATCCTGTCGTTCTGAGGAGGGAGGTCATCTTGGAGAGAAAAGGTTCCTGACACACAGGAGGGAGCTGCTCTTTGCCCCAAAAGGTCTAAAGACACACTTAAAAAAGAAAAAGGGAGGAAAAAAGTCCTCGGCAAAGCCCCTCCTAGTGGTAAACCTGACAAAGCATGACCCATCTTTCTTTGCAACAGAGTCATATGCTACTTACTTAATCCACCGTAACAGGAATTTGATGGAAAAGAAAATGCTGGGGAGTGAGTGAGCCGACACACTGTATTTCAAAAGAAAATTGTCCTTCGGGATGTGCCACATTTCAAGAACATTTTACATAGAAAATATAAAAAGTGCATGATATTCAGATTAGGTAGTCTCTTCGTTGTTCCCCCCCCTATAAAAATCAAACCAGAACTGTAGATAATGCACTCCTCATGTAAAAAAATAGTTAAGTTGTTTAAGAAAAGATGGTTGTTCTGTGCATCTGTGTGATGAATCTCTGTATACTCATTGTCTGTTGCCTTTGAAGCACCTATCATTATAAGGGAAATAACAGGATGTATGTTGCTTCTATATTGACTCTGTCAAACCTTGGGATAAGTTAGATTTGCCACTTTACTTTTAGGTGTGCTTCTCTTTCACCCCCATGAACTGTCAGGGCAACCTTTGCAGAAATCCATGCTTCGTTTACAATTCTCAGGAAGTTCCTACTGGTAAAATCAAGAGTAGGGAGCTTTGCAAAATGCAAGGTACCACTTGTTAACTAATCCAGGATCTATAAATCAGGCTACCACTGAACTCAGACATGCTTATCTGGGTTAGGTAGTCAGTAAGTCCAGTCCAGGTCAGCTGCCTTTGTAGCATGTTCCTCAAATCCCAAAATCAATTGGAATTTATATTGACAATATAGGGTCTCCTGCTTGAGCAGGGGGTTGGACTAGAAGACCTTCTAGGTCCCTCCCAACTCTGTTATTCTATGCTCTATGTATAGTGAAGAGATGTTAACTTGGTTATGAGGCTTTATTAGATTGCATTGGACACCAGTAATGCTTGAACAAAACACAGCTAAGTATGGCAGAGAGGAGAGGATGCTGAGCTTGGATTGGGAAAAAAGTTGGATTCACATTTCTTTTTAGTCATGAAGAGTCTCAGATAAGATGCTGAACTTTCAGTGGCACCACATGGAGCTTCTGTGGAAATAGCATGGGAAAAAACTCTGAAGGCAGTCATAAAGTTCTGCAAAGACTGGAAGTTCTGTCTTGCACTGACAAATTTTGCATACCCCTAATCAATAGCAAAAGAACTATTACCACACATACTATGCTGTAGATAGATAGATAGATAGATAGATAGATAGATAGATAGATAGATAGATAGATAGATAGATAGATAGATAGATAGATA
Organism: Thermophis baileyi; assembly: GCA_003457575.1. Taxonomy (NCBI): domain Eukaryota; kingdom Metazoa; phylum Chordata; class Lepidosauria; order Squamata; family Dipsadidae; genus Thermophis; species Thermophis baileyi. The sequence goes on along the minus strand of QLTV01004233.1, from coordinate 4,354,466 downwards.
GATAGATAGATTATATAGTACATGTGTGTGTATGTGTGTGCTTGTATACATACAATGGGATGGAAAATGAAAGTGGCCTGAAATAGTTAAGAAGATTCCATTGATTAAGGCCAAGCTCTGGTGACTGTATGGGCAAATGCCCTCACTATTCACTTGTGAGCAACAATTTTTCTAAAGCCATCAGAGGAACATTCCCAATACCGAGTGTCCATTCATTTTTATCCATTGACTTCTTTTCTTTTACTTCCCTCAGTTTTACCAACTCTAGTTGTTTTTCCTAGCATGTGACCCGTTCGCCTCATAAGCCCAAAGTATGTGAGTTTCTCTTACATGATCATTGTCTTAGCAGAACATGCCACATTTCTTTTATCAGGACTGCTTCATTAATTATCACAATCCATGGTGATTTTAGTATTGTCTCCTTTTCAGGAATAATTATGAAAGTGATCTCAGCAAGGTAAATGGGATAATAATAACTCTTTAGAAATGGCATAAAACAGTAGAAATATTTGCAAAGAAAAAAGTATTTCCAAATGAGCTGGTGGGAAGTTTAGCTTCTCAGGAAGGAAGGCAAATAGAAAATATGAGTTACAAGAGAAAGTGAGATGCAAGAAATAGTAGAACAGCTCCAACCTCCCCCCCCCAAATTCCAATGGAAAATGAAATACCTACTGAACTAGCCAGTTTGGCCCAGTGGTTAAAGGGACTAGGCTAGAAACTGGGAGACCATGGTTTCTAGTCCTTAGGCATGAAAACTTACTTTGGGCCAGTCACACTCTCTTAGCTCAACCCACCTCAGAGCAGAGGGGGGTTCCTGCCAGTTCGGACCAGCACTATAGAACCGGTAGCGGGAATTTCCCCCCGCTCACCGAACTGGCAGTGATGGCCGGCTGGACACGCCCCCTAACTGGCTCTCTTGGCGGTGCCGTAGGTGCCGCCATCTTGTTTTTTGCTTCTGCGCACGTGCAGAAGCTGTTTTTTGTTTCTGCGCATGCACAGAAGCTTGGTTTTTAGCACTGCGCAAGGCGTGCGCGCCCACTCGGCACGTGAGGAAGCGAACCGGCAGCGAGGTAAGTCAGAACCCACCCCTGCCTCAGAGGGTTGTTGTTGTGGGGAAAATAGGATGAAGGAATATTAGGTATGTTTGCTGCCAGGAGTTATGACGCAGGATAAAAAAAAAAAATCTAAAAATCCCTTGCTTAAATCAAATACAATTTGTGCAGCATCCTTAAAAAATAGCGCCTCCTACAGGTTCACAACAATAGTATCTGCTTGCAGAATAGCACAGGATTACCATGAGGCAGACTGTAAGAAAGCTGAGTCTCCCATTGTATCACATTGGCTGTGATACAAAAACCAGCAAGGTAAGTTGGGAGCTGCTGGGCCCTGGAGATGGCTGAGGAGCAGACCAAGTCTTGCAAGTCCCTTTGGGTGGCGTGATGAGAAGTAGGCTCTAACAGATCCCACATGCCGGTAGCTTCTGCTGCCTGACTTTACACTGGCTTGAATGGCTAAGTTGAGAGCAGGCCAAGCCCTGCGGAGAGCCAGCAGGGTGGGTGGGGGAGATAGGGGTGTGTAGGGGACAGTGTAGTGTCTCTGTGGTTGGTCATAAGGATGAACCACTATGGAGGCACTGCAGCAGCTGTAACTTTGAAAACAGGTCACAAGTAGCTTTTGGAGAAGACTGTCATAACTTGGAACGTTAGCTAAGCAATGGGTCATAAGTTGAGTACTACCTGTATGGCAAAGAGCATGAGATGAGGATGTGTATTATACCTACATTTACTTTATTAGTATAAGACATATTTTTTAACAATGGCGGAATTGGAAGAGTTGGACCAAAACTGGAGGTCGGGTGAAATGGATATTCCTGTTTGAGTCTGGTTCAGGAAATGGGTAACAGATCAGAAAAACAACAGGTCTGGGCAGCCTATTTTGGTACTGCTAAAAGCAAATTGGAAATAGTAGATTTATATTCTACCTTTCAGTCAGGAGCCAGACATTGGGCCCCCTCCTTCTATTTTCCCTCACAAAAACAATTCTGTGTGGTAAACTGGGTTGAAAGAGAATGAGTGTTCCAAAATCAAAAGGGCAGGCTACACCTTGGGTCTTCCATTTCCTAGTTCAGCTTCTTAACCAGTATCCCACCTGGGCTTTTGCAGTTATCATAATCAGTCTCTAACTTCATGCAAAACCAGAGGTGGTCTAGAATGAGAAGTTTTCAGTAGATAACAGTGCTGGGATGCTGACAAGGTTGTAATGCTACATTCTCTTCCTTTGGCAGAAGTTTCATTGAAATAAGTGGGATTTAACCTTGTCCAGATTATAGGATTATACTGTAAATCAAGCATAATACATTCGAACCTGATTGCAATGTTTCTCTGGGTCATATATGTGTCTGTATGTGGGTATATGCATAATGGTTATCCTTTGAGAGCTGAATGCAATGAAATTTCATTTTAATGTATGCTGATTAGTGTACATTTAAAGTGACAATAAAGTTTTGTTCTAGTCTAATGGCAGCCTTAGAATCAGAAAATTAGAAAAATTAGAATGACAGAACCTAAATAATTTTAGAACAATGTAGACACATTGAGACAACTGTTTTCTAATTGTGTTTAAGGTGTATGTTTATTTGAAGTGAAGAGGGAACTGTTCAAAAATCAGTAGTGGAAATTGGGTTATATTAACATTTATGCTTTTTTGTATTTATCTAATATTTTTGCCTCCTCTTATACTGTGTGTGTGTGTGTGTGTGTGTGTGTAAATGTATTTTATGTTGTTTTAATTGTGTGTAATTTTTAAAATATTTTTTTGTTTTTTAAAAAAAAATATTGTTTGTATCCCAGATTTGATTGTTTGCTTGAATTTATTTATTGCCTGCCCATTGTTTGTTTTCTTTATTGAATTATGGTATCATTTAAGTTACTTTTCAAAGTTGTAGAAATTTACATTTAAAAAAATGCAACTCTGAAATTTGTCCACAATGCTATTAGACCACAATACTAAAATCCACTTATATAAGGTCAACACAATGATCACAAACCTGTCATTTCACAATTGTACCAGCAGGGGGCAGGAGGGTATCACTAATAAAAACGCCAACCCTCTTGCTTTTCCTTGCACTTTCCCAAGACAATCAGATCTGAAATGTTAAACAGAATTGCCTAAGGAAGGAACATGAAAGCTAGAAAACATTCCCTCTTTTAGACCATAATGGTTTTAAACATAGCCTTTTAAGTCTTTAAAGATTTCCACAGGAAAGAAAAAGTAGTAAAAGAACATGAAAGACCACCAGGGCTGCCACTAGTCCCAGTCTACTATTTCAGCAGTGTGGAAAATATACAAAGAGCTCCATTTTGTTCCAAACGCTGATTGTGCAAGAGCCACACAGCCATGCAGAGAGTGAGCAAGAGAAGCCACAATATGGAGGCAACACAGAAGCTTCTAAGAGGCATAACTCAGGGAGGTTTGCTGAGTTGACTTGCTCTCTTTATTATTAACAGTTCCTAATCATTTACTTTAGTTTTACTCACAGAAGTAAAAAGAAAAGCCAAGGATACTTCCACACTGTGCTGTTTTCACTCTCCAATACTTCACAAAGTTCTTTGAAGTTTATACATATCTATCTTTTCTTCTGCTGATAATGTTGAAACACTGAGAACATACAAGACACCATCTCACCTCGGGATAACCACCAGTGCTTACCTCGGGATAACCAAGAGAAAGCATCCACCACCCACCTGGAGCTTTGCCCCCTGAACTACTACAGTGCCTGGGGCATTCCCTCATTTCCCACTTCACCTAGCAGTTGGAAAGCATGCAAATGCGAGTAAATTAATAGGTACCACAGTAACAGCATTCCGTGTGCCTTTGGCATACAGCCATGCTGGCCATATGCTGGAAGGCGCTGAAGACCTGGTTCTGCCAGCCTGGAGAACCCAGAGCGGGATGGAGCCCATTAAATGGCTCTTATAAGGTGCTGTCACCGGGGTGGGGGGTGGGGAGTGAGGAGTGATTTTATTATATTAATTTATTATATGACTCTTCTTTTATTAATTTTATTGCTTTTATATGAGGTTTTATATTCTGTAAGGTGCCTTGAGTCACCATGTGTGAATAGGCGGCAATATAAATTCCATAAACAAACAAACAAACAAACAAATAAAGAAATAAGACCATGGAAAATATATTCAGACAACGTCTTCAGTTGTTAAATTAGTAACACGGTTGTTGAGTGACTCTGGTTTCCCTGTTGACTTTGCTTGTTATGAGCCGAGGTGGCGCAGTGGTTAGAGTGCAGTACTGCAGGCTACTTCAGCTGACTGCTAGCTGCAGTTCGGCAGTTCAAATCTCACCGGCTCAAGGTTGACTCAGCCTTCCATCCTTCCGAGGTGGGTAAAATGAGGACCCAGATTGTTGGGGGCAATATGCTGACTCTGTGAACCGCTTAGAGAGGGCTGTAAAGCACTGTAAAGCGGTATATAAGTCTAAGTGCTATTGCTATTGCTATTGACCGAAGGTTGCAAAAGGTGATCACATGACCCTGGGACATTGCAACTGTCATCAATGTGAGTCAAGCATCCAAATGTAAATCATATGACCATGGGGATGCTGCAATGGTCATAAGTCACTTTTTTCAGTGCTGTTGTAACCAGTGGTGAGATTCAAATAAATTAACAACCGGTTCTCTCTCCTAATGACTGGCTAGGTGGTGGGTGTGGCCAGGGGGTGTGACAGGCAGCACTCGGCCTCCTGTACCCCCCTGGGAGCAAAAATGGGCCACGGGGGCGCTGCCCCCCCACACCCCATTTTGGGCCTAGTAGGCCTCCCTGCAGCCTCCTGGGAGCAAAAACGGGCTGTGGAGGACCCATTTTCAACCTCCCTGGGCTCCAGAGGCTGAAAATAGGCCCATTTTCACGCTCCACGGGCCTCTGGGAGGCCCATTTTCCAACTCCCCGGGCTCTGGAGGCTCTGTGGAGGCAGGAAATAGGCACATTTTCGTGCTCCACGGGCCTCTGAGTGGCCCATTTTCTACCTTCCTGGGCTCCAGAGGCTCTCTGGAGGTTGGAAATAGGCCCATTTTTGTTTTCCACCTCCCCAGGCTCCACGTGCCCCCTGCACTTACCTGAGCGGGGGGGGGCAGGGGGGGGGTGGGGGTCAGCCAGTCATCAGAACTACCGGTTCACTGAACCGGACATAAAAATAACATCCGGTTCGCCCGAATGGGTCCAAACCGGCTGAATCCCACCTCTGGTTGTAACTTCATGTGAAAAAGGGTCATAAGTCACTTTTTTCAGTGCCATTGTAACTTCAAACAGTCACTAAGTGAACTGTTGTAAGTTGAGGACTATGTATATACTAATACTTTTATTAATGTTACAGAGCTTTGTATAGGAGTACTTTAGTTGTATCTAGCTGTAAACACACATAGGGTTATTTTAGTTGTAAATTTACTCAGAGATTGTAAATTTTCCTAACATTTCTGACATGTAACTTTCCATTATAAATAAAAATAAATGAAATTGAGGATTAACAGTCACAAAAAGACATCACAAAACTGAAAAAATGTATACATATTACTTAACTTGGATTGATTTTGTTTAGTGAAATAAAATCATCCCTTCTATTTTATTTTTATTTTTCATTGAAATTTGGGAAGTATGATTCGAATAAATAATAAAAGAGGAACCATGCTTCTAATGGTGATATGAAGATATGATTTCTCAAGAATTATACACTTAAAAAATGGGTGAATTAATCATGTAGTATTTGCCTAGTTCAAAATATACAGTAGGGAAATGTTTTCCATTGGGTAATTAATGAGTAGCAAGTTGTTTAAACACTTTTTGCTGCTGGCAGTGGCTGAAAGGAAACCAAACCTGCACGCTGTAAGAACAAAAAGCATTCATGCACTCTTAATCTAAGAATATTCAAATAAAAATGCAACTTTTGATTTGAAAATTGCTGCTCAGAAAGGAAGGAGTGGGGCTTTGTAATTTCATACTGTGTCAAACTGTAATTTCAATTCCTAGAGGGGAAAATTAAGATATGAAAATAGAATAATGTGCTGCTTACATAATTACCATACATACATACAGATTTACTTAGAAGTAAGAGCTACTGAGCTTAATGAAATTTACTCCCTGGTTAGCAAATATAGGATTGCATCTCAGAAGACAACTTTTCTTCAAAGTTGCAGAAGGACTACCTTAGTTGTGTATATTATCACATACTGTATTCTGTATTAATTTAGGGAATATTATATATTATTTAAACAGGTATAAAGTTGTATGACTGTACAGTAATTGAATCTGCCTATTACGGTCCTGTGTTGCTGACAGTCATAAAATGGGTTGGTCCCATGATTCTTGTGGCAGTTGTTAAGTGAACATAGCAATCATTAAATGAATACTGAGGCCGTTAAATGAACACCACCGTTATTAAGCAAACCCGGTGTTCAGTATGATGTGGTTTTGCCAAAAACTGGAAGCAATTGTTGGTTTTCGGCAAAACTGTTATAAAACATGGTCATGTGACTGAGAGATATTGCAAATGGCTGTAAATGGGCCTGTGTTGCTGAGCGCCTGATATGTGGCCATCACATGGACCATGAAGGGAGGCAATTGTTGGAACTCTGGAACTGTTTTTTTCCAAGTAGGTCGTAAATTCTAATGAACATTAAGTGACCAGTTATAAGTTGAGGACTATCTACAAAGGACATTTGCTTCCTGGGGCACAATTTTTGACAGAAAGATAACAATGGTTTTTCAATGTTAGATGATTTAAACTTATTTTAAACAGTTTTGATCTGTGTAGCCTAGATGTTGCTGCGCTATAACTTCTGACAATGCCTTCTCCATGGTCAGTAATGAGAGATTCTGAGAATTGTAGTGGAATAAAGCATTAAGGATCAAAGATCGCTCCTTATTGCAAATTGCCCATTTTTCTGACAAAATAAAGCACCTAGGTTTTTTTTTTAAAAATGCAGGATTTAGAATTTGTGTACATCCATCTGGAATATTTCTCATCTTTGTTGGATGAAAGTAAATCATCTGTGGTAATTAACTGAATTCTTAGTGAATGGTTTAAGACTGAGCAGGAAATAATTCAACAATATGTGATATTTTCTTGGTTGTTTAATGTATTTATGGATACATAACATAAAAGGAATGTTAATGGTGGTAATAAAGGAATGTTGGCTAGGAATATGAATATATGTATATGTATACTTTTGTATGGAGATGTGGTTGTATTGTTAGCTGGGACTCCAAGTGATTTGCAGTGAATGTTAAATAGATTGTATGATGCAATGATGAATATCTATCTATCTATCTATCTATCTATCTATTGTTTCTCATTGGCAAAGATGAATAAAAGTAAGTAAATGTAAAACAAAACTGCCTTATATTATGAATGCATTCCTTAAGGACTAATTACTTGTGACAGCTTATGCCTTAGTTGTTTTATTTAATATAGGCTGTTTATAACCTGCCCCAATGTGAAGCAGAACTCTGGGATGCATGCATCTCTGTCTCTGTCTCTGTCTCTGTCTCTGTCTCTGTCTCTATCTGTATCTGTATCTGTATCTGTATCTGTATGTATGTATGTATGTATATATCTATATCTATATGTATGTATGTATATATGTATGTATGTATATATGTGTGTGTGTGTGTGTGTGTATATGTATATGTATATGTATATGAATATATATATATAGAAAGAAAGAAAGAAAGAAAGAAAGAAAGAAAGAAAGAAAGAAAGAAAGAAAGAAAGAAAGAAAGAAAGACCGGGGGGGGGGAAGCAGTCGGAGCCAAGCCTCCATCAACCAGCATGACGACAGCAAAAACAGCCCAGCTAATTACAGGTGGGAGGCGGCTGGAAGGACCTATCACATGTGCAATGGCCAAATTGATTAATGGCATATAAAGGCAGAGATCTCTGTAATGGTAGTTTAATACTCTGACGATGTCAGCAGCTGGCTGACGAAAGCTTAGTAAAAAATTTTAATTATTTTAGTTCCGGAGTTCGCAGAATGTCTGTTTCTTTCTTTACAAATGTACCTGGAACTCGTATTTTTAGAATAGTTTGTTAGAGAGAAGACCAATGTAGTTGTGTTTATAAGGACAATACATTGAATATTTAAAAGTAATACATTAATGATGAAAAAGAGGCTAAGTAGATGAATTTGTATAGCTTGCATTTTAAGACATGTAAATGCTGGGAGAAATTAGTGGGTAATACATGCTTTCTTGTGGGGAATGAAGATTTGTCAAATGAGGCAAAAATAGCTGTGTTCAAGATCATGTTTCTGTTTACTTTATTAAATTAAAGTGAGAGTTCGTTTTGTGAGGAGCAACATAAAAGTAATTAGTGGGGATGGGATATTGAAGTGTGTTAAAACAAGAAGAGATGGGGTCATGAATGAATGAGTGCTGAATGAATGTGGTTTGAATACAACACTGGGTAACCAAGATGAAATACTAATTTTCAGATGGTTTCATCATACAGAGGGAATGAATGAGGATCAGATCACAAAATATCTATATGATGGAGGTGAGAAAGGGTTGAGAAGAAGGGAAAGACTTAGAAAGTCATGGTTGGATGGAATCGATGAGATCCTCAAAAAGAAAGGTAAGAACATTTTCCTTTGTACTGTATTTATTATACTTCCACATTATTCTGGAATACCATACTGGCTGTGTCTCTATGTGTGTGTCTGTGACTCAACATCATGTCTGTAGAGTTGGGCTGCAAAAGTTCAGATGACCTCTAGATGGCAATATAAACATGCTGAAAATATTAACTCTTTGGTGCCATCTACTGCAACCCATTTATGCTTGTTTCTAAGTCTGAGACTTATTGTGCAAATCCCGATACTCGACATGCAATGTATACAGACAGATTCTCCTCCTACTTGTTTTAGAAAAGAAAAATATATAGAAGCCACGATTGCTTACTGATGATTTGTGGAAAACTTTCCTCAGGGTACCTAGCTGATGATTAAAGATGGAAGGGAACTTCTGAACCTCCAGATATCACTGAACTACATCCAGTTTTCTCACTTCCAGTTAGTCAGACTAATGGCCAAGGAGTCTGCAGTTGTCAGATGTTGTTCATACCTAACTAGTTCCCATACCTAGTCTGGAGAATGGGTTTTTCCACATTGCTGGCTCGTATTAAAAAAATTATTAAATTCTCCTTCTACTGGTTCCTTTTAGTACTATTTGCAAGGCACTTTGGGATTATTTCAAACAATGGATCTTGACAGACTTGAACACAGGGCCTTGTATAACAAAATGAAATTCAATTTTTCATTTGAGAGAAAAGCAAGGTTTTACACTTAGCTAAGAAAAACCAAATGTACGGGTACAGATTAGGTGAAACTTGGCTCAATAGCAGTAACTGCGAGAGGGATCCTGGAGTCCTAGTTGACAATCACTTAAATATGAGCCAGTGGTGTGCTGGCAGTGGTGCAGTGATTAGAATTCAGTATTGCAGGCTAATTCTGCTGACTGCCGACTGCCAGCAGTTCAAGTCTCACTGGCTCAAGGTTGACTCACCCTTCCAACCTTCTGAGGTCAGTAAAATGAGGATCCAGATTGTTAGGGGCAATATGCTAACTCTGTAAACTGCTTAGAGAGGGCTATAAAGCACTGGGAAACAGTAGATAAGTCTAAGTGCTATTGCTAAGTGCTATTCTTGGGTTATTTTTTCTTTAAGATTTTCGTCCATGGAATCCTTCCCAAGCTCTTTCTAAATTTGCTGAAATCAGCTCTTTTAAAGTCTAAGACACTGGTTTGACTATGTTCTATTGCTTGTGTCTGCATTATATTGATTTCCAATATGACATGCTGACTCTCCCCCAAAGTTCCTGCAACTTCAACCCCCTCTATCATTTCTTCTCTGTTGGTGAGTATTAGGTCCAGTATAGCTGTGCCTCTAGTTCCCTCTTCTACCTTTTGGATGACACATTTGTCAGCTAGGTTAGTTTGGAACCTGTTTGATCTCCCACTTGATGCAGAGTTTATCTCCCAGTTAATGTCAGGGTAGTTAAAATCCCCTATTATTACTGTGGTGTGTTTTCTACAGTACATACATTTGTTAACTCATTTGCAAAAAGTTCATGTATTTTTCTGCTTGGTTGGGTGGCCTGTTGTATATAAATATGGGAATGCCATTCTTTTTTCCTTTTATATTGACCCATGTGCATTCTAGGAGGCTTTCATCCTTCGTTTGTACATCTCTGTAGAGATGTAGTGATCTCTTACATATAATGCAACTTCTTTTGAACAGTTTGTATTCTTCTATTGTCTGTAGAGATTCTCAGTCATCCAGGTCATGGTTTTCCCAAAGGTGCTTTTTCAGGAGGCAACTGGACTTTCTTGTTTTTTCTTTGAAGACGTTTCCCCTTCTCATCCAAGAAGCTTCTTCAGCTTGACAGGATAGTGGGGAATGGAAGGATCTATATTCCTTGCAGTAATTTGCATCCTTTTAGAGGGTCGTTGAAGCACTTGGAGGTTTATCTGTATCCTCAGGGTCACCTGAGTAATAATCCTGGTTCCTGTAGTCTCAACAAAAAAACGAGGAAGTCCAGTTGCCTCCTGAAAAGCACCTTTGGGATATCCTTCTACTGGTACATTCCAGTCATGAGTTTCCACCAAGTTTTGGTGATGACAACTATATCATACCTTCCCTTGTGTACTAGTACTTCAAGTTCACCCTGTTTGTTCCTCAAATTTTGAGCATTAGTTTATAGGCATCTGAGTCCTTTATGGCTGACCCGGAGTATGCTTCCTACATGTCCTACATTGTATCTGCAGAACTAGAACTCACAGTCTCCTGGTTTCTAGCCTGGTAATGAGAATATGTCTTGATACATAGAATTTATCTATATCATTGCATTCATGTATGCTTCATTATGTGCATATGCATGTGCATGCATCCCCCCCCATTCCTCTGGATGCATGTTTGAGGAATAAAATACATAAAGTACAATCTGAGCCTATTTCCCTTCAAAATGATAATCATTTGGTTTCCATCCATGTAAATTATCCATGTTAAGTATTAAGCTAAATATATTCCACTCGCAATTCATTAACTCTGAATAGGCAGACTGCATGTGGCGCAAGATCACAGCTTGAGTGGAAATTAGCATGTCTGCAAGAACAATATCAAAATCTCACATATTTGCCATTCATAAACATGCGAACGCTCATCTGAACAGAATGTACCTTCTTCTTCAATGGCTTTAGAACATTGGCTTATAATATGCCAATTTGTATATCTCATTATGAAGTCTTTGCTTTATACCCCAACATGCTAATGAGGAATAGTTTATAAAGTAGTAAATGAGACTCGGGCTGAGTTAAAGTAATTTGAACGTAATTCTTTTACTCGTTAATCTAAGTAGAACTGGCTTTCACAAACAGACCAGGAAATAATGTTGAGTTTGGATCATGATACTTCAGATACAGACAGTAATGTGCTATGACATAATGCCCATCTCTTTAAAAGAAAAAAAGAAGAAATATAATAGAATAGAACAGGGGTCCTCAAACTTTTTAAACAGGGGGCTAATTCAGGGTCCCTCAGACTGTTGGGGGGTGGTGGTGGACAGGTTGGGTGGGCGTGGCTAGGTCATGTGACTAGGTGGGCGTAGCCAATTTAACAGTCCATTAAACAATGCACACAAATTAAACTTTAATTTGTTTTGCTCCTGGGGGTGTTTTATTTGCTTTTGTTTGCATGTTGCTCTTTTGGTTGACTTTTCTTTTTACTAGATCATTTTTTCAGTTGTTTAGGAGTCTAGTGGTCCACTTCAGAAAACTCAGTTTTGCAGCAATTCTTCTCAGCCCCAAGGAGCTTGAGAAATCTCTCTTTGTCTCTCTCCTCTCTCTCTCTTTCTGTCTCTCCCTCTCCCTCCCTCCCTCCCCCCCTCTCTCTTTCTGTCTCTCTCTCTCTCTTTCTGTCTCTTCCTCTCTCTTTCTCTCTCTCTCTCTCTTTCTGTCTGTCTGTCTCTCCCTCTGTCTTTCTCTCTCTCTCTCTCTGTCTATCTCTCTCTCTTTTTCTATCTATCTTCTGGAGGCGGGGGAGGGGAAAAACAAGCCATTTTCACCCATTTTTTTTGCCTCCTGGGGCATCTGTGCACCCCGTTTTTCACCTCCCCTGCCTCCAGCAGCATTCTGCAGGCCAAAATTGTTGGCCTTACCTTGCAGTTCCAGCCCACGGGGCTTGCGAAGGTAAGTTCTGTGCTCGGCCGAAGGGTGGCCGGGGCGATATGGGCGGGGCAGCCTCGTGGTCCTCCACGGGCCGGATTAATGGCTTCAGCAGGCCGCATGTGGCCCGTGGGCCATAGTTTGAGGACCCATGGAATAGAATAACAGAGTTGGAAGGGATCTTGGAGGTCTTCTAGTCCAACCCTCTGCTTAGGTAGGATACCCTACACCACTTCAGACAAAATAGTGTGTGTAGAAAGCAATAATCCACTTTAATTTTCTTCTCTGATAATATAGGGATTGTTTTTTATATGTAATACAGACATTTTCTCCCAGGGACAAAGGTTTATATCCAAACAACTCACAAAAACAAAGCAAAAGATACCCCCCACCTCAATTTATCCTTCCTAAACTACTAGTGAGAACTAGTTGTTCAAATTACATATAACAACAAAATCCCATCACAAATATTTATCTTTTCTTGCACACTTACTGAAAACTCATGCACCTATCTGTCGCAAATTTGGTAGGCTTCATTGTTAACATAATCAAAATCACTATGGTGTTTTCTTGGTATGCTTCTTTTCCATGGTAACCATGCTCAGAATATCTCAAAGTATGGGGCTTTCTTTCCAAACTAAAAGTACATTTCATTTGGAACTGTTGAATCCCCATCATCTGTTTCTATTGATTGTGGCTTTTGAATTGAAATAACCATTTCCCCTGTTGTGGAGTTTGCAGGGCTATAGGCTAGACAAAAATAAATTAAAAAAAAACCCATAGAAGAAGGGAACGCCAGCTGCCCTTTGAGGCAATTGAAGTTTTATTTATAGTAGATAACTTTTTGAAATAATGTGAAAGTCTTTGACAGGATATCATTTTTTTTAAAAAATATATCAGATGCACAGTAGTGGCCAACGTGAGGACATCACTTACCTAATCAAACTTCTTATACATTGAAATGAAAGCTGAAATTAGTCTTGGAATTGAACAGTATGGAAGAGAGAGCAAGAGAATGTGAGTGGATTTGCAGTTATTAGAAGTTAACTTTCGTTATTTTCCTCCAGGAATTAACAACAACAACAACAACAACAACGGGTGGGACCATAAAATAGAGAAAGTCATAGAAAATGAAGAAGTTAAACTGTTTTTGGACTTTAGAATTCAAACAGACAGGCAACTGCCACATGACAACCTGGACTTAACACTTGTCAATAAGAAAGACAAAAAAGTCTGGATACTGGATGTGGCAGTGCCTGGAGACAGTAGGATAGAAGAAGAGAAAGAATTGGAGAAGATAACAAAATACAAAGACCTGCAAATAGAAATAGAACGACTGTGGCAAAGGCAAGCAAGGGTAGTACCAATAGTAATAGGCGCCTTGGGTGCAATCCCAAAACAACTGGAGAACCATTTGAACACCACTGGCATTGACAAATTCGCCATCAGTCAATTGCAAAAGCCGGCTTTACTAGGGACAGCTTCCATCCTGCAACGATATCTGTAACACCATCAAACATCCAGGTTTGCCTATTCCAGATCTTTGGTAAGAACTCGACAGGTAGACAAAAATGCCAAATCCAGTCTGAACATCTCGCTGACTGTTGTTGTTAATAATAATAATAATAATAATAATAATAATAATAATAATCCTTAAACAACCAGCATTTGGTAAGAATTCTTCAGAAAGGAATAAGAAAACTAAAATAATTTAAGTATATCCATTCAGCACACTGAAAAGTGATCTCTAAGAGCAAGTATAGGACAGACAGGCAGACAGATGGACAAAGATACAGACAGACACACATACTTGGTTTTGTCTTCAACCTCGGGACCCTGATCTTATGAGTGAGTATGAACTGGCAAGATTTAAGAAGCGGTACTCTATCTGCTGTTACACTATCTCTTGTCTTGCCTTGAACTGCATTTGGGTTGAGTAAATCTCAGAGTATGGTGCAACATATTTAGTAGATTACATATTCAAGTATTTTATGGAAAAGCTCTGCCAGGAAATAAATTAAAACATCTATACAAAGGGTTGTATTTAACTTTCGATAATGTTAATGTTTGCATCCGTCTTTCTTGAATATATGCAAATTGTATACATCTTCTCTGTCACCCTGAATAATTATCTTTAACTTGAGAAGCAGATATGGCTTGCAAGTGAATAAATCTCCAGGTCAGGCTTCACACAAATTAATCTATATTAGCAGATATTAGAAATCTAGAAGTCTAGCTACCTTTCTGTCTTGGCTTTCTGTCTTTTTTCCTATTGCAGCTTATATAAGAAGTTGTGGCAGTTTAAAAAGAATACTAATTGAACATCGTGTTCCTCTTTTTCTTATCTCTCATCTCCTAATTATTTTGAATCTCAATTTTATTATGAAATCTAAAATTGCTTTTACTGTGGATTGAGGATATGTTTGACAATGGGACTGTCTTCTAAAGTACATTTTTTAAATGAAGCCAAATATAGTACATTTCTCTGACTCAAGGGAGAAATGTGCTTGGTTGAAATATGATATGAAATATGAAATATATATTTTATATATATCATATTATAATATATAATATAATATAATGTATATGTATATGTATATGTATATATATAAAAAATAATTCCTGAACAAATATGTGAACTGGAGTAAACTTGCATGACAAAGCTGCAGTTTCAGAATTTTGCAGATTCAGAATTTTTGCAGCTTGCAGATCAAAGACGTGCACATATCAGGTGCAGACAGGAAAAAGTTATACAAAGCTGTAATATTATGGAAAAGCTACTTGCACAACTGCATCAAATTTGCATGTGTGTATATGTTTATGTAACACTATGACTGGATTGAACATATAGTTCAAATCAGGGGTGGGTTCTAACTTACCTTGCTGCCGGTTCGCTTCCTCCTGCGCTGCGTGGGCGCGCGCATGTTGCACGCGCATGCACAGTGCTGAAAATCCAGCTTCTGCACATGCGCATAAGCAAAAAACAGCTTCTGCATGTGTGCAGAAGCAAAAAACAAGATGGTGCCGCCTATGGCACCGCCAAGAGAGCCTGTTCGGGGGGGTGTCCAGCCGGCCATCGCTGCCAGTTCGGCGAGCGGGGGAAAAATTCCCGCTACTGGTTCTAAAGAACCGGTCTGAACCGGCAGGAACCCACCTCTGAACTGCATACTAGGAAAGGGAATAGAAAACTGTATCAAGAAATGCAAAGCACTGTATATACATTTTTGTACATTTTTGTTTTACTATATTTGTGAAAAGTAATGAGCCAAATAAATCTACAGTCAGAAAATGAGAAACTGAATTAATCTAAAATTGACATCCCTCTGTGAAACCAGTAAGATTTGAGCTAAAGAGGCAAAAGAAGAATTGGCACAGTGATAAGAAAGAATTCTATAAATGAAAAATGACACCAATTGATAGCATATACAACTAATTTACTGCTCATAAAATTGCATTATATTGCTCAAATTATTAACCAGTAGCTCAAATTGCTATATCAGTTAGATTATTTTTATCAGTCCTCTCATAATTTTTCCTTTCTGATTTTTCAGGTGGAATAATAAGTAGAATTTGATCCATAAAGTGGGCTAATTTATCTAAAGGATCATGAGTATATGATCTGATGCAATAATTTAAAGACCCTTTATGCATCAACAGCATAAAGTGGTGTCATTTGTTCATTCAGGCTCCCTTAATGTAGCAGTTAATATAATATAGCTGCATGAAGCTCTGATTATATTCAGTGGTATGGCTATCGCAGAAACTTAGAAAAATCTCAGAGAGGGCAAATAATTTTTTACAGGTTGGTATTAACTTCAGGTAAATTACTGTATATGTGTGTTTTTGTGTTTATGTGTGTATGGCTATACACATAGTCGTTGGGCCGTGGTGGCACAGTGGTTAGAATGCAGTACTGCATTCTACTTCTGCTGCCTGCCGGCTGCCTGCAATTTGGCAGTTTGAATCTCACCAGGCTCAAGGTTGACTCAGCCTTCCAACTTTCAGAGGTTGGTAAAATGAGGACCCAGATTGTTGGGGGCAATATGCTAGCTCTGTAAACTGCTTAGAGAGGTCTGTAAAGCACTGTGAAGTGGTATATACTGTAAGTCTAAGTGCTATTGCTATACAGAGCTTTAAAAGAGTACTTCAATGAATTTTGATCAGAATTCAAAATAATAACCAATAATAACCAATAGAGGGGGAAAAAGACTTGCCATGATGCCTATAATTCTTTGAATAACTTTATCAAAAAAGGAAGAAAGTAGCAATCTATTGATCAGAAAGTTTCTATTTTGGAACGTTGACTACAACCTTAGATACAAAACAAAACAAAAAACAAAAAACTGCATAGTGGTGGTTATTGTTATCCTTTGTTTCAAAAGGTCCAGAATGTTCTTTTCACAAAGAAAATTCAACCAAGTTTTTTCTATAAGCAGAAAATGGTTTTCAGGAAGAATTTATTGGCAATGGATTATGACTGGAGGAAGAAAATTTCTTGGCCCATGGTATGGAAAAGGAGGCGGAAATGATGGGAAAGAATTTAAATCAGGGCAGTTGGCTTCATTTTTGACTTTGCCTGGTTTGGGGGAGAGGATGGAAGAAGGAAATAAAAGTAAAGTAAAAGTGGAAGAGACCATGGAGCAAAATTATGATTGGACATCTGAATGGAGGGGAAGGGAAACTCAAATCCTTGTGTAGGATTTGTTTTCTTTGTTTATTCTGAAACAAAAGGAGCCCTTGAACATTGCAAGGAAATATAAGGTCCTTCTCTTTTCACCTTCCATCTTCTACCATGGAAAAAGTTAGAGTAACTTTATAGTGCTCAACTAATTAATGGAAAGGAAAGTATGTTAAATAGATCTAACAGCATTAATGAAACAATAGTAACTTCATCCTTAATAAGCATCACAATAATGAAAAAGGGGGAAAAAGAAGATAAAACAAACAGCTTTCTAAAATAAGGTCAATAGTAACAAGATTGTTTCTCTTAATTATAAATGCATCACAAGTAGAACAGAAAGAATTTGCATTCCAGAAATTCCCATGAAATTTTCTCTAACTATTGCAAAGACAGCAACTTTTCTTTGTGAGTAATTTGTTACTACCTTCCAATAGGAAGCAAATTTTCTGCTGTATAGTCTAAAGCTGAGCTCAAAGGAGGACAGGTGTGCTACCTGAATTGAATTGTCTATGCCCACGGTTAAGAATAAGGAAAGTTTTCCCCACAATGTTTTGCTCAGATTTTGGCCAAGGAAGGCTAAGTTAGGAAAAGAGGATGTGCCATTCTCTAAAAGGGAAGAAAATCAGAAAGAAGTTTCTCTTTGGAATCAAATCTCAAACAGAAACATAGTCTTCATATTCCAGTAGGAAAAAAAAATAATTATGAAAGTTTGTAATGACAGTCTCCATACTATCATTAATTGTTAAAAATCCATACGATCTGTAGGAATGGGATGGGATTTTTTGATCTACAAAAAGTGATTCTGGTGTACATACTGTAGAATGGGTTATTTAGGGCATTAGATCAAGCCATTTACTAAGAACAGGAATATAAATTAAAACATTCTCAGCCAATGGTTGTCCAATCCCTGAAGAGAACTTTCTGATGAAGTGATTCCATATTTGAATAGCTCTTATAAGGAACTATTTTCCAAATTGTAATTTGCTTTTCTGTAAGTTAAATCCTTTATTTTGTGTCCCACATAGTGGAAATTTAAAGAATAGATCTTCACTTACTCTGTGAAATCTTTTCAGATTTTTGAACACTATTATCATATTCTTTTGTCCTTCAGTCATCTCCTTCAATCCCTTTTCATAGGATAGGATAGAATAGAATTTTTTATTGGCCAAGTGTGATTGGACACACAAGGAATTTGTCTTTGGTGCATATGCTCTCAGTGTACATAAAAAAGACAAGATACATTCGTCAAGAATCATGAGGTACAACACTTAATGATTGTCATAGGGTACAAATAAGCAATCAGGAAACAATCAATATTAATATAAATCGTAAGGATACAAGCAACAAGTTACAGTCATACAGTCATAAGTGGGAGGAGATGGGTGATAGGAACAATGAGAAGATTAATAGTAATAGTAATGAACAATTTATGTCCAGGATGCGAGGGGTCAGTGAATATTTTCACGGACCTCAGTCATTCTTGTTACCCTTGTCTGAACCTTTCCCAGTTCCTCTGCAGCCTTCTTAATGTATTGTGACTCAAATGAACACAGTATTTGGGATGACAAAGGAATTGGCAGTCTGGTGGTAACTTTTTAAGGCTTTTGTGTAGTGCAGCTTCCTTCATCAGATGCACAGAGTGGCTAGGCACATGTAGGACTTAAACTGGATGCAAGTAGAGGGGTAGGGGTTAAAGGGAGGAAAGATAGGGCAGTTTTGAGATGCAGGTTATACCGCACCCTTTTTTTCTCACTCCAATTATATCCTACATCAGTCTAGCAACTCTACACATCTAAGGAAGTGATCTGCAGCTTGCCAAAGCTGATGCCTTTTAATAAAATGTGTTAGTTGGAAAAGGGGCTAGCAGGCTCCTCATTTTTTTTTTTTTGCCATCATAGTCTAACTCCTATGTTCTTTCTATCACATCTGTAGCAGGAAATATCTGAAGTGGAATCTTCCCTATGCAAAAGAAATTGCAAGTACTATTTCCTATGATTTGGAGATTACTGTACACGACTGTTATAGCCTAAAATTCCACCTGCTTTTTCTTTCTTTTCTTTTTTTTGTAATTACTATTACTAAGCAAGTATAGTATAGTGCATTTGATTTTTGTTTCCAAAGTGAAGAACTTCTGTTAAATTTCATTCTGTTACTTTCAATCTATTTCTCTAATCTATCAAAATAATTTTTTCTTGTTTGTATCTTCCAAAGTATTAATCATTTCACCCATTCTTGTGTCATCTGCAAATTTAATAAGTATTCCCTCTGCCTCTTCATCCAAACCATTTATGGAAAATATCGAAAAGTAACCTTATGGCACTCCACTTATACCTTGCTATAGTTTGATGAAGTACATCATGATAATGATAGATGAGTATGAATTTTGAGCCAGCTGTATATACACTCAATTGCCCTGCCATCCAGCTGGCATTTAACTGCTTGGTAATTGGAATGGGGGATTTTGTTAAATGCTTTGCGGAACTCAAGATATCTATGGAAGTCCCATAAATCTATTACGGAAATTAACTCATAAAAATTGGTATACAGTGATTTGGACAACACTTGTTCTTGACAAATCCATACTGATTTTTAGTAATTAACTCCATTCTATTTTAGGTGTTTCTAAAACTCTTTATGGGCTGCTCTAGAATCTTTACTCATAGCAGAGTGACTGGTCTGTTTTCTGTATTCCTCTTTCTCCCTTGTTGAAGATAGGGATAACTTTTGCTCTCTTAAGTCAGCTAAATTTCACCACTGCCCAAGTTTTGCAGAGATGATATATAAAAGTTCAGCATCACCATCTGTAAGCCCCATATCAGAATCATTATTAGCAACAAGACCCATTGTTCTTCAGATTGTGCACTAAATGAAAATTTAAACCCATAGTAAGGATTCATCGGGTGGCGGTAGGCTGCTTTAAATAGGAATGTCATTTATCATCATCATCATCATCATCATCATCATCATCATCATCATCATCATCATCATCATCATATGGATAGGGCTTCTTGAAGTCTTTTCCAGCTTCTTCAAGTTGGTCTGGTTGTTCCAAAGAGTCTGCACATATGGGTCCTTTGAAGTACTGAAGTTCCCACAGCACTTGAGTTTATCTAAATCGAGAGAATTAAACTGATTCCATAGTATTATGTCAGATCACACCCACAAGTTCATCACATGGTCCAACCAAATCTTCACATTCAACTGGATACAATCTCCAGGCAGTCTCGAGCAGGTGCAGGCAAATGTCCTTGAGTAAGGAATGTTGCTATGACTAAGTTTCTACCGCTCCAACAAAAAAACCCCTCCCAATTTCCCAGGCTAAAATCTGTGGCAGTCAGGAAGCAAAAAGAAAAATAGCTTCCAAAACTGACATATTAGATATTTCATGTTTCTAACCATCTCCACCTTTAATCCTGTACAATCATCTCAAACCTCATAATTTTATGGATGAACATATCCATCTCATTGGAGAAGACTAAACCAGAAAAAATATTTGAATAACTCTACCTTATTACATCTTGCTGCAGAGTTGTTTCTCATGGGGAGATTTTCAGGACCCAATGAAAAGGGATTTTTTTCCAGAAACATGACCTTTATGAAGCAAAACATTGATTAGAAAGAGAGTTTAAGAAGTCTTGGTTAATTTAAACATTTTATATTTATTGAACCTGCCCAAAGGGTAAGAAAATGCTGTCAAGTTATATAATGTCCTAAGGATGCTATGGAAATCCTTGGTACTCTTTTTCGCTAGTGGAATGGAAAGCTGAACGAGCTGAGTTTGTTTTTTCTTTTCAAAATCCAATGAAATAAGCATGTTTGTTTTAGTGTTTGTTTGAAGCTATACAATTACAGCTTTTCAAAAAATCTGTTTACATAGGCAAGGCAGTCAGATTTAAAAGGAAGGAAGAAGGAGATTTCGGTCTTTTCCACTAGTACAGTAGTTGCCAAGTTGAAACAAATAAACAAAACTAGATGTGTTTAAAAAAACATGGCAAAGAATGTATTTATTTGAATGCTGAATCATTTACCTCCTTCTTTTAGGCAATTTTTTTTAATGCAGTGTAGTACATATGAATTCAAATATCCTTGTCCTGCTCTTTGGTATGCTTTTCCAAACTCAATCTGTTTTTCTGTGGGTATTCCCCATCATATGATAATACAGTATTCCCTCATATTCTTCCTTCACTTCTATCTACAACTGCCTCCTGCTAATCTTCTATAGAGAGGAGCCAATACAGTAGGTAAGAAAAGGGATCAAGAAAACTTCTTAAATGAATGGAATTCTGCTCATATAACATTGGATTTTTAAAATCATTCTGGGTGCTCCGAAATGGAGATAGGAGTGAAGACTGAACACAATGTTTCAGACAAAAATGGAACTCATAGCACTAGCCCTTGTAGATTAAGAATCAAACAAATCACTGATCAGAATCATTGCTCTATAAAAAGTTCAACAGCTGAGGTTGTAGATTGGCAAGCAATGGATGACAGTTAATTCAAAAGGAGAGACATAGATTTTTATTTTTATTTATTTGTATCATGGCCCCCCTTTTTTACAAAAAAAAATTCAAGGTAGCAAATATATCCAACACACCTTCTTCCTCCTATTTTTCCCCACAACAATCCTGTGAGGTAGGTTGGGCTGAGAGCAAGTGACTGGTCCAAAGCTGGCTTTCATGGCTAAGGCAGGCCTAGAACTCATGGTGTCCTGCTATCTAGCCAGGTGCCTTAACCAGTAGACAAAACTGGCTCTTCGTAGTATCTCAGGAAGATGCAGTACAGTTATAGAAGTAGATATTTCCACCATGTTTTCTATGCATTTTTTGTGAAGTTTGCAAGCAGGGATAATCATTTTATGAAAGGTAGCATAGATGTTCTATTTATACCTTCCTTTATTTTTAATTTTCATAGCACTCTTTGGCTTCCCAAAAGAAATGGACGTGGAGGTTCCAGATAGAGGGTCTTCTGACAATAATCTTTAGTACTTACTTTCCCCCCCTCTTCTGCAAGTGGTTCTGTATTTTTGATCAGGAAAAAAAAAGCATAAGAGAAGCAAAAAAAATAATAATAATAGGTCTTTGGAAAACAATATTTTAAGCCTATCGCTTTTTTAAAAAAAATGCATTTCCTCACCAAGAGCTTTCTAATGTTGCTGAGTTTTAGAGCTGGAAGTTTTTAAAATAGTTTGTCTAATTCCCTGCTGTGTGTCACCAGTCTCAGCACTTTTATACACTATGGGAGGTGCAGAAGGCAGGGATATAAAGAGATTTAATTCTAGAACTTGAAATGAACTCTCCTCTCTCTCGCCCCTTTGCATTTACCCCCACCCCTAACTAGCTAGAGTGAAGGAAACCCTGAGTAAATTTAAAGCAACTTCTTCATTTTACATTACAGATAGTTTCATAACATTACTCCAAGAGTAGCTTCATGACAAACTAAAGATTCTTTGCCGGGCTGACTTATAAAGGTAAAAACAAGCAATTCCAATGCCGTGCTTAGTCTTGCCTTATTCTGAATGATTGCAGAGTGAATTCAAGACAGAAGAGCAAAGCTGACTTTGTCAATAAATCACACAGGTTCTCTCTGCAGATAGCCCTGAGCTGGCAAGAGACAGTTTCTGGAATGCCAATTGACATCTGCCGCTTGGACAACAGTCAATTACACTCAGTTGGTACCTGGGATGTCAAGCAAAGCAGGTGATTATTTTTATCGGTAGGCAATGAAAACAAAATACTGTTATTATGCGGAATCTCTCTGGCTCCCAGATCTCTGCAGTGTTGTTATTTCCAGGCAAATCATGGAGATAACAACCCTGCTGGCAGAGTGGCTTGCAAAAGAAAATGCTTAAATCAGGTCTGGCTTACAGCATTTATCTTTTTGTATTAAAAATGACATGGATGGTAAGATATCTCATTGCAGTAAAGTTTTTATTTATTATTATGATTCTCATGTGATTCTAAAAATTCTTAGTTGCTGAAACAGCACTTTGCAACTACTGCTTGAAATGAGAGTTGACTGCTTTGGGAAAGGATGCAAGACTGTTTTCCCCTTCTGCTCTGCTCCCCTGTCTTGAAACAAAAGTAATGGGCAAGTGATTAAAGCATCTTATCCAATATGGACACACTATTTTGTGCAGAAACTGAAAAATGCAGTAGTTTCTGTGCATTTCAGAAGTAGGTTTTTCCTCGGATGTGGAGAACAGCTAAGGTTGAGGAAGGCCTCAGGGTTTTCCACGCATTAACAAACTTGAGAAGCATGTGCAGATACATTAAAAAGAAAATAAACATGGAGTCTTGTTCTTCAGGAACGGAGTCCTCAGAAGATTTTTTTTTTTAACTTCACAAATCACCTGACGGATAGGCATGGCCCGGAATGAAAGGCCAATCTTGCCTCTTTCTTCTGTGACTAGACATCAGCTAGACACTTATGATCTGAATTTAGAAATACCTTTAATTTTCCCAGTGGGTGGAAGAGGAGGGGAAGAGAATGGTCCCAAGTAGAACATAGTGATTGATGATGAAGCAGACTTTTGTCTCTGTGCATTTTTGCCTGTCAGAAAAAGCAAAAGATGAGAGACCTCTGGGAATGCCTTTTGAAGATGCTCAAAGTATTTTTAATGTAGCAATTCTCTAATCGTGTTGGTTCTCCTCAGCTTTTCTGAAAGAGCTTTTTGGAATTTCAGCATCCCATTACTGGGGCTAGAGGTTGCAGGTGGAAGGTTCACTAGCACTACTAAATATCTCATAGTTTGTATATCTTTAAATATGAACGAATCGTATTTTTAAAAAATATGGGTGAGCCTGCAAACACATTCCAAAGTATGGAAACTAAGAAAGTGTGAAAATTTATTTGTATCCCACCTTGATTATTTTTATAAATAATTCAAGGCAGCAAACAAACCTAACACTTCTTCTTCTTCCTCTTATTTTCCCTACAACCACCCTGTGAGGTGGATTGGACTGAGAGAGCCTGACTGACCCAAAGATACCCAGCCAGCTTTCCTACCTAAGGCAAGACTAGAACCTATAGTTTCCTGGTTTCTAGTCTAGAGCCCTAACCACTAGGTCAACTGTTGTCTATTTTATAATGTGACTAGCTGATAACCCGGCGTTGCCCGGGTATTTATTTATCCCAATCCTATATTAGACAACAGGGAACAGCCTTTGAGGTGATTATCTGCATTAGCAGGCACCTCCCCTGACAACTTGCCCTCTTTGCTTGAAGCTGAGGGCCTAGGTCAGTGATGGTGAACCTTTTTCTTCTTGCGTGCCAAAAATGGGAGTGCGCGTGCGCGCTAGCGCGCATGCGTGTTGGCACCCCCCCATGCACCGCACTGCACATGCGTGCATCCCTGTGCATGCACCCCCCCGTTGGGCCGTTTTTCACTTTCAGGCTTCCCTGAAGCCTCCGGAGTGAGAAAAACAGCCCAATGGGCAAACCGGAAGTCCGTTTTTTCAAACTTCTGGTTTGCCCGTTGGGCCGTTTTTCGCACTCCGGAGGCTTCAGGGAAGCCTCCTGAAGCATAGGGAGGGTGAAAACGGCCTTCCCCAAGGCTGAAAATCAGCTGGCCAGCGCGCGCATGCGCACTGGAGCTGACATAAGGAAACACCTCGCGTGCCCTCAGATATGGCTCTGCATGCCACCTGTGGCACACGTGCCATAGGTTCGCCATCACAGGCCTAGGTGGTTTATTTTTTTTTTTTTAAGAACCAATCCCCCTTACCAGAGGGAGCCCCCTTGTGGAGTACTGTGAAGCCGTTACCATGGCAACTCCACTGTGCTGTACAGTAGAAGCCATTTTAAGGCACAACAGTCTGTATCTTAACAGAACTTGAATCCAAAATGCACAGTATCACTGTCAAAAGTACTATGATTTGACACTATAGATATAATTCATTCCTTTTCATTTCAGCAGCCCAGGCATTCCCGAGTTATGCTGGAACACACATACACATACACACCGAGGGGTGTTAGGGATGTCTTACCACCACAGTATTTTTTTCCAGATAGTAAGTCATCTGTGTACCAAGTTTGGTTGAAATTGCTCGAGGTGTTCCAGAGTTATGCTGGAACACACCAGAGGTGGCTTCCTCCTGGTTCGGACCGGTTCTATAGAACCGGTAGTAACTTGGTGGCCTGGGTCACTAGAACCGGCAGCGACCCAGGCCTGCCACACCCCCGAACCGGTTCTTTCGGCGGCACCGTAGGCAGTGCCATCTTGTTTTTTAAAGCACTGCGCATATGTGAAGCACGCGCACGCCCACACGGTGCAACACTGAGCAAACCGGCAGTGAAGAAAACCAGAACCCCCCCCACACACACACACCTGGGGTGCTAGGGGTGTCTTACCCTCCCAGTATTTTTTTCCAGATAGTAAGTCATCTGTGTACCAAGTTTGGTTGAAATTGCTCGAGGCGTTCCAGTGTTATGCTGGAACACACACACACACACACACACACACACACACACACACACACACACACACACACACATACAGAGAGAGAATAGATAGATAGATAGATAGATAGATAGATAGATAGATAGATAGATAGATAGATAGATAGATAGATAGATAGATAGATAGATAGATAGATAGATAGATAGATAGATTCACAGTGTTACTATCTTAGTTGACTTGTACTAGTACATGACTTTGTATTATTCATTAATTAAATTCATTAGAAATAGCATCCAGCTTGTTTTTGCCCCTGGGCACACTAGGTTGGTTGATCAAAGAAACTCCACCCAAAGCATCAAAATTACAAAGTAGTAATTTTCTGTTGGCATGACATTTTTTTTCAATATTCTTTTTTTAAAGTCTCCCTTTTAGAATTACATTATTGAATGCCATGGAAAGTTTTCTTTTCAAGCCAACGGACCTCCTTATCTATTCTTTTCCTTACTTTCTCTATTTGATCAGTCTTTATTTTTTTGTGCAATACTCAGAAACTGGGTTAAAAAGAAAGATACCTGAAAAACAAAATAAAATATCATTCCATACAAGTTTACAATTGTGAATACACCTTCATTATTCTTTAAGCAAATTTTTGTTCCAGTGTTTTCTGGAACAAGTGTAGCTGAAGACATACATGTTCTCATTATTATGATGGGACTCTTGGATTGTATTTTGTGACTGATTTCCTCAAATAAGAAGTGAAATCTTGTACTGGTTGGCATCTCATTACAAGTGGGAAATATTGTACAGGTGTTATCTTGTTATGAACCATAATGTTCTTGAGAATCTATGAGGCATTTCAAATCTCTGGAGGGGAAATAGATCTCCGTAGCACAGCAGTTCGGCTAGGAGCACATCTGGCATATAATCATGTGCATCTTGAAAAAAAAGGTCCTGTTAAATTTCAATCTGGTTTAGGGTAGACTTTGACTTTACAAATTTAAGCTGGCAACTGAATGTCATTTATGACAAAATTCTGATTGGTTTGTGTGGTGCACACAAAGAGGAGAGAACAAAAATGTCAGAAGCTGCCAATTTTGTGAGCTCTCTCACCATTTCTTCTTACAGATTTATTTTTTCATGTATTATCCAGATTTTATACTCTGGTCTGTGTGTCTATGTTGTTTCTCTATTTACTGAGGGAGTAGGGATAGAATTTCATGTTGTGATCTGAAATAATTCTTGGCAGACTTTTTTTTCCATTTGTCAAACAAACTCATGGCTTCCTATAACATTGCTATTAAAAATGGTACAGGTTGCTTTAACACTTTGTGAATAGAATGAATTCATTTTGTTACTCATACTTTCATTGGCACTGAGATTCAGGCTAATCAGGATCCATATTTAGGCCAAACTTAATCACTGTTGTTGTTTTATCATGATGAGGAGCTTAAAAAGCAGACAGAGTCCTAAACTACCTCTGAGCTTCTGGTAACAGCAGGTTTCATGCAGATGAATGACTTTTATAGTCATAATAGTCTAATAATCTCTGGGTTTCCACTACTTTCGTCAATTCTTTTATCTTATAAGGTAGATTTCAAGGGGAAAAAAACCCAGGCTATCAGAATCCAGTTATCTTTCTTGAGTGCTCATGTGTTATTTTCCACTAGCACAAGAATTCCAATACGTACTTCACTTTCCAATGTAACCTCATCTACTTTATTCTGGCAACAAAATCTTTATCTGCTTTAGTATTCTAAGACTTGGAAAGAAGGGTAGATGGAAGTTTGGTGTTTCTGTGAAATTAGGACAACAGCATCTGCATATACGGTAGGTAGCAGGTAGACCTCGATTTATGACCACAATTGACCCCCAAATTTCTGTTGTTAAGTGAAACATTTAAGTGAATTCTTGCCACAGTTGTTAAGTGAATCACTGCAGGTGTTAAATTAGTAACACAGTTGTTAAGTGAATCTGGCTTCCCCATTGACTTTGTTTGTCAGAAGGTCGCAAAAGGTGATCACATGACTTCAGGACACTGCAACTATTATAAATGTGAAAGGCCTGAATTTTGATCATGTGACTGTAGGGAATGCTGCAACAGTCGTAAGTGTGAAAAGTGGTCATAAGTCACTTTTGTAACTTTGTAGTGTTATAAGTCGAGGACTACCTATAATTCCCAATCCTTTTACTAGTCAGGGAAACAACTTGAAAATTCTAATAAAAGTTGCTCCTGACTGAAGTCTATTGAATTATATCAGATTGAATATTCCTATATTTGGATGATTCTTGTGCCTTCATTTCCTTTAATTAGTTTCCCAACATTTCTTTTTTTTTTAAACTTTTTGCAGCTGAAGTAGGAAAGGGGCTATAGCTCAGTAACTTGGCATATAGAAGCCCTTACTTCTTAATAACCTGCATGTTTAGTTGGGTTTGGGAGTAGACCTCATCTAAAACCCCGGAGATCTAATACCAGATCTACCAGTCAATATAATCATGTTGACTTTGTTGACTCAAGTACAGTATATGTATGTGTATGTGTATGTGTATGTACATGTATATGTACAGTTAGTTCTTGACTTACAACAGTTAGTGACAGTTCAAAATTACAATGGCACTGAAAAAAAGTGACTTATGACCGTTTTTCACACTTATGGCCACTGCAGCATCCCCATGGACACGTGATCGAAATTCAAATGCTTGAAAACTGACTCACATTTATGACAGTGGCCGTGTCCCTGGGTCTTGTGATCCCATTTTGCAAACTTCTGACAAGCAAAGTCAATGGGGAAACCAGATTCACTTTACAACCGTGTTACTAATTTAACAACTGCAGTGATTCACTTAACAAACGTGGCAAGAAAAGTCGTAAAATGGGACAAAACTCACTTAATACATTTTTCACTTAACAACATAAATTTTGGGCTCAATTGTGGTCATAAGTTGAGGACTACTTGTATATGCATATGTGTGTATATATATGTGTGTACCGGTATGTGTGTGTGTGTGTGTATGTATGTATGTGTGTGTGTGTGTGTGTGTGTGTGTGTGTGTGTGTGTGTGTATATATATATTCTCTGTTTCTGTTACATTTGTATGAAGCTTCTAGTTCAGAGAGGAATATTTTCTGTGCAATTACTCCTAACTATGTCTGCTGCCCAGTATTAAAAAACAAACAAAAGCATTATAAGATTATTGTCAGCTAGTATTATCAACCCAATCTGAATACTGTAGGTAGAAAAGAAGGGGGATAATTATAGTCTTTTTCTTCCTGGGCTCAACCATTCTCAGGGATAGTGATCATTCAGAGCAATCACTCTGAAATAAGCGTCATCTACTACAGACTGTGGGATATCTAGTCAATACACTAAAATGCACAACATTACAGTGGCTGAAACAGAAACCTTCCATATATGTAAGATATTTACATTCATGGATGAATGAAAAAAGAAATAACTGTAAAGCCCTCTTGTAGGAATTTGCGCTTATTTTATACTGTTAAAAAAAAGGTAACATCTAAAAGACTTGTATTCAGATCAAACTAGAAAAGGTGATGGAAAAAACTAAAATTAGTCCCTGCTTTATATCTTTGGTCACATATCTAATTTTTTTTGAGTATAGGACAAATGAGAATCCAAGAATGTTTACTTAGCTAGGCGAACTCCATAAAAAAATATTGTAAATTGGCCACATGATTGCAGAATACTGCAACCAGCTGTAAAGGTGAGCTGATTGCCAAGCCCCAAAATGCAGTCATGTGACCATGTGGGGAGTATTTGCCACCATCAGAACTCTGGAACTGGGTTGTAAGTACCTTTTGGGTGGGGTGTCCTAACTTTGAAGATTGCTAAGTGACTAGTCATTAAGCAAGGACTACCTATAAGTTATTTTATTTAGAAAGAGAGGGATGTGAAGAAGTTAGTATGAACTATAAATTGAACCTACTCAATGATTTTTAAAGAATAATGGTATGCTTCTTTAATACATTGATTTTCATTTTGTTCCAGGTAAGAATTGAGTCCAAGTTCACCTTAATAAAGACAATCAGTTCACCTTTTGTATCACTGCCTCTTCCTAAATGAACAAAACAGCTCTGGTTTTGTACAGATGCCAGATTACTTTTTCCTCCAAGCTAGAAAAATGTTATTCCTCAGAATTTGGCATGGATACATAGACATTTTCTCTTTTTTTGTGCCTTTGAAAAATCAGTAAGGGAGAGAGCTTGAAATGGAATGTAGAAATTCAGGATAAAGGGAAAGTCAGCATCAGATTTCAATCTACATTGGAAAAAACCTTTGGAGCTATAGGTGTAAAAATGCAGGCAGAACTGGAGGGCGGTGTTACATGTGTCATAAGTTTGGAGTCATTGCGTTGCCACAAGATAACCAACTCCAGCCCCCTGGGAATTCTGTTGATCCCTATCTAGTGCCAATTTAGCACTGATCATTAGTTAACTAGATTCTTGATTATAGGTCACATCAACAAACTCTTCTGTGATTTGAATCCTGTGAATGTTTCTGATTATTTGTTCCTGACAGTTGGGCTTCTTTTATATGGAGTTAAACATTGCAACCTTTATCAGGGTTTCTGGAAGATGCTTCTCAGTGAAATGTGCATGGTGCATATGTTAGGGTGAGACCATCATCACTCTTCTTCCAGGTGTTTCCAGATTAGGGCTCAATTTGATTTTACGTCTGAGTCCTACACTGGAAGAATGGATTTTATATTTTTTAAGTTTTCCTGTGTTATATACAGTATTATTGTATTTTGATGTTTTGGTTGTTTTTAATTTTTTTATCAGAAATGTTGGTGTGAGTAACTTTGTAATCTACCCCCACCAAATTTTGATTATTCAGTCGAGTAGAACTGTAATAAGAAAACTAACAAAGAACCTGAATTATTTTCCTTCTGTATTTTCCCCAAGATACTAGTTACATTTATTACTCAGCACTATGTATGTGTGCGTGCACATGTGTATTAGCTTTTAACCCCAATACCTCTACAAATCAAACATTATGCCATGGCTTACAGTGGCTACATTTTTACCCAATGTAATGGCTTCACATCACTGGACAATAGGAAAAGCTATATTAAGTGAAAGTTCATCCTAGAGAAATCATGTTCTTTCTTTCTGGCAGTCCTATTTGGGGGTGGGGAGAGGAGGGGATTATTTCTTCTCTCTGACCAGCTTTTGCAGATATTTTCCAGAAGAAATCAATAATCCTTCAGGCTGTGCTGCATCATCTCACTGAGAACTGCCTTGGAAATGTCAGAGGCTGTAGACAGTCAATCATCTTGCCTTTGGAGACTGGCACATACAAGGCCTGGAGACCACACATACTGTATTGTTTCCTTAAGTTTCAGTCGCTTAACTATCACTGGAACTTACCTTGGAGGGAAAGCAAAGCAGCTGCCCCAGTGATACCCTGTCACTCAAAGTTTTGCTCTCTGTTCAGTGTAACAGAAGAGGAAGTGGTAGTAACCATGATGGTTTTGATTTGCTTTACCTGTCACTACATAAACCAGGACTCTCTCTGACCAGTTTTTCCTCCCATTCTTTCCATTCTAGGACCCAACTTTTTTTAGGTTCATGTTTTCTTTTTTTCTTAAAACCCTTCAAATGCATTTTGAGTTTTCTTTTTAAGGCATGTGTAGGGTTATCCTCTTGTAAAGTATTACTTCTATAAGCTACAGTCATTAGTTAGCCACTCAAGTGGTGCTGCCTGCCCTTATTTTTCCTCCCACTGGGAGGAATTGGGCTGCAACCAATTATAAGAGAAAAGCCATTTCCTAGACTTTGGGGAATAGTCTTCATGCTATCTGGTTCTATAAGTTTCTGGTAGAAGCTACCTATGGATAGGAACAAAAAGGAAATATGCTGCAGGTTTCTTGTCAAATCAAATGACATGATCTGTTATCACAGCACAGATGGCGGAAATATATAAAATTTACTTGCATCCAGCATTGTGCTGATTTGCTGGCTTTCAGCAAGCTGTAAATTAATGAAGCACTTTTAGTTAATTCACAAAGCAATTAATTTAGCCTGAATTAAATCACAGTTGGTACTGGTGAAATCCAAAGGACAAAGCAAACACATGGAAAACATGAAGCAGAGGATCAAGAGACAATCATTGAATGGCAGCCAATCTTGAATGACAAGAGAAAACAGGCTTAAACAAAAGTTAGAGATTCCAGAATCTAACATGGATCAAAACATATACGAATAGGTTGTAATGAGAAATTGTTCCAATTTGTAATGGCACTCGAGTAAGGTTTTAAATGCAGATACTCTCAGCTTCTATCTGAGCACAACTTCTCACATCTGTCAGAGCCTCACCCAGGACCTGGCTATCTCTTTGTCTCTAGAACTCAATCCTGCCCCTAGGAACTAGCAGTGAAAAGTCAAAGACCCATCTTGGAGAGAGAAGGTGCTTTTACTGCAGGTGTAAGAAGGCCTAATATTGAAGATGTGCTATCACAAAATCAAGCAGTCAAGCTTTCTATTTATTAAAAGATCAGCGTGTAAATCTTCCGTCTCTTTCTCTTATCCTTCCTGTGGTAGTTGGTTTCATTCTCAATCTTGGATATAGGGCTGCCTGCCATGGGGGTGGGATGGAGGTCAGAAAAGTCCAAATGGTAGTTGTGATTGTGTGATGAAAACCCCACTCCTTTCTTCACATGATTGCAGCTGCTATCTTGTAATGGAATGTGTGGATGAACTTGGGGAACAAGGAGAATGAGGGGGAAGAGAGACAGGAGTGCCCAGTGG
The DNA here is from genome assembly GCA_003457575.1 of Thermophis baileyi. NCBI lineage: Eukaryota > Metazoa > Chordata > Lepidosauria > Squamata > Dipsadidae > Thermophis > Thermophis baileyi. The sequence continues at coordinate 4,322,400 of QLTV01004233.1, read as the reverse complement.
TTTAACGGTCAGAGAAAGAAACTTAAGGAGGACCCACCCTACTGGATTGAGTCATTAAAAGTGGCAGTGGGAACTTTGTACTTTGAAACCTCTCAGCCCTCCCAGGTAAACCCCACAACAAAATGAATTAATTCTACTTTATTGTAAAGGTACATTAACAAAATGTTGCAAATACAAACTTCCTACTGCCACTTTTAACCATCTGAACAATTGGGGTGGGTCTTTCCCAAGTTTTTTTCTTCTGTCCATGAAGCCACTGGGGGATACTGCCTCTCTTGTACCTGATTGTTTCCTAGACAGCATCTCTTCACCTCATTCCCCAAGGTCATCCACACATTCTAGGACACATCTGGATTTGTTTGACACTTTCTGGTCCATGGATGCCTGCGCTTTGATGTTGATGGAATCATATCAGAGTTTGATACCAGTCTTATCTAATCTCAGGCTCTGTGTAAGTCTGCCAGCTTCAGTCTTAAGAGTGAATACATGGCTTGACATATCAAGGTCATAATTTGTGGCTTTGTCCCTATTTTCACCTAACCTCCATGCAAGCAATACCTTTTTTCTTTTAGTCTCCCAAACATTGCTTTCATCTTGTCTCCAGACTTTGGGTGAGACTATCTTAAATTTTAGTTAGTGGTACTGGTGTTAAAATACTATTCCCCACCCCCTTATTTTGATACAATCCAATGACACACTCAAGATATGTAAAACCTGTTAGGGTTTGGGAGGGAAATCAGGTGACATGAAAGAAGCACTAGAAACAGTTTAATAATTGGCTGTGAGAATACCCAGTTTCAATACAGGATAAAATTCTGCCACTTAAGTATAGGTGAGTAGTACAATAGGGTGGTGAGGCAAAGTCCTACAAACTAGATTACTTCTAGCACAAAGTCTGTGCTAGATTGCTTCTAGCACAGACTTCCTTCCTTCCTTCCTTCCTTCCTTCCTTCCTTCCTTCCTTCCTTCCTTCCTTCCTTCCTTCCTTCCTTCCTTCCTTCCTTCCTTCCTTCCCTCCTTCCTTCCCTCCTTCCTTCCCTCCCTCCCTCCCTTGCCAGATCACTTTATGGACTCAAAAATATAACATGAACAGTCTAGTTGACAAAGTTAGATATAACTACTTTCATCCCCTAAATCTATATAATGCTAGGGATAATTGTATTTTAAAAAACAAAAACATTATTATAAAAACATTCCGTAGAAAGAGGTATATTTATTGTTAGTTGTGTTAGAATGGATATTATTAAAGAAATTTGCATGCAAATCATTTATTAGAAAGAGGTCAGTACAATAATACTGGCAGATTGTTTTGTATAAAATATATAACATTTGATGTAATGGAATAGGTAAATATATGAGATGTGAATAAGGCATAGTTTTAGGGTGATATGAATAATCTTTCTTATCAAAGGATATTGATTATCTGCTACTCATGATGTGCCATGTAACTTAAATCCCTACTCTTTCAACAATTTTTAATAATTTAGAAAATGTAAATAATGTGAATAATTAACACATAAATATGGCTAAATATGTAGGCAATCAGGACTCTTAATTCAGAGAATATTTTCAGTGTGTCTCCACTACTTCAGGCCTTAAAAATTTTCTTTTTTCTTAAAGATAATACCATAGTTCCTTTTAGATCATGGATATCTTTGATGCTTATTTTATTTTGTTTATGTTCTAACTTTGTGGGATTTTTTTTCCATTTACATTCAGTTTTTAAAAATTTCACAGTTATTCTCTGGGATAAAACAAGCACTTTTTAAAAAGTCTGGAAGTCTTATATGGGCTTTTTGTTGAAAGAAGAAAAGGCTCTACTGGTGATTTATAGATTGGGGAATTAAAAAGGATTAAAGGGGAAAGGAAAAGAGTAAGATGGCAATTACTCACTAGAAAAAGAGGTGCAAATTTCTATGGGCTTTTTCACTTCTTTTTAATTTCCTATTTTTTATTTTTATTACTTTTCATTTTTAGATTTTTATTGTATTATAAAATTATAATAAAAATATTAAGCAAAACTTAATCCATCTGGACAGAAAATTATATCAGCATTTGGTATGGTATCACTTTCGGTCTACAGTATTTATGAAGCTACATTTGCTAAGAGAGATGTCCAATTTAGGACATATCTATCTTCACTCCCATTTACATGTGGTCATTTAGACAAGGAAATGCTTTTGTTTGTTACACTGGAAATGCTGGAAGTTGTACAGCATGGAAATTGATAGTATAATAGGTAGGAAGAAATGTGAAGAAACATTGTGGCTTCAAAGAGGGATGTTGAGAATGATAGTGTCTTTTATCAGCAAAATTTTGTCATCACGCAGGCACTTGTGGCGATATTCTTCTGGATTTTTTCTGTAGACCACAATTTATTGATTTGTTATTAGCCCTGAACAACCCTGAAGATGTCTTAACTTTTTTCCATTAATATGGATTAGATCATTATTTCTCAGCCTTGGCCACTTGAAGATGTGTGGACTTCAACTCCCAGAATTCCCCAGCAACCCTTGCAAGTGGAAACAAACAAATGCATCATCAAACCAACCCACCAAACTTTCATTTAAAGTCAGATGACCAGGCTCAAATTATTGTATTTTAGATTATTATTATTTATTAAATTTGTATGCCGCCCAACTCCCAAGGGACTCTGGGTGGATACATTATCATCTCATCATGGAGAAATATCTTGACTTTACAATAGTGAATTAGATTATAACATATTAAATCACAGAAGCCTTTAGAGGTAAGCAACTGCATTTCCATTTGTCTGCCTTAGGTATTTTGTATATTTGAACTGAATATACTGTTCTTGTTGAACAGATGAAAACTGCAAGTGACTAGACTTAATCAATGGGTTTAATCACTAAAGTGATCAGTAACATATACTATGGTGTGTATAGTGCTGATACTACCTGCCATCTTTCCAAATATTATATTTGGGAAACTGAACACTGAATTGTGGCTTGGTTCCTCAGTGCACTATGTACATTCAGCTATCTCCTTTTTCTCTTTTCTTATTTCATACCACTTAACCAATGCACCTTTCTCCTATATGCCTTTTGGTCTTTATTGAGAAAGTGGTTTTTTGCAACTCTTTCCTAACAGTAGGAGAGATAAAGTGGGAGGTAAGGACAAATCATACTGGAAAAGGTACATCGAAAGAGTCAACACCAGCTTGATGGCACACAATCAATCATTCAATCAATCAGTTAGTCAAAGCAATGGTTTTCAGATGTTTGAGTCATGCTTTGGAAATGTTCCTTGTCTGAATTTATCCCTAGATTTTGGAATTCCAAATGAATTGCTTTCCTTTCAAAGTGGAATAAATGTATTAGCTCTGGGTTTTATTTTCAAAATGGAAATTCTACATGTACAGGTAAGCACAATCTTTGGTTTAGTTTGTTTGGCCCTGCTCTCCTTTCATAATGTTTTTCTTATAAAACTGTGTTATATGTGCACTAAAACTATATTTTTGAGAAATCAAAGTAATTATAAAGCACCAGGGGAAAAAAATCCCTCTTAATATCCTTGTGTAATTTAAAATACTTCTATGTTTTTTGTGTGTTGTGATGTGGAGAACAGAAGAAATAAATGAGATGAAGGAACTGAAAGCTTCAAAAACTGCATATAAATGTGTATGTATGTATGTATATATGACTAGTGTAATTAGAATGCAATGAACCCAAAGATTCTGTTTAAAATATAGTAAGAGATGTTTTTTGCTCAACTTACTAGTGCATATCGTTCTCACACAGATTGGACTACAGTCCTCATAATCTGTAGCCAGCATAATATTAACCATATTGGTTTGGAATCATGAGATTTCAAGCATCATTTATCACGAAATGTGAATCTACAAAGGGTGAATCAGTACATATCATAGCTACTTGCATCACAACGATAAGTGGGTTTAGTTACAACTACATCATACTGCATTCATTGAATTATATAAATGGCATAATATGGTAAACATTGGATTTCCAATTTTATGCAATTTATCTTGGCTAGGCAAGGAAAGTTGCAAACCAGTTGCAACATCTATGCCCCACCGATTTCAGCTTTTCAGATATTGTAGAGTGCATTGAAATCACAGAATAGTTAATTCTCACACACATAACAATGTTTTTCAACCTCAGAAACATTAGGATGTGTGAACTTTAACTCTCAGAATTGCTGACTGAGAAATTCTGGAAGTTAAGGTCCATACATCTTAATGTTCCTGTGGCTGAGAAACACTGGTATATGGTAATGTAATGTGGAGGAGTTCCCTCCTGGTGTTTAATATTGGAGAGATTGACACCCCTAATCACATTCTTTGGTCACATGTAATCACAGAAACAGAGGGAAGTGGTGGCTCAGTGGCTAAGATGCTGAGCTTGTCGATCAGAAGGTCCTACAGCCGGAAATGACTAGCACGCATGTGAGGGGGAATCTTTACCTTTACCTTTAATCACAGAAACACAAGAATTTCATTCTCCAGCTATAAACTTTTAATCTTATAGTCTCTTTTCTTTTGGAAGAAGTTCTTACCCATCAAAGCATATTCTTATCCAACAAATTAAAAGACCTGGTAGAAAAATGCCAATATATTGTTGGGTGCTAATATATTCTAATTAACATGTGGTATCCAGTGTTAGCCATATGAGTTTAGCCTTGTATAGGTGAGAATAAAGGTTCGTTCTCCAAGCTTGTGAGTTGGTTTCCGAATGTTTCATTACCAGGCTAGGTAACATCTTCAGTGGAGATGTTACCTAGCCTGGTAATGAAACGTTCAGAAGCCAACCCATAAGCTCGGAGAACGAACCTTCACTCTCACCTATACCCAAGCTACAGATATTTGCCACTATTGCAACCCTTGTATAGGTGTTTGCTTGGACACATAAGGACTAAATGTGCATAATGAATATGGATATATGTGCAGCTGTTCTTTAGACTCCAAAGAGGACTTCATTGGTCTGACAGCCTTGGAATACATTATGCTACTGAAGATCAGAAGATAAAAATGCTGGATGCCAAGCAGCTTAAAAACTCTGTTTTGATTTTTTTAAGGAGATATGGGAACATCTTAAAGGAAGGTCCATACACTTTTAGCTCCAATGTATTCAGGTGAATGACTGAATAGGCTTTTTGTACAGCCTATAATTGGACAAAGACCTTAGATGTGATGGGAGTACAAAAATATTCTTGAGTGATTTCTCAATTCTGGACCCCAAGTTGAAAATTATGTGAACTCTGCTGATTCTAAGAGACTGAAATGTAGAAAAAAAATTGATGGAGAATTCACATCAATTGTCAAGACGGACTTTTCTAAACTTGGAGATAGATTTTTTTTTTCCAGAGTTGAAGTGCTCTGAAGCATGCACCAGAAGCATGTACCAGAAGGGAACAGCTATTAAGCAGTTGGGTAAACATCTTTTATTATATTAGTACTTAAAAAAAAGGGTTTGGAAACTATTGGGAATAACTGTCCCCCTCTATTTTAATAGCTTTACAAAGCCATGTTTAATGTAAAATTTCAAAAGATTCCCTTGCATGCTTTAAAAGCTCTAGTGAATAGTGTTCCTATTTGTTGTTTAAACTTAGATTTGGTGCTCCTTTGAAGAAAAGAAAAGCTAATTAATATTTTAGTTTTGATAGCTGCAAGTGCATCATAATGTTTACATACACTGTATTCCCAACCCCTCTGCACTGAATGGGTAAGTTTGAATTTGCGATGATAGTTAGAAAAAAGAAGCAAGATACAAAAGTAGGGTTAAGAACGATGGCAGAGACATTGAAGTTTGTTTTAATTTTATTTTATTTAAATTGTTTTCATTTAAATCTGGATCTGTACATGAACTCAGACTTGATAATATTTCAAACTTAATTTAATCAATACAAATTAATCAATCATGCAACCGTTCTCGACAACTTTTATTTTGATCTTCAGCTTTCCTTGTTGAGAAGGTGGTTGGATTGCTGCTTTAGATGGCCTTGGATGAAGCAGCTTATCTCTACCCTTTTCAGTCAGGGAGAATTAGATGACATTGGTTGTGCTTGTTTATGGTGAAGTTGGGACAAGGGTTATACATGTGTTCTGGTTCTCCTTGATCTCTGAATGGTTTTCAATGCTATCAAACATGACATCCTTCGGACCTGTGGGAGGTATTGTTGGTTTTCTGCTTGTGAGTAGTTTCAGTCAGTATCTACAGCAGTGTTTCTCAACTTCAGCAATTTAAAGAAGTGTGAACTTTAATTCCCCATGGCTGATTGGAGAATTCTGAGAGTTGAAGTCCACACATCTTAAAATTGCTGAGTTTGAGAAACACTTGTCTACAAGGAGAACAGTCTAAACCCCTAGTTTGTGCGTTATTTCAGGATTTGATGTTCCAGCTCCTGCAGTTCAACTTCTGGGTGAGACTACATGAAACTTCTGGGTGAAATCAACACATGGTCAGGGTATCACCAGTACATTTATGATACTCAGCTATATATTTCAACCCCTAAGTGATTATGTGGTGCAGTCTAAGTCTTGTCATAGTGCCTGTAAGGGTTTGGATAGGGAGGCACAGACTCAGATTCAACCTTGCAAGGCTGAGTGGCTCTGGGTTCACACCCCAGAAGGATATTCTACCCTTATTTCTGATTGAAGTTGTACTCCTCCAAACTGATGCACAATTTGGGATACTCACAACTCCTGCTTGAGGAGCATATGGCAACTGTGGCCAGAAAGAGTTTTGTGCAAATCTTGTGTGCCAATTGCACCTAGTCTTGGCCCTGCCCATGACCACTCATGCTTTAATAATCTCTTGTCTGGATTACTGCAATGCAATTTACAGTAAATTGGTTAAAGTTAGCTGTTCTTATTTTGGTCCATACAAGTGATGATGTGGGCAAGCTCAGAAGATGTTAGGAAATGCCCAACCAGGCAAGAAGGAGGCCTCAGGCATGGAATTAGCCTTGAATCATTGTGTAACCACAAGAAATCCTGAACTGATCCAGCTCCCTCCCTTGACCATTCTGACCCCCTTCAGAAATTCAGTCAAATTTATGATTCAGCAAGATGGAAGGGGATGATATCTAAATTCATCTGGGATTATTTGTGGCTTGATGTAGGCGTGATAGCCTGTAGGTATGGTTTCAAGAATATTCTACTCTCACCTCATAGGAGGATAAACCAGTAGAGGAAAGAGAAATGCTTATGTTGCATTGTCTTCATTCTACCTATGATAATAGCAGAATTAATAACACCATTTATTTTTATGCACCAACAAGAAATATGACCAAGTGGCAATGTACACAAGCCTTTTCATTACTATATAAACCACATTATTCTAAAGTAAGTCACATAATGGGTGATTTTCTAAAAATTCATCACATGGATGACATTATATCCACTTTATCATTACATGATAAAATGATTAATCACGTGGCTAATATAGCTCAAATATCGTGAAGATAATGAAAAGGAATCTGATTAAAACTAGTTTTTCCATTACAAAAGGAGGAGAAAAATACATTTCTTGATAAATAAAAATGTTGGGAAGGAAGTTAAGCAAAATTCTGCTTTTCCTGCTTTAATTAGTATTATATGATTGGGATTTTTTTTTGTTCTTGGAGTTGTTATTTTATTCCAGTGTCAATCAAAATAGCTTTTGATTATTGAAAGTTATAGAAAACCTCCCAAAATGTGAAAAGAATTAAGTACAATTAAAAAGTGTATCTATTGGTTGAAATACTAAATTTTTGAGTTTCTTGCCATCCTCAGAATTTTGCCCCCTTCATTTATTTTTGTCCCTAGGCTCTAATCAAGCGAACACCGTTCCAGACAAATAATTCTTGAGAGCCATTTGATCTCGCTACATTACCCAGATGACTTTCTGCAATGACTCAACTGTTTCTCCCCACTCACTTCCTTGCTGATGATTGCTACGAGTTGTTTATTTAAACTCCACATTGGCTCCACCAGAATGTCTGTCCTGCATTGCCCTGGATGTACTACTAGAGATTGGCAAAATTAGCAAGTACCTCCAGCAGCCCCAAAGGCTGAGCAATTAATTAGCATTCCAATAACCTTCACTCACTTGGTTATCTATAATGTTGAGTTTATAGCCTGACAAGTGATATAACCTTCCATTTTCCGAAACTTCCAGGCAACGCTGGTTCAGTTTCCTTCACCTCTAACATGTGCCTCAAGAAATCAGCTTCTAATTGTCTTCCTTATTTGTGGGGTGGAACTTATGAATGGAAAGGCAACTTGGCTCTTTCCTACTGTGAATCAAGAGATTCCTTCTCCCTCAGCAGGGCCACAGTAAGGTTCCCATTGGCAATCTCATTGTATGAATGAAATATTGATTTATACTCCAACATTATTATCTTTGGAACTGTATTTATCCTTGTTTCAGGCACAAATGCAAACTACCTCTCAAGGTTTGTTTTTTCATAATAAACTTTCACTATTTTGCCAATAAAGCATTGGTTCCATATTTTCATAACTAAAGATAGTTTTACTAGAGGTTTGTATTCTTTGGAGTACACAATATTTATATGTTAATATAACATGCTATATGATAACAAAATATTTTCTCTTTCTAACCATCTCAGACTATTTTTTAACTAATTTAAAAGTTTATTATAAAATCTTCAGTAAGATGTTGATTCATTCTAATAAACCAAAGAAGAATTTGTCTGAGATGCTAGGAACATTGTTTTACCTTTAAGGGCCAAATTAATTGATATTGGTCTGCATCCAAATAGTTGTGTAACTAGCCCCACAAGTCTGGAGGCATTCTAGTTCCATGTACTTTTCGGCAAATCTTTTGCAATGGGACAGTTTGAAAATTCTTGCTATACACCATAGACCACTGTTGCTAAATGTTGTGTAAATACCTTGGTGTATCTAAGTTTTTAGGGATATCAAAATATGTTTAGATTTTAAAACAAGATAGGTATTTTTTTTGTGTAATTTCATGCAGCCTTCTATCTAATTTCAAAGGCACCATGTTTCTCAGTCCTCATACACATGCTGTTGATCATATGGCAAAAGGGCATAAACACAGATGGAAAAAGGTAATCCAGAAAGAGAAAGAATATACAATTGGCCAAAACTGTATTTGTAAACCATCCAGAGTCACTTGGATAGTCAGATGGGTGATGACTAAATTTGATAGCAAACAAAGAAGGTTCTGCCTCAACCCCTGCTTGATTAGGTCCATCTTGAGGACCTAAAGCAGGGGTGTCAAACTTGTGGCCTGCGGGCCAGATGTGTCACATGCTGGCCATGCCTACGCCCAGTTTAGCAAAGGGGAAAAAAGTCGTGATACGTCACGTGACGACACAGTGATGGCACGAGTTTGACACTCCTGACCTAAAGCATACTGTATGTATGACTTCAAACCAGTGGTGAAATCCAATTTTTTTTTACTACCGGTTCTGTGGGCATGGTTTGGTGGGCGTGGTGTGGCTTGGTGGGCGTAGCTTGGTGGGTGTGGCAGGGGAAGGATACTGCAAAATCTCTTCCCACCCCATTCCAGGGGAAGGATACTGCAAAATCCTGATTCCCTCCCCACTCCAGGGGAAGGATACTACAAAATCCCCATTCCCACCCCACTCCAGGGGAAGGATACTGCAAAATCTCCATTCCCACCCCACTCCAGGGGAAGGATACTGCAAATCCCCATTCCCTCCCCACTCCTGTGGGAAGGATATTGCAAAATCTCCATTCCCACCCCACTCTGGGGCCAGCCAGAGGTGGTATTTGCCGGTTCTCTGAACTACTCAAAATTTCCACTATCGGTTCTCCAGAACCTGCTGGATTTCACCCCTGCTTCAAACCAATGTTTTCTGTAACTATTTATCCTTCAATGAAAAAGGTTGCTAATCCTGTTTTAAAGTTAATCAAGTAAGTCTTTGAAAGCATTTCATTGCTTTTCTTTCTAAGAAGATAATCAGAGATAAAATCTAAGAATTAAATAGGGGTAAAATTTAGGGCTTTTGTAAAATGTTAGAATTGAAAATTATTATTTTTTTCATTTTCATAAACTTTTCTATGTATAACAAAGATGGAAAATGTGTAATTTCATAGCTATCCCTGTGAGTCCTTTCATTCCTCTATACGTTGTGGATTTCTTAAAAAAATTGCAATATTAATTAGTAACATTTTATAGCTGTAGGGCTGCCAAAAGGCTCAACATTCTCCTTAACATATAAGAATTAAAAACATGCATTATATATTAGTCTAAGATTGTTTGTTGGTTTGTTAGGTTAGCTACCATGTTCCTGAAGGAAATTCTCCCGTTGTTGTAAAACCTGTGCATCCAAAGGTTCCTAATACTTGAGAAGCAACTGACAAATAATTTTTGAAAGTGATTACAAAAAGCAGTGTGCTAACCAGTCTTTTGAAAGGCACTGCTATTCAGTGGTGAAATCCAATTTTTTTCACTACCGGTTCTGTGGGCGTGGCTTGGTGGGCGTGGCTTGGTGGGCTTGGCAGGGGAAGGATACTGCAAAATCTCCATTCCCTCTCCACTCCTGAGGGAAGGATATTGCAAAATCTCCATTCCCTCCCCACTCCTGAGGGAAGGATACTGCAAAATCCCCATTCCCTCCCCACTCCTGAGGGAAGGATATTGCAAAATCTCCATTTCCACCCCACTCTGGGGCCAGCCAGAGGTGGTATTTGCCGGTTCTCCGAACTACTCAAAATTTCCGCTACTGGTTCTCCGAACTACTCAATATTTCCGCTAATTCTCCAGAACCTGTCAGAACCTGCTGGATTTCACCCCTGCTGCTATTCCTTCATTTCCCAGAGCTCTAAACCCACCAGATATTGCTCTTTTGCAATCTCCTCATGAGGAACAACCCTCTGGAGCACTTGTGGATGTTTTCAAGTCCTCTTCTATTCCATAAAGAAATTAAAAAGATCTGGTCTACTTACTGGTTCTCCATTCCATCACGGTCATTGATTCTGCTTTTTGTAGAACAGTTTGAAGTGTACCATTTCTTCCCTGGAAGTTGATCGTCACCAATTCTCATTAAAAAAGACCTGGGGGGAATTTCAGCTCCAATTTAGAAACTTAAAGTAGACATATATTTATATGACTCACTTTTCTTAAATCCTGATTAATTTTTGATCTTGGGCTCTGCTGTAGAATTAATGGAATATAGAATCCAATTTCATTTGTCCATTAAATAAACAAAATTAAATGTTCAACTTTTAAAAACATTTTTGTGTTGAAAAGCCAGCTGTGTTCAGCTCCCCTCTCCAGAGAAAGAGATTCCTGTGTATTTAATCCATGTGTTATAATAAAGTAATTTTGTTGCTTCTTGTTCTGCCTTTAATCAGTAAATAAGGGTCAGCCATCTACAAAGATGTGCTTTGCTCCCACTGGACACATCTGTTCTGCAATGAAATAAGTAGATTCTGCTTTTGTGTGACATTTAAGATTTGACATTAGAGACTGGATTTCTTCATAGGTGTTTAAAATATGAAATCTGCGGATGATTTTTCTTCAAGGCTGCCAAATGTCTTTTGGAGACTGGTGCTAACAATAATTGAATTGCTAACAGTTGGCCAAAAGGCTTGCTGATCTTATGTGAACCATTGTTGCTGGAAACTTAATCATCCGCAGAAACACAGCAGTTTGACCAGGCGCCCTCATGAATTGATCTAATCAGGACCTATTCAAAGTTTTTTAAAGCAAGTTGTACCCAAGATCAAAATAAGGTTGACTAAACGTGTTCTATGATTGGTTTTGTAAAATTTTCCTCTATAATTTTTTGTTGTGTAATTATATCTTTATTAAATGTTGATGGGGGAAATAAAAGCACCATAAGAGCTACAAATCTGAAAAAATATTTATAGGACAAAACCAGAACAAAAAGGAAACATAAAGGCTTAAAAAGCAGAAGAAAAAAAAATGACTGTTGGAACTACTTAAAAAAAAAGCGTGTGCCACAAAGACTTCAAAGTGTATAAAAATTAAAATGATTTTAAAAATAAAATAGTATAGCTGCTGTTGTTCTTTAGAAAGTTACTGCCATATGTAGCTCAGGTAAGTTAATCTCAAGCTATTTTTGTGTCAATTATCAACAATTATAACTGCTTCATTTTTTTTAGATATCTCCCGTTTGGAGAATAATGCTTGAAGTGTCAGAGATATTCATGAGTGTGTGTATGAGTTTTTAAACTGTTTTTAAATGTTTTTATTATGTTTTCTTTTAATAGTTTTTTATATTGTTATGAGCCGCCCAGAGTCCCTTGGGAGTTGGGCGGCATACAAATTTAATAAATAATAATAATAATAATAATGAGTTGCTTGCAAGTATAGCACATCACTCAGTAACATAACTTTCCATGCCCTCATCTATAGATCCTTTCTTTTCACATTTCTTGCTACAGTATGTCTGGTTGACTAATGTTGCAGGTGATGTAACTGTCACCTTGTTATCCTCTCATCTTCATAGTCATCCTGTCTTCATTTATGCTAATTGAACATTTGTTATTGCTGCACTTGGACAGAGAATTTTGAAACGGGGGGGGGGGCTGAAAGAAATGGGTTTAATTGTCTTCATCTTTCTCCAATAAGTCATCTGGCCTTTTTTTTTTAATATATAGAAGTCAAATAAAAAATATGTACTATGTAGTTTGAACTTTACTAAAATATGATTTGTTCCACTTAAAGTGAGTTTAAACTTCAATCTATTTATTCATATATTTATAACCAAGCCATTTTTTGGGGGAATTTTTTTTAATCTAGGTCCAAATCTGAGCTATTTAAAATGGCACTCAGATTCTTATAGTAGTTTTTCATTTAATTGCCAAAATGTTCAGAAGCAGAAACTATGTTCTCCTAATGAAGTGAACAATGCCAAAATATACACAGCTATTTGGTAAATTAAGTGATGTGTTTCTGGAATCTGAATTGCAAAAGTTGAATATGTTCACATTCTAAACCTCATTTGGATATTTTAAAATGGACTGGATATGAATGAAAATTAATAAAAATACCCAAGGGTTTAAAAGGAAAAAAAACCCTCTACTGGTATGTCCTACAATATTTGAAATTTGTAAAGGTATCTTCAAGGACAAAACATATAAAATATACAGTATAAAAACCCAAACATCGTATACTGTAGCATTGCCGCTTCAATTGTTGTCGTATAAACATTACCATTTCTAACATGGTTATGGAAATGATTGTGTAAAATATATGCCCCCAACTCCTCCAGTGTGACATATGGAGACCTAATATGTATGCATTTTACCTGGGGCAAAGCAAGCTGTTTAGATTCTAGTGAGGATTCAAGAGAAAGCATTGATTCTTTTTAACCAAAACTGGGGATTTCTTTGACTTGCAAATCATTTTACCTGAACAGTCACTGCTCTACTCACCTCTTCCATCAATTTACACATACACATAGTTTCAAGACACATTTCTGACTTTTCAAAAGCATTGAGTGATTTACTTATGGGCATCTAGAAGGAGTTACTTTGACAAATTAATGTATTCTTAATTCTATAATCAAACAGACCTCATGATGATAAAAATGTCATGTTTTTGAAATATATGTATTCTTTAGGAACTGTGCAGGTTGGGAGGCAGAAGCTATACTGGCATTATGGCTGCTGAATGAACTGTGCTACCAGGAGACAATTATTTCATTCTTCCACATGGAGTCGGATAGGATGCAGGCTATGAATTTAGATAATTTTGAAGGATACTACACACATTCATGAAAAATCAAAGCTCACATTAATTTAAAATCCAGGACAGTCAGACTTAAATGTAAACTGCTGGGGAATTCCTGATGTCCTTCTTGCAAACTTTCCTGAAATTTGACCAGAGATTCCAATTCAGAAGGGTTATTTTTTATTGCAAGCAGTTCATTTAGATGCAGGGGTGTCAAACTGGTGGCCCACGGGCTGGATGTGTCACGTGCACGCCACACCCACCCCAGCTCCGCGAATCGGGAAAATGTTGCGAAATGTCATGTGACGGCAATGTGACACCGCGAGTTTGACACCCATGTTTTAGAGAGTCTTATCCCAAGTTGAAAAGATGCAAAAGCATTGTGATCTACTCAGTCAGGAAATCTGCAAAGTTATCAGGCAAATAGTCTGCTCTTGGAGGTAGCTATTTAGCAATAGCACTTAGACTTATATACTGCTTCATAGTGCTTTTCAGCCCTCTCTAAGCAGTTTACAGAGTCAGCACATTGCCCCCAACAATCTGAGACCTCAGAAGGATGAGTCCACCTTGAGCTGGTCAGGATTGAACTCCTGGCTGTGGGCAGAGTTAGCCTGCAATACTGCATTCTAACCATTGTGCCAACAGAGCAATTTAATTTGTTGATTGAATTTAGGAGATTCCCCAAGCAAACCATATACTCTGCCACATAATTAAGAGTCATTCATCTTCCAAAAGATTGAAACTTTTGTTCTCCCTCGGAAAGGATGCTGTCAGTCAAACTAAGTAGACCAGACTAAGAAACTAATGCCCTATAGGTCAGGACTACTTTTATTGTAACTGCTATAGTAATAGACTCTTGCAATTGCTTTCCCCATTCCTCTTTTTATCTTTGTGTAAAGTAGGGAGGTCTTTTTTGAGATATTTTCTCAGATTAGTTTCTTGTAATGGACTCAAGCCCCATCTGGTTTAATCTGAACATTGCTCTTCCTCCTGTCCTTCAAGGCCATTCCTTCTACCCTCTATGAATAATGAATTAAAGCTTGCTGGCTGGAGAATTCTGGGAGTTGAAGTCCACACATCTAAAAGTTGCCAAGTTTGAGAACTAATGTATCTTACATTTTCCCTTCAGATATACAGTATCTGGTTTCTGGGATAAAGATAATAGCAATAGCAATAGCACTTCAATTTATATACTGCTTCACAGTGCTTTACAGCCCTCTCTAAACAGTTTACAGAGTCAGCATATTGCCCCCAACAATCTGGGTCCTCATTTTACCGACCTCCAAAGGATGGAAGGCTGAGTCAACCTTGAGCCTGGTGAGATTTGAACTGCCAAATCGCAGTCAGCCGGCAGTCAGCAGAAGTAGCCCACAGTACTGCATTCTAACCACTGCGCCACCATGGCTCTTATGTTGATAATCATGACAGTAATAATAATGACAACAATTGGCTAGAATATGGATTCTCCCCTTCCCTCAGCTGGTTCATATGTTGAAATCTACATATGAGGGACACCCTTCCCCGCAATTTTTTTTCCCCCAAGAAAAGCCATGGAGCAAAAAATAGATGCTTGTGGCTGGAACTCAAGAAGAGTGACTATTGAAGGGCAATGGACATTTGGTTTCATCTAAAGGTTAGGCTGATACAGCAGTTGTGTTACTCTTAATTATTTATGGATGAACCAGTGAAATGCTTGCCAAAGGGAACAGAGAATCAAATAATGTCTGGATATGAAACATCTGACCTTGGAAGTAGAGCTGATTGAAAATAATTACCCCAGGTGCTTATTTTCTCCCTTTCTTTTCTCATTCTGTAAAGGATGCATTTATTTCCTGTTTGGGCAACAATGCCCAGCTTTCACAATTATAAATTATCCAATCATTTCAGCATCGGATTAAGTTGCTTTGACTCTTTACTCAGCATTAGAATTTAACACTGTTGACACATTGGGTAAAATGGCATTAATTATCTTTGTTTTCTTTTCCATGGGTGCGTGTATGGGCTTGTGTGCAAATTGGGTGGTGAGATGGGGGCACGCAAAATGCAGAAGAGATGCTCTGAATATGCCGTTGACATTCCACGGAGGCCAAAAGTCATATTGAAAAAGTCAGAATCTTGAAATTAACTTTCTTCCCCCCCACCCCCCCCCACTTCTGACCTCTATAATACTTTGCTATGAGCAGGTGCATATGAATTTTCTTTTACCCTTTTTGTTATGGCTGTCTGGGCTGTCAGACTAACATCTGGAAATTAGATATAGGGAAATTATCAGTCTTATGAATTATAATTAGCTGTCATTCTCTTCCCAGGGAGCACTTTGGTCACAGGTGAAGAATACTAGCTCATGCATATTCATACAATTAAATTTAAAAAAAAGTATTACAAAATTGTAGCTTTTATTGTATCATTTGCTGTGTTCTCTCCTGCCCTGACAATTTTTTCCCTATTCTAGTTTCTATTTATTTTTGTTTTCATTTTCTACAGCGGCTGCTTCAAGGAAACCAGGTGTATGTTTGCAGAGGGCCTTGATTAATATACTACTATTCACTGGGGCGCATAGTTCTATAAAAAGAAACTTTGCTGACACAGAAAGGAAAATTGCAACTCTGGAATGCTTGTTTTTTTAATGCTGTTTATTGTAATTATGCAGGATTATTACAGTATCACATTTATTACAGTGGAACTGAAATAGTGTCAGCATTTTTCTTTAAGCATTTAGTAATAAGTTTTGCTGTTAGCTGTGGGATGGAAATTAGAGTCCTAAATATTAATTAATTAGTCACAGGTACCTCTTCTATGTTTAATGGAGAAATCAGACTTCATTTTCCAGATACTAAACTGAGTAAACCAGTAATAAATGGCACTAGATCAGCCTTGCCCAATTTGGTGCATTCCAGATTTAGGGGCTAAAACTTCTTCAATTTCCAGCCAGCAAATCTATTGTCATCTGTACTCCAACAAATCAGGTGATCTCCAGATCATAAAAGGCTGATTCATACATAAAAGGTAGTAAAACTTACATTTCTATATATGTAGCAATGTTAAATAGTTGCAACTGAACTTCTTATTAAACCATACTAGTTGTTTTAAATAGATTTTCTTGTTGGGGACCCAAAAATATTCCTAAAGCCAGGTTATCTGGATATTCGGTAAGAATACAGGAAGGTAACTTACACCGAATCAGAATTAATCCTATTCATCTAACATAGTCTGAGTAACTTTCTAAGGCTTTAGGCAAATATTTTTTTTTCAGACCTACCTAGATTTATTAATAGTTCTGAATGTTCAGAAATGAGTTTTCTATGTTTCTTCAGCATTAGCCTTCATTTTGTTACTGAGCTTTGGTATTCAATTTCAAGATTTTTATAATGTTGCTGCATCTTCAAATCTCTAAATCTTCGGAACTAGTCTTAACACCCCTCCCCCCATTTCGTTGTTCTGGCTGTCATCTTTTTCCTTTTCTGTTCATAAGATACAGTACCTATTAAGTGATGTGATGCAGTTTTTTAAAAATGGTATAGCTAGAGTCAGAATGATCTTGACCTTCCATTGACCTTGTAGAACATATGCTATTACAGAAGTGGACATCCTCTTTTCTTCCCATATAACCTACGGTAAGTTTTTGAATTTCAGTATATTTGCCTGAGTGAATTGAAGACATCATATTCAGCTTTTCATTTGCTCTCAGTATTTCACATATTACAGGCATACCACATGTGGTAATTACTTCACCTGCGTGCTCCTGTCTTTTTATGAAGGCATACATATGTCTTCTTCTGTTTTAAAAGCAGACCTTATTGTGAGGCAGAGGATGGCAGCTGTCTTAGGCAGCAGATACTGGGGACAGGTGAGTAAAACTGTTCGTGTCATTGTGTCTCTCACTCCCTAGTATTATAATGGAATGCCATCCTTGTTTGGCAAACTCTACTAACAGTCTCAGATACTATATTTCACTTTATTTGGATGAATTTCACTAATTACATTTTATTTTATAATCTCAAACTGACACAAATGAAGTGTTCCTCTTGGTGGGAGAAGAACTAGGGAGTTGTTAATGAAAGCATCTTCTGAAATTGCAGCAAAATGTGTAATTTATCACTTTTAATGTGTAAATATCTCCCAGTAATTTATGGGAGGTTAGATTCAAGTACTTCAGAGGCTAGATTCGAGATGTGCTGTCTTACATAATTGCAGCTACCACCAAGGCCTGATTAGAACTGTGCAAGTGTAGGAGTTGGGTTTAAGCCTTTGTCCTTTCCCTGTTGCAATAGAAATAACATTAGTAACAAATGAAGGATCCCTCCTGAGCTGAAGCAGGGAAAAGAAACTCTTTAGGCAGCATAGCATTCAATGGGTAAAAGGATTAATTGCATAAAATGTCCTCTTGCCCTTTGCTGGGTTTTTAAAAGACGAAAGAGGCAAAACTATTTATGCTGCCTAATGTTATTCTCCTTATTTGGAAAAATTCTGAGCCCATAATTATCTATGTTAGGAAGAAAAAATGTTTATTCATTCAGTGCAAAGGGAAAGCTGAATTATTTTGTAGTGAGGACTATGTTCTGGATTGAGGCAAATCCTTGTGGCGCCCTGAGTGAGTTTCAAGATCCCAAACATTAACATCAGAATTCATAGGTTTGTGATACCAATTGTACTTGAGCCATAACCATGATTCTTGCTTAACAATTCCCATTTAAAGGACATAATGACATAATGACCTATCCAGATTCTGTGATGGTAATCATTGCTTGTGTTAGAGTTGTAAATAGATGGTTTCCAATTACCTTGCAGTCTTGGTGGTGCAGTGGTTAGAATGCATTACTGCAGACTACTTCTGCTGACTGCCGGCTGCCACCAGTTTGATTCTTACCGGCTCAAGGTTGAGTCAGCCTTCCATCCTTCTGAGGTCGGTAAAATGAGGACCCAGATTGTTGGGGTCAATATCAGGGGTGGGTTCTGGCTTACCTCGCTGCCAGTTCAGGTCCTCATGTGCCGCGCACGCATGCACACATGCGCAGTGCTAAAAACCCAGATGGTGCCCCAAACCCACCACTGATACAGTGCTAAAAAACAAGATGGTGGCACCTATAGCACCACCAAGAGAGCCGGTTCGGGGGTGTGTCCAGCTGGCCATCGCTAACGGTTCAGCGAGCGGGGGAAAATTCCCACTACGGGTTCTAAACAACCGGTCCGAACCGGCAGGAACCCACCTCTGGTCAATATGCTGACTCTGTAAACCACTTAGAGAGGGCTGTAAAGCACTGTGAAGTGGTATATGAGTCTAAGTGCTATTGCTATTGCTACCTTGGAACCAACCATTTCCCCTCTCAGTGATGGGATTTAGGTTGAATTTAGGTGAATTTTTAATCCTAAAGGAGAGATACAGACAGATACAATCCAGTGGTGGGTTGCTACCGGCTTTACAACCGGTTCGCTGAGTGTGTGCTTTGCTGTGAGCTTCGCTGCGCGCGCACGCACAATTCAGAGGAAATAGAACTTCCGCGTTACAAACTAGGCAAGGAGCACGGAAAACAGCTGCGGAGCCCCTGATCAGCTGGGCTTCGGAAGCAGAGATAAAGATCAGTATAACCCAGGGGCGGGCGGGCCCAATTTCACGGATACAGAGAACCGGTTCTCTCTTGGCTTGGAGTCAGAGCTACCGGTTCTAAAGAACCGGTCCGAACTGGCAGCAACCCACCACTGATACAATCTCTCAGTTAAAAAATACAATTTCATCTGGACAGCATGTGGACAATGGCATGCATGCTCTTAGATGCTACAATCTGGTGCAGATTTGGTTTGGGGCACAATTGTGAGTTAAAAACAATAACAGAAAGAAAGAGACATCATTCATTTGACCTACTAATACAGTCTGGATGTTTAATGGCAATTATGCTAAGACATATCAGGGAATAGAAGAAAAAGAGCTGGCCTGGATTCAGACTGCTTGAGATATTCTGCCACTGCAAATTCTAATACAAATCAATTTGTTCTGCACCACCTGGGCAGCAATAAGCAAAACTGAAATGGGAACAAGCGTTGTATTTTCTAACACAGCTCTTGTTTATAAAATTGTATCAAAATATATGATGCAGTTAAGAGAAAGGGGTGTAGAATATGTGATTTAAATAAAAATGATTTAAAAACAGGCATTTAAATGTAAATTTTCATTTCCCTAAAAACATGGACAAATGTGGACTTTGGATAGATTTAGCTCATGAGTGAACACATGTAAGGGTGTCATGGAACAGTGATAGATTAATTTGTAGTACCCTGCTCTGGGCCCATCTCTATAACCCCCAGGCAAAACTTCACATTCATTTTTTGTATTGGGTGTGACTCAGCGTCATTGTATAGTAAATTCTCTCACCTTCCTGAGAAATGCTAAGAGGAAAAAATGCTGCAACTAAATCATGCTTCCAGAAAGAAGACTTTAATAAATAAAGGTGTGCTAATGTCTGAGATCTGAATTGGGACTTTTTAAAATTGGGACTGCTCTTAGAGTGGTTCACTTTTGAGAAAAGTTTCTAGTGAAATCCAATCCAATCCTGGAGTGGAGCCAAGGAAGAGGCAATCCTCTTTTGGAGTACCTATGCTGAGGGAGGAAAATCAGATTTATCAAATAATGTGTTGTATTATTGGACTTCTGGAAAAGCAATGACAAACTGAAGATGGCTCCACTGAGAGCAAATGAGGATCCAGTGAATGAATTGGCTTTTTGGATTTTTTTCTCCAGACAAGGAGAGGATTTGGGATAGCTCACATGGCATGCACCCCGTATAGCAGCTCCATGCAAGGAGACTGTAAGACATAGGTCCCTGGTGGGTTTAGAACTTTAATCCCTACTCCTCCCCTCCACATGTTGATGACAGCAGAATCAAACAAGCCACTTGATTGGCTGTGAATGGTATCCGCAGGCCCATTGACAAATTATGTCTTTAAGGCCTTACAGAAAAAGTGGAGGTCAACTCCGGGGCAATGATGTTCCAAAAGGAAGGAGACACCACAGAGAAGGGCCTTTTCCTAGGTTCAACCAGATGTGGAACATCATGGAATACTTTTGGATGAATTATACTCCATGCTCCATATACAGTCATCAATATTATTTAATGTAAGTCTCTAGGTAGACCGGATCAGAAAATCAACTGCAGAGGAAGACTAGAACTACACTCTATTGAAATTGGCTATGATATCAGAATCTTGCTAGTCTGATTGTGCTACACCTCCTTCACGATCTTCCCTCTTCATTTACCTCCCCCCAGTTAATAGAGATAACTTCTGAATGTTATCTTGCTTCCCAGATTAAAAAACTATTTCAACCCTCTTTGCCCATTTTTTTTGCATATTTCTATTAAGGTCATCTCCCTCACTCTGTACATTTAAGGATGATTACCCTCTATCCTAATGACCTTGTCCCTTGATCCCAATAATAATGAAACCCAAACGGGCAGAAAAGCGTTAAGGTGACAGAGTATGCCAGCTAAAGCAGGAAAGTAACCTTTGGAATAAGGTTCTCAGCATTGCAGTTGGTGATTTAATTTCCAAGTTTGCTCTTGCTATTTAATTTTCTGCAACAGTGGGACCATAGAAAAAAAATATACATACACAATGTCTATAAGTTACAGTAAATTTGAAATTGTCTTTACAAATAACAAGTCACAGAGAAGGCTGCAGTTTAAGAAACATAGTTTTAAAACCCCTCTTACGGACATAAATCAATTGTGTGGCTTTTCCCATCCATGTTTGTATCTTATACACCAGTGTTTTTCAAACTTGGCAACTTTAAGATGTGTGGACTTCAACTCTCAGAATTCCCCAGCCGGCATGCGGAAGTTGAAGTCCAGTTTAAAAAATACTGTTGTACAATATCTCACTTTGATTTGTTGCGTTTGGAACAAGGGAAAAAAAACCCCACCACACCTCCAGCAATAAACTGTGGCTACATTCCAACATTTATCTTGCCTTCAGAGCTAGATTCAACACTCATTCAAATTCCAGGCCAGGCCAAACTTGTCTGTGCTTAGAAGGACCTGGTTACTAATAGGATAGAAAACAATCAGGGCTATATGCTAAACTTCAGAAGAAGTCAGTGGTAAATCATTTCCCCATTGCTACTAAGAAAACTACATGGAGGTGTCCATAAATTTAACAGGATTTGATCTCACATTAAATATTACTCAATATTTACCTTACATTAAAGCTTGATAATTGGGTGCAATTGTTATTCAGATAATAAGATAAAAATGGTAGATCCCGAGTTCCAACAGAACATATACTCTGGGCTTTGCTTTTATTTTTAATAATATTATAAAAGAGCAAAAAATAAAATATTTTGGGAAGCTGCAAAGCAATAGATCAGGGGCGTCAAACTCAAGGCCCGGGGGCTGGATCCGGCCCGCGGGGTGCTTAGATCTGGCCCTCAGGGCCGCCCTGGAAATAGCCAAGCACTGGCCCGCGGTGCCTCTGCCAGCGAAAAAGGAGTTTGGGAGGCTGCGATGGCCTCCTGCAACCCTCTGCCAGCGAAAATGGAGCTCGGGAGGGCTGTGCTCCCGAGCTCTGTTTTCACTGGCAGAGGGTTGCAGGAGGCCGACTCAGCCTCCCAAGCTCTGTTTTCGCTGGCAGAGCGCTTGGGCCACCACAGGCGCCCCCTACACGAGTGATGTCAAGCTGGCCATGCCTACCCTGGCCATGCACAATCCTGATGTGGCCCTCAATGAAATCGAGTTTGACACCCCTGCAATAGATGGTGAGCAATTCTGCTAATGCTCAGAACAAATTGGATTCACCTTCAACTGACATTCTCTGCTCAAATGAGTATCTACTCTCTTTGCAAGTAGCTTAAGGGGCAGTTTATATAGTAGCTGTGTGTCTTTTTTATATGAAGCATGTTTCTGATTTATTTTATTGCTCTTGTGCAGTGTTTTTTTCTTTTTTAAAGACCTGAATGTTTGACTTATATCTTGGTCTGAGTCTGAATCCTCTTACATTAGTTAATGATTTCTATTAGTGCCTTATCTCTTAAACCACTATTTTACATTCTTAATAGTTAATGGTGTATTTACCAATAATGGATTTATCATGGGAGTTTTGATGGCATATTATTAAGAGATTTGTAGAGCATAAGTAAATTTAGAGCATAGGTAAACCCAAGGGAAGTGCTGTTAGAAACACAGGTATCCTGTCAGGCATTTAAAGCTAAATTTTAAAAAGCTCAGGCTTCTCATAAGCTAGTTACCTTTATCTGACATGATTTCCTATGCAGCAAAGTGCAAATAAATTTTCCAAGGCAGCATTCAAATCGACTTACACTACGGTTTGCTCAGGATGATTTTAATATTGCAAAGGATATTTTATCTGCTTAGCTACAAATGAATGAAGAGATCTGACTCAAAACAGATTCACAAGGGATCACTCGGTATGTGCTATCACTTTCAAGTGATTTTATGCTGAGTAACACATAATGCAGCATTAATTTCCCTTGATCCATTCCCGGGATGCTTCTTCTGCAATTCTTGCACTCGAAAACTATTCCCTTCAAACTGATGATACTATACTTTTTTTTGCTTTGGCCTAGAAATGTTGTTCTATTTTTGTTGTCTACCCATGCACTTATACGTGGCCTACTTGTTGTCTAGAAAATATCTACCAATGAGAAGCAAGGGTGGTACAGTTGGTTGACTTAAATTCTAGAGTTTATTTTGTTTCTTTACAAAGCTCTACCCTGTTTGCCTCCGTTGTGGCACAAAAACAAATATGATTTTAAAATGAAAATAATAAAATGAGCAATTGTAAATATTTATGTCCCCTGTGAATGTTGGTAGTGAGTAGGGTCAGCTTTTCTAGGGTCCCACACACCAACTTTAGTTCAGGGATGATGTAATGCCTGCTTCCTGTCTTTCCTGCCACTCTGAGGATGGCCATATGACAGGTCCAGTGGTGGGTTGCTGCCGGTTTGGACCGGTTCTCCCGTACCGGTGGTGGAAATTTGCACCCGCTTGCCAAACCAGCAGCAATGGCCGGCTGTCCACGCCCCTGAACCGGTTCTCTGGTCGCCGTGGCCCTGCAAAGAACGCTCTGTGCATGCACAGAGGGTTCTGCGCATTTGCAGAGGGTCATTTCCGCAAAGTTTGCGATGCAAACCGGTAGGGAAAATAAGTGGAACCCACCCCTGGATAGGTCCCTGACATTTGTGCTGTCACTGAAGAATAGTTGTATTTTGATATGTTTCTTTTCCCACCAAGGATGTCTCCTGAGTATTAGTTCAAGTCAAGAGGCATCATAAAATTTTTCTTCTTGCTATTTTGCTGCTTCAGCAATGCAAGGCATGGAACACCTTTTTTACTAGTTACACTGATATAGATGACAAGTAAGAAAAGGACAAAAGAGGATAGAGATTTGGGGGAAAATCCCTTCTAGTCAGTTTCCTTCTCTTCTAGTCAATTTCAAAATGCTTACAGACATGGTTGAACTGTTTCTCTTAACCCCATCCCACAAGTGAAGTTAACATTACAACAACTTTGAATTACATTAAATTTAGCTGCAGACCTGTGCAAGAAATGTGTGCTTTGCTTTAATGGAAGTTTCAATAGAAGTTGATGTGAATTGTCTTGACAAGGTACTTCACATTGCTTCTGGGTTCTTAGGAGCAATTCCAGGAGCCAGGCCTTTCCAAGTGTGTGGTACCTATGCAAAAGCATCTTTTGGCACTCCAGTTAACATTTCTGGCTACTGGAGCATTGTTGGATGAGAATTTTAAAAGAAAGGGTGGTAGGGGAAGTTACTGTCTCATAGAACAGCTTGGAAGGGAAACCTTATAGAAGTCTTGGTTAAAATGAAGCATTTCTGAGCTTTGTACAGCCATACCCTGGACTTCCTTATTTGTCCAAAATAACAGTCATAAAATGATCAAGGAGAAAAAGGATTGTTTTTGAGAGAAAATACAATTAGGGAAATGGGTGGAACAAGCATTGGGCTTTCTGAGAGAGAACATGGAATCTATCATCATTCAGCCCATGCTGAAAGATACATTCTTCCTGGAATAGTTGTTTTATGTTTAAATTTAGCTTGAATTTGAGACTCTTTAAAATGGAAAATGTCCTATGTCTAAAACAGAACACATGGTCACCCAACATACTGTATAGCTTTCTGATGCTAAAAATAGGGATATTCCTTGCATAAATTGGCAAAATTAGAAGCAGAAGCTGGCAGTCTATGAGACAGAGATAGACACCCGAACAGTTAAAGGTCTGATGTCCCAGAAGCAAAAAGCAGGAACTAAATGTCCCATGGACAGATGGGAGAAGGGTGCGTGATATGGTTTTAAAAAGTCAAGATGGCAAGTAGGATGGTCTGATCAAAACTTGGCCCATTTTTTTTAATGTCTACTGCGTTCAATCTTGACCATCCAGTGGACACCCCAAGCAAAGGATATTGGAAAAGTACTTCTGAGCTTGTGCAAAATACCTTCTCTTGTCCATTGAAGAGCTAAATGACCCAGAACATTTAGCAGTAGAGCAACAGATGAGATGATTCTGCCACAATTTAACAGGCCCCGTATTTCACCTTTTATCATATTCCATCTCTTTATCATGTAATTACAGTGGGGCTGGACTGTATTCTTCTCCTGAGTAATGCAGATGATTCAAAACTAGTTTCGATGGCAGGACAGATTTTGGGCAGAAGGATGATGTCATGTTTTCCTACCTTTCTTAAGAATTAATCATCTGCACTAAAGACAAAATGCATGAAACAGGATTACCAGGGATCAGTGCTACACAGGACATCCCATGGGAATGGGGATTGCCACCTCTTTGCTTCCCTCCCCTATGCTTTCCTCCCCCCCTTGTTTACTAAGGATCCAGTGATAACAAACCTGTTTATCTAGAAGTAAATATTAATAGTGATTTCTGAGTGACCATCTATTTAAATAAGGTGAAAATAGAGTTGCTATTAAATTTAACACAGCCACTGGCTCAGGGGTGGGTTCTGACTTACCTCGCTGCTGGTTTGCTTATAGCAATAGCAATAGCACTTAGACTTATATACCGCTTCATAGTGCTTTACAGCCCTCTCTAAGCGGTTTACAGAGTTAGCATATTGCCCCCAACAATCTGGGTCCTCATTTTACCCACCTCAGAAGGATGGAAGGCTGAGTCAACCTTGAGCCGGTGAGATTTGAACCGCTGAACTGCAGCTAGCAGTCAGCTGAAGTAGCCTGCAGTGCTGCACTCTAACCACTGTGCCATCTCGGCTTCCTCCCACGCCACGTGGCCGCACCTCGTGGGTGCGTGTGCTTTGCTGAAAAATAAAAATAAATTAAAAAAAGCTGAAAACAAGATGGCGACGCATGTACAGTGCTGGAAACTTGGCTTCTGCGCATGCGCAGAAGAAAAAAAAAATTAAATTCCAAATTTTTTTTCAAAAAAAAAAAATTCCAAAAAAAAGATGGCAGTGCCCACGGACCGGCACCGACCGAACTGGATCCGTGATGTCACCGTGACATCACCAGCGGGTCACTACCGGTTCGGGTGAACCAGTCCGAACCGGGAGGAACTCACCTCTGCACTGGCTCACTAAAGTCCTTAATGTTTTGTAGGGTAGGAGAAGTGCCAGGTTTGATGATATTTTGGCCTGAGATACAAAACTTTGGGCATTTTGCACTGTTTTTCTCTCTCCTGCTTTCTATGGACAAAACTTTGGGGACATAAAAGGGGGAATGCCACTGACTGGTTTTCCTTCATTGGTTCCCCATTTTGAGCAAAGTCTTTTGGAGAGAACTGCCATCTGATTGTCATTTATGCATAAAATCTTTTGTGATGCAGACGTGTTTCCCCCCTCAATCATTATGGTATAACCAGTGTTTACATTTATATCTATGTACCATCATCAACAACATCAAAATCTGAATCAACCAACTGCAAACCTCAGTGTGGGTTGGTAGGGATATATGTTAGCTTATAGATAGATTGTTTAGGTCTGAGAGAAAAATAACTGGCTCAGAGTTAGCAGCCAGCCTCCATGCTGAAAGGAGGACTAAAACGTATGGTCATCCAGTTTCTAGTTTACACCAAACTATACTACAACAACTACTACTATTACTTTACACTGCACTATAGTACACTGTGCTATGCAATACACAGACAAGTATATGGGGGATGTTAAATTTTGGTATTTATCTCTGTTGCATTGTGAATAACAATATATATAGTTTATTATTGCCATGTTATTTTTAATTCTTTGTTTTTCTGTGCGTGCTATTCTAAACATTGGAAGTATAGTGGCATAGAAATGTTTTTTAGATAAATAAATAGACACAAATTGTTGATTGTATGTGTGACAGAAAGAAATAAAGAACAAATTATCTACACAAAGATCTCTCTCTAGACTTAATATGCACTTACATATACATACAGACACACTGTGAAGGAATTTAGAGCTGACCTTGGAGAAGGTATGAAACAGCCATTAAGGGAGAAGAAGGGAAGGAGCCACTAAGAAAGTATTTGGAGAAAAGGTTACACAGTCCTTGGACTGACAAGGGTGAGGAGAAAAATCCTCAAAATAACTCTCCTCTATTTTTGTTTAGGATAAGATGGGACAGAGAGAAGCTTAGACAAGCTTTCAAGATTCTCTCATTATATTCTATTATAATAAAGCAGCAGTATCAGAGAGTCCTTGCAGTATCTGCTTCTTGACCTGCACTGCTCACATGGCTGTCATCGATCTTGAAAACCTCTCCAAGCTTGCCTCCTTATAGAGACAGCTCTAAACTCCACCAACATACACAGACATCCCATTGTAAAGACAATGTCTCCTGAAACAAATGAGGGCTTCTGACAATTATTTCTCCCAATCGGGGTGAAGACTGTGTGTTTTTAGCCTATGTGTATCTATCTAAGGATACACATGCTGGGGAGGTCTTTAGATTTTTCTCAGAGGACTCTGAAATGACATCAGATGTCTCACTTGATGCTAAGTATAATCTTTCTGATTATGTCTGACTAACAACATTGTTATTAGTATTCATAGTGACCTTTCAAAATCCCTTTTCCCAGAAAGCTTTTTCACATTGTACGTGCTGCATAATTGCAATTTGTGGAAAGAAAATGAATTCTAAATTTAAACGTGACCTTGCATATCAGGAAGTTCACCCACAAGCTTGCCCTAGAGACAATCTATTAACAATGTTTTGCATCTAAAATACAAAGAAAAGATTCTAATTTATGTCATTTTTTATTCACACCTGGAAGAAGCATTTGAGTGCATTAACAGAGAAATGAAACCCTCTACCACATTAAAAGTAATAATCATTATAATTTGAACTGCACCTAACGGTCAGGAAATAATTTCTCTGTGTAATGTATGTAAATGCTGAAATTGCTTGTAATGTAGGGTCTGAATCAGTATGGAAGGTTTAGCTCAAAGGGATTTTAATTTGATTCCTCTTAATAATAACCTGTTACACTTGGAACAGCGAAGTTCTAGCTTTATTTGTTTTTCTTTCAGGACTGCTTTCTAGGATTCCCAGAGGCTTTGCAATAGGAATGAATGACGCAGCCATGGGGGTGAATAATAATATCCCAAACCATTTTGGCTTGGCATAATAGATCTTACCAAAGTGGTCCTCTGAAGTCATGATACAGGAATATTATCTTTATTTAATGAGACAAAAGACCCGCTTAGCAATTTGGGAATGTTTTCCTGCATTGTTTTGGATTTTTGGGGTGGTAATAGTGAATGAGAATATATGCTGCAAAATATGGAACCTGAGAACACGTCTATATTAAATTATATGCTTTGGTTGCCAGGTAATTTCTGGATTCATTTCACAATATTGACTTTTTAAAGCCCTGTTGGTCAAGGAGAGAGGTAGAAACTCTGTGGATGCAGAGGTACATGTATCCTCAAAATCCCCCAGTCTCCTCTGATCATGATTGCTGAAAACTGACAGCCCAATTTCCTGCCACTTTGAGGTGGGAAACATATGAAGGTAGAAGATATTGGTCCCAAAATAAGCATTCACAGTTTGATCTCCTTGCAATCAGCAGGGCTCATGTTGTCCAATACTTTTGTGAAAGCTCTTGGACAACAAAAAGTTGTTCATCAGTAGGTTATAGACCAACCAAGTAAATCTTGGCTGGTTATTAAGATTGGCAGGAAAGGATATTTATCTCCACTTAGAAGCTTTTTATTCAGATGCCTGAATTCTGATTCCTATGTAGAGATGTAAAATTTCCAGAAATTTTGAAGCTCGGAAAAAAACCCGTTTTTTTTCCGTTTTTTTTGGGGAAAAAATGGAAATTTTTGGAAAAATTGAAAAAAATGCTACATTAGCACTTTTTTGTCTTTTTAAGATTGAAAGTCATTCTGTTACTTTAGGAACATAAAATATGACTATGGACAATTTGACTTGGCATAAAATTATCACAACTAGCATAAAAACAATTTTCAAAACCAAAAGTAACAATTTTCGTATTTCCTCTCCACAGTATTAAATAAAAATAAAAATAAAAACCCCATTCTCATAAAAAGAATTGAAGATGGGGGAAGTGATAAGAAGAGAGTGGGACTAAGTTTCAATGGACATTTAATCAGAATCATTGCTTGTCCTCACTCAGTGCACAGAAATTAGAATAATCTGATATCATACATTTTTTTTAGAAATGATTTGGAAAATATTTGAACACCCTGTCTTAAAATATTTTATTCATCATGTTAAAATAAAATATTCCACAATGTTTTTTTTCTTTTTTCAATTTTTCCAATTTTTTGGAAAAAAACAAAAAAGCCTTCAGGAAAAAACCGGAAAAAAACCCTTTTTTTTCCGATTTTTTCCGGTTTTTTTCCGGGCCTTCACATCTCTATTCCTATGTAATCCTTAAACTGTAGCATGCATTCTTCTGTAATTTCTTTCAGAAGGATACCAAGAGCCATTATGACTAATGTCAGAATAATTATTATTGTTACTTTACATTTATATTTGCCATCAAGAACAAACCCTAAAATTGTTTTAAATTGTGCTTTCAATTCAATCATT
Organism: Thermophis baileyi; assembly: GCA_003457575.1. NCBI lineage: Eukaryota > Metazoa > Chordata > Lepidosauria > Squamata > Dipsadidae > Thermophis > Thermophis baileyi. Next base: position 4,292,691 of record QLTV01004233.1, on the reverse strand, counting down.
TATATTTTACTTATTGTTAGGCTCTTATATACTATTTTTCTTTGTAGGAAGCTAGCATGAACTTTGAATTTCAGGAGAGAATGGGGACAAGGTGCTTGCTCTGAACCTGTCTGTCCGAAAATTACAAAATATACCCTAGAGAATGTTCCACAGTATAATATTCTGAGTTTGCATTCAAAGGTCTGCATATAAAACCCAGTATAGCTATGGATTTATTGATTGTCTAGACTAACATAAGTTACTTAACTTTCAGCATCAATAATAGACATGAATCAAGTGATTTATAAATGAAAGTAAGCATACATTGATCAATTGCTGAGGCCTTAGGTTTATTCCAAAGTTCTCATCTAGAAATGAGATTCAAGGCACATTTAAAATCTACAATGGTAACATTAAAGATATGAATAACATTAACAGATGTTGAGCTGTAAGACTGAATAAGATAGTATAGAAAGCAGTTTGACACATTGAAAGAGCACCATCGACAATAAAAAAAACCAAGATTATCTAATGCTTTACAGAAAGCATGTACAAAAAAGCTTTATAAACATTTTGTGTGAGGTAGGGACACTTCAAAGTATACAATGGCTTTTAATAGAATGAGAAAATGCAAAGAAAAATATAATTTCTAACACATGTAGCATTCCTTGGGCATTAGTAGTATGGACCAATCCATGGTCTTAATAATTCAGTAACACTGCCTTTCCTAAATTGATGCATTCACCAAGGATCATAGGAATCAAAATACAACACATTTAGATAGCACTAAGTCGAGGAATCCTCCAATATAGATTTAGTTGTTTAATCCAGTTATTGTAGTTATGGAAACTATTAGCAATAATAATTGCGATTTCTTCATATGGAAACTAGACCAACTGAATAAGCTGGGGCTGCTCATTAGATAATACACTGGCATGGATGGAATTTTAGCCATACTGTGAATGGGTCAATTGAAATCACTTATTTATTTATTTATTTTTATTTATTTATTTATTTATTTGTCAAACATGTACAAGATAGCAGGTATAGGTATAAACATAAACATAATCAAAGTGAATACAGATAGATGAAGACAATAGGACAGTAGGACAGGGACGGTAGGC
>QLTV01004233.1:4268078-4288673 GCA_003457575.1 Thermophis baileyi | reverse complement strand
CACGAGCACACAATAGATACAAACTTCATGTAAACCGCTCCAAACTCGACTGCAGAAAACATGACGTCAGCAACAGAGTGATTAATGCCTAGAATTCACTACCTGACTCTGTGGTTTCTTCCCCAAACCCAAAAAACTTTAACCTTAGACTGTCTACTGTCGACCTCACCCCATTCCTAAGAGGTCTGTAAGGGGCGTGCATAAGCGCACCAGCGTGCCTACCGTCCCTGTCCTACTGTCCTATTGTCCTCATCTATCTGTATTCACTTTGATTATGTTTATGTTTATACCTATACCTGCTATCTTGTACATGTTTGACAAACAAATAAATAAATAAAATAAATAAATAAATTTATTTATTAGAATTTGTCAAACAAAAACGAGAACAAGAATAAAAGAATAAAAATACAGTGACAGGGACAATAGGCATGTTAGTGTACTTATGCACGCCCCCTCTACTAACCACTTAATGTAATATCCACGGACATTACATGATGTTAGGTCCACGGAACTCAATTGTGACTGAAACCGTGAAAATTTGTAGCCGAAACAACTGAATCAGGTAGAACATTCCAGACTTTGACAACTCTATTACAGAAATCATATTTTTTACAGTCAAGTTTAGAACGATTTACATTAAGTTTAAAGCGGTTGTTAGCGCGCGTATTATTGCGATTAAAACAAAAAAAGTCATTTACAGGTAAAACATTACTACGTATAATTTTGTATGCAATACCTAGGTCTGACCGCAAGCGATGCAGTTCTAAGTTATCCAAACTGAGAATTTCGAGCCTAGTAGCATAGGGAATTCTATTGTGTACGGAAGAGTGCAAGACTTTTCTCGTGAAATACTTCTGAACCCGCTCAGTTGTACTGATGTCAGATATATGGTGGGGATTCCAAACAGTTGAACAATACTGTTTGGTCTAGCATAAGTTTTATAAGCTCTGATTAGCAATACAATGTTTCCAGGAAAAAAACTGCGCAAAATTAAATTTACAACTCTTAATGCTTTTTTAGCAATGCTGTTACAGTGAACTTTGGAGCATAGATCGTCAGAGATAAGTACACCTAGGTCCTTAACAAAGTGAGGGTCATCAGCTAGTTCAATGCCACCTAGCTTATACTTGACATTCTGATTACATTTACCAATATGTAAGACAGAGCATTTATTGATCAAAATTTGAAGTTGCCAATTAGATGACCATTCAGACATGACCGTTATATTTCTCAGAATATGCTTTAAACCTGAAACTATTTATATTTCTCAGAATCTGCTTTAAACCTGAAACTTTGGTTTAAATTAAAAAACCCAACAACAGTAACATTAAATAATTAAGGACTTATTAAATTCTCATTCCACAGATCTGATATTTGTACAAAGACAAATGAGGAAATGCAGTGATTTCTTAAAAATTGATTTTATGGCATCATACTTTATAGAAATATGTCAGGCTGCAATATTTTTCTGAATACTAGTTCTGAAAAGTGTTTGTAATAGATTTTGTAAACTAATTAGTGCAGGATTCATTTTCTTTTTCTCTTTGTTCTATCACATTTTTTAATTAGAGATAAACTACAAAACAGATTTCATCTTAGATGTTCTGCAGGGAGCTGACATTAAATAAAGCATTTGGGCATGGAGAATCACAATTCACTTGACAGATTTTTGTGTATTTTATGGGTTTTAATTTTTAAAAAAATCTATTGTAATATTTTAAGGATGGCTGGATTGTGGTCTTCTAGAAATACATAATCCCGTGTCTATAGCTGAGATGATCAGGAGGGTTAAGTTTTTATCAAATTCAAAATCCCTCTTGAGAACTGGAATCTAAATAGCACATAACATTTTGAAAAGCATTTCCCCCTATTTCTAATATACAGTAACACAAGAAAGACAAGAAGAACTATAGTTAGGTCTTGTTGATAAGTGATCTTGACTTAAGCAGTAAGTTCATCAAATTTGGGGATGGTATCAAATTGCTTAAAGTGGTAAAAGCCAACAGTTATTGTAAGGAGCTCCAGATTGGCTGAATATTAGGCAAAAGGCAAATTAAGTTGTGTTTAAGTTAGTGTAAAGAGAGAAATGCAAAAGTCTAAACAGATGTACATTGGGCAGTTCTCCCTAATTTATGTCTCTGATGGGATCTGAGTTATCATTTATAATTGAGCAGAAAAAAAGATCTTGTGGAAAGTTCAGTGAAGGTGTCATTTTGTGGTGGGATTAATTAAGAAAGAAAAGAAAATTGCCAAATCTAATGCTTCCAAGCCAAGCGACAATATGACCATGTGTGGAAGAGCAATTCTAAACAAGCTCATTTACTTCTCCTCATATCCATTAATAACAAGAAAGTAGTGCTTATTTTACTTATAGCACAGTGTTGTACCTTGAACCCACAGTAATGGGAAAAAGCAGAGATGGAGATACTAAAATGCAAGGTGTGCTTCTAATATTTGGTCAGATTGTTACATCTTATTCCTAAAGTAGTATTTTGACATTATACAAAATAAAGGTGCAAGCAGGCTCCTTGCCCTCATCCCCAGGAGTCCAAGCTCTGATCATAGCTGGATATGGATAAATAACATGACTAAAGCAAAGTGTTACTAGTATAAAAGCACAAAGATGTAGTGGAGAGATTGGCATGGTAGAAGCTTGAAAGGGAAGCTTGAAGAGATATAGGCGGCCATGTGTGTCAGAGCTGCCATTTTCAGTCCTGGTTTTACTTTGATGACAGCCTGCCATGAATTACAGGGGGGAGAGGAGCTGTCAGGAAAGGGGAAAGAAGCATGAATCAGCCCACATGCTAACTTGAGACATCAGGAGATTGGCCAAAAGCCACCTAGCCTGGGAACAAAATGTGGCCGCCCATCAACGAAGCACCGAACATTGGAACTGTAAACAAAACACCTACTCTGAACTTTATAGGACACTTGGGAACTGACCAGGGAGGGGGGGCTTGGTAAACAGGTGAGATAACTCAGGGATATTTTGTGTGGGAATACTCAGATCTAGCTTTGCTATGCTGTGGCCACTTGGCATCAATAAAAGTCTACCTTTCACTGCGAAAGGAGTTGAGGGTCTTTCGTTATTAGATGACTGAGTCAGGGCAAGCCTGACAATGCCATGCTCAGCTGCAAGTTCTTGTTTGTTGTAAGGAGGAGGCAATGAAAAGCATTTTTAAAAATTAGAGGGTGTCCCCTGTATGCCCAACTATGTAAGCACCATCCCTGCCTCCTGTTTTTTCTAAGGGCAACAGTTGCTGTTTTCAGTGCGAAGAAACAAGCATCTGCCACCAGAAACAATGGGGACAGCAGCTAATTATGAACATGCATATCTGTAATAGAAATATGAAATGGATTTATTTTAAAGGAAAGGAAAAAAAACTTGAAGAAGCCCCTTCGGTGGTACTAACCATTGTTTCTAATCTTACAAGTCCAGAGGAAGGATATCTGAATCTTCTACACAGGAACAATGAATATTAGCCAAGACTGGTTAGTGTCATATGAGGGGATTTCCCAGCCTTCGTTTTAGCCAGGATGAGCTACATAAACCACCTCCAGCTGACTAGAGAAAAATGGATTCTCTTTTGACAAAGGTCTATATGCAACTCTGCATCCATGGACCAGCCAGACTGGGCATGTGGTTTCCCCAGTAAGACTTCTTGGGTTGACTAAGAACAGTTATGCAATCTGGTAGCCTTTCTCTAGACAATGTTCCTGTTCACTTCAATTCCAGCATTCCACAGGTAAAGTTTTTAATACAGATTTTTGCCTAGTTTGATCTTGCAGCAAAGATCACTCTTACTGTTCAGCTCCCTCAAATCTTCCTCTATGAGATCTACCTGAGGGACTGTGTCCAAGATAATTTGAAAACTCCCACCAGAATTCATTCTGTCCAGAAATCTCTGCACTCTCCATTCCAGCAATAGTTTAATAACTTCAGTTTGGATTTGAATAGACTTCACTAGTTCAGTGCCATTTTTGCTGGAAATAGTTATTGTTGTTACCTATTATTATTGTTTTGCTCGTTATTCTAAAAGAAACAGTACTGTTAACCAGGTTGAAATCTTTTTGTTGAAATACAGTGGCAAAAAATAAAAATAAAAAAATGGAGGTCAGCACAATAATGGAAGATGTCACCTGAAACAGGAACATCAAGAACTTAACAATGAGAGTGTGAGCTTACACTTGGTGCTTTAGATCAGGGGTCTCCAACCTTGGCAACTTTAAGACTTGTGGACTTCAACTCCCGGAGTTCCTCAGCCAGCTTTGCTAGGAGTTGAAGTCCACAAGTCTTAAAGTTGCCAAGGTTGGAGACCCCTGCTTTAGATCACCAGAGCCCATCTGATGTTACTAAACAAGGACAGCCATCCATCACCACTGGCTAAGTTGATTGGAAATGCAGACCTCTCCACTGGCTTTGAATTATCTGTTTTGATGCTTTTTGGTGGCTGAGGCTGGAGTTTCTTGGCTCTGATAGCCTAGGTCTGGGATGTCCTTCTCAGGAGGACTCTTCAAGCTACTTTCTACTTGCTTTGGCATGGTCATTCAGACTCATCAATGAAATGTCTGCTGTTTATGATTAATAATGCACAGTACTTGGCAGAGCAAAGGTCTGCCCAGAGCTCTCTGAAGACAGAGCACTCAAATGGATCTTTGATTGCCTGGGTAGCTGCAGCCTGGCAGGGCAGAGAGAAAAAGCAGAAGGGCATTGGCATCTTTCTGCTGTTTTTCTGGCCTTTAAAGACCACAACACACAGATTTCCCAATCCATCAATATGAGGGAGAAAATAGACCACTAAACAACTGGTCTATTTTTTTTAACCAAAGCTATGAAAGTTGAGAGTCTACATCAGGAGTGTCCAATCTTGGCAACTTTAAGACCTGTGGACTTCAACTCCCAGAATTCTCTAGCCAGCCATCTTTAAAGCCTCACATGACTTGGAATGAAGTTACCTGTGGCACCCTCTCTCTCCAGCTGTCTTACCCAGCCAGGCAGGGGAGACTTTTCTCTCATCAATTCCAGTTATCATGTCAGCTGGAATTATAGGAATTGGCTCAATATAGCTAAAGGATGGGGAGATGCTGTATTTATAGATAAATGGGGATGCTTGAAGAGTTTATTTGCTGATTTAATCTGCACTTTGACTGACCCTAAACTTTTCACTGATTTCCATATTTCTTGAAAATTCCAGTGCAGATTCTGACTAAAAAAAATGAATCAAGATTCTTTTAAAATGTATATTTTAAGCCAACCAGGGTCACCTTGAACTGCAGGATGGGTGGCATATGAATTGAATAAACAAATAAAAATATTTTAAGGAAAAATGCAGCTACAATTATTTTAATATAATATGTACTTAATTTAGCATTTCGGATAGTTCTTCTTACCACAAGTGGGGTGTATAAGTATATTTATGTCAGGTCAATATTTTAAATAGCAATAGCAATAGCAATAGCAATAGCACTTAGACTTAGACTCTTTACAGTGCTTTACAGCCCTCTCTAAGCGGTTCACAGAGTCAGCATATTGCCCCCAAAAATCTGGGTCCTCATTTTACCCACCTCGGAAGGATGGAAGGCTGAGTCAACCTTGAGCCGGTGAGATTTGAACCACCAAACTGCAGCTAGCAGTCAGCTGAAGTAGCCTGCAGTACTGCACTCTAACCACTGTGCCACCTCGGCTCCTGACATAAATATAGAAGCACAACTATAGGAAGTTAGGCAGTCCATACATTCAACTGATGCATGTTCATCAAAACCAGTGTTTCTCATCCTTAGCAACTTTTAAGATGTGGGAACTTCAACTCCCAGAATTCCCTAGTCAGAATGGCTGGCTGGTGAATTTTGGGAATCAAAGCCCATGCATTTTAAAGTTGCCAACGTTGAGAAACACTGACCTAAACTATGTGGTCTCTATATCATCCAAGGAAACAAAGAGCTTGACTTATATGCTGGTTGGAAAGAAAAAACATTCTTCATTTCATTAACTGTGTCTTAATAAGTATCATTAGTGGATTTTGAAACAGTTTTCCAGGTGCATATTCATCATGGACAGGATTAAGATTCCACTTTAGTCTGTGCCCCAGCCAATCTATTTTATAGAGGTAAATGAATCATTTATCTATTCAATTAGCTGAAGCAGTACGTTCCTTCTCCCACACAAAGAATCAGGGAGAGGTAACTACAAATTAAGTAAAGATGGTCACCTGTAAATCAGTGGTGGGGTTGCTGCCGTTTCGGACCGGTTCTTTAGACCGGTAGCTCTGACTCCAAGCTGAGAGAGAACCAGTTCTCTGTCTCAGTGAAAGTGGGCCCGCCCCCCCGCCCCTGGGTTATACTGACCTTTATCTCTGCTTCTGAAGCCCAGCTGATCAAGGGCGGCAGATTGAATTACCGCTCCGCTGCTGTTTTCTGTGCTCCTTGCCTAGTTTGCAACGTGGAAGTGTTGTTGTTTTTTAAGTACTGAGCATGCGCAGAGGATCATGTCCGGGAAGGGACGCGCAAAAACATGCACTTCCGTCGCAATGCGAACCGGTGGGGAAGGTAAGTAGAACCCACCCGTGCTGTAAATCAGAAACCAGACGACACACTGCTGATGGAAAAAGAATGTTTTTTATGTATATATAATGGAAAAAATAAAAAAAAACTTTATAAAAAAAAAAAGAAACATCTGAGACCATTAGAGGTATTGCATGATGTTGACTATTTTTTTTCTTAAAAAAAAAAAGGCAAAAACATACTGCTTGGAAACAAATGAAAAAAATGGATATTTGAAAAATAATTAAATTTGTATCCTTGAAATCCATCATTTATGAAAACAATTTATCATAATGGTTATTATAATCATCAAGGAGCTTGGATAGAACTGATTTTATTATGTCAAGCAATGCCTAACTGAACAATATTTAAATTGATTAATCACAATTTGAAAAGAAGGACTATAATTATATTATAACTGATGCAGAGATTATTAGATGGTAAAAAGTAAAGAAAAAGAGAATTTTGAATGAATGACAAAATTTAGTATGGTCACTGACCAGAATAGCAAACAAAAACACATTAAAAATAACAATAAAGTAAAAACAAAACAAGATATTACAATTCGTGCTGGGTTCATCGGTGGATAATCAAAATCTGCCTAATTTTATAGGCAAACAAAATTTAACAAAATTATATTATAACAAAATTTTGGTACATTCAAGAGAACAAATCATACTGTACATAAAAAAAGATCAGAATTTCCCAGGTGTTTTATAGAGGTACCGTACAGCAGGACATGAGCTGCATTTTCAACAACCCCTTGTCTACAGGAGGCACTATCTTAGCTCATGAGGGAATATTTTTCTGTTTGACCCTCCAAAATTCTGTGGTGAGAGCATTAAAGCATGCTAAAGTTAGTGTTCTTTGGAATTTGGAAACAGTTATGTGGTGTAAATACTGTATCTCATTGGTTTGTAAAAAGGAGCTTGACTGCTCAGAAAAATGTTATTAGATAGAGCCGACAAGAATTATTGATGGTGTTGTCATGTAAAGCTTCCAGTTTAGGAGGAGGGAGAATGTCCCCATATTTAATTCTGAGGAAAACTAGAAAGACATAAGTAATAGATTTAGACAAGTAGTCTGACAGCATTTTTATACAGCTGAGTGGATGAAGAGCCAAAGAATGTATTTTTAAATCAGACTGTGGATGCCATAAAACATTAGTAAAAAATAAAAATTGTATTGTGACTAGAATTTCTCCTTGTGGGATCCTCTGTGTCCTTTGGTAGTGTCCAAATAATCTAGCCACTCTAGTTAGTTCTGTCTTTAAAATGTCACTACAACAGCCTGACAAAATGGTAATCACACCATTGAAGGAACATGTGAATCAAGCCTGAGGAGGACTTAGAGGAAATAATTGTGTTGTTCTGTTCCAATGGACGGAGGAGGAGGAGGAGGAGGAGGGGAAGGAAGAGGAGGAGGACTTGGCCATTTTTATTTTAGGTTAAAATGGCATTTGTTTATGTTAGAGAAGCAAGGACAGAGGCTGATGGAGAAGAAAGTGAATTCCACTAGGCTGCCTTAGGGGATGCTGGGCAGGATCTTGAAACACACAGTCCTGTCTTCCAGTACTTTATTAATGTTCCTTTTCTAGTTGCTCAGCAATGGTTTCCTCATGTGACCAACTGGAATTTTAAGAAAATTTGGATGCGGTAAATGTAATGATGAATGAAGAATGAAGGAGCATTTTCTGAAATGGGTTCAGACAGTACTGTTGTGGCTTGCCCCCGTCCCGTGCAGCTGCTCATGGATCCGGAAGAACAAGAACAGACCATAGGGTGGCAAGAGCAGTCTGTAGCTCCGGCACCAGAGTCCGAGACCGAGGAGGACGCAGGGCCAGAGGACGATACTCAATCAGGGCCTTCTGTACCTCCCCAGCAGGAGTTCAGTGACACCAGTGAAGAGGAGGAGCCTCTGATTGATGCTAGGGCACGCAGGGCAGCTAGCCGGCAAGAGTGGCTTTGTAGAAGGAGGTCTACTCACAGGTAAACCTGCCACGCCCTAAGCCTATATAAGGTTGACTCACAAAGGGCAATCTTGCTGGAAACAACAGATGTCTTTTACCTGGCTTCTGATTACTCTGTCGGTGATATCAGTTGGATGAACTCCAGTCCGGGCTCTCGGCCAATTCCAGCAAGTGAGGCAATTAAGGACTTCATAATCTGTTTGTTTTGTTTTGTATTTGAAATCCCGGCCAAAGTGTTATGTGAGTGGTAACAAGCACTTTGGGAGAAACTCTGAACTTAAATGATCACTAAGCCTTGATTAGTGATAAAACCTTCTTTAGTTTGGACAAGTGTGTGTGTGTGTCGTTTCTGGGGGTTTGCTGTGCTGGGTCACAACAAGTAGTGAGTAATCCAACAACAAACCATGGCCACAAAATGCCTTCTTCTATCGTGAGATATATACTAGCTATGGGTCACCAAGTCGATTCAAACACTGCGTTCAAAGTTTTGCTGCGCTACAGGAACTCTTGTTTTCTGCTTTTCGCTGAAGCAGTTGCCGTCAATCAATTGAGGCCTCCTTTGTGTGTGCAGAAACAACTGTATGTCAATCTATATCTTCTGTGGGTGTAAGGTTTGTTATGGGCTGCTTTCCGCATATGTCACATGTGTTCTGTCCCAGCTGCCGAACCACGCAAAAACAACACAAGCAACGTACAAACAAACCTTCGCTGTCGGAGTCCGCAACCAGCTGCACGGGTCGCCGGCAGGCCACAACAACATGTTTAATTAATGCTCTTGCTGGACTGTATATTCAATGTCGCTTTTAACCATGTTAAAGAGAGTTTGGTGTGCTATTAGTATGTGACTTGTATGATTTACAGATAGACTTGAGGTGCTGTGGGAGCAGATATGAAGCTTTGTGAAAACCAAAGTAGAAAAATATTCTCCACATTTCAAAGAACAAAATATCCAAGTGGTCATCATCAAAGCAAGCTTTCATGATTGCCAGTATATAAAAAGGGTAATTAAAAAGGATGCTTGGTGACTAAGAACTTTCAGCTTCAAATAGAGGAAAATATCGAGGAAAATGATTATGAGAAATATAATAAGATGATTTTAATAAAATTAAAGAAATTACAGGAAAATTTATAGCTAAAATAAAAATACTCAAAAGTAATCATTGAAGTGACTAATAGGGGCAAATGTGGTTAAGTGAAGATGGAAATACTACAATAAAGCCATTTAGAAATGGGATTAGAATGGCAGAATCATTTACAGAGAAAGAATATATTCAGGAACAGATCCAAGAGAAAGGGAATGAGACACAATAAACCAGCTGTCAAATAGAAAAGCACCAGGCACAGTTGAAAACTTGTTAAACTTTAAACAGTTTAAAGCTCGGGAGAAGGAGCAGTTAAAGTGTTAACAGCTTTATGTCAACAAATAGGAAACAAGGCTCTGTGACCTAGTAATTGGGGGAAAAAAGGTGTATATACACCAAAAAAAGTATAAGAGAATATCTAGTGTGTTGAAGCATTGTGCTAATTCTTCAGACAAGGAAAACAAAGAAAAACTGTGTCTGAAAAAGAAATGCCAAATATCAGCCAAGTTCAAAAAAAGCAGAGGGACATGACATCTGACAGCTAAAGTTATCTAAAGAAGATAGATCAAGAAGAGAAAGAAAATAGACCAGGGAGATTTACCTTTATTTTATTAACAAAGTAGGACTTCAGTACATATAATGCCAGAATATGAATTAAATTTATACTAGTAGGCATGCCAGAACTCCTGATTATTATTTTGAGGATCCTTTATAATGAATAAGAATCTACTATAAAAGCTGATTTAAAATTGAAGAAATGAATAATTCAAAATAGAGATGAAAGTGGCACAAGTATTCATATTGTACCCATATCTGTTTAACCTGTAGAGTGAATATATTATAAGAGTGGAAAGATTGGAAGAGATGATACCTGTAATCTACACTGGACATAAAATTACCAAGAATCTGTGATATGTAGATGTTACCATTTTGTTAGCTGAAGATAAAGGAACCTTAAGAAAACACATCAGGAAAATAAAAATGGAAAGTGAAAAATCAAGGTAAATGTTAAATATTAGGGAGACATAGCTAATATCAGCCAGTATGCTTAGTAAAATCACAGCTGCTAGTGAAGAAATGAAGACAATAGTTTGGCTTTTCTGGGCTCAATTAGTGTTCTGGAGGATTAGTGTCCTGGAGAATATAATAGAAGATTAATCTTAGACAGGAAGGCAATAGAAGATAAGATCATGAAGGATGAGCAGTTTGAAAATTTACTTTTGGAAACTGTACCTATGGAGATTCCCAATCTTCCAGGTCATGGTTGTCCCAAAGGTGCTTTGCCAAAGGTAACTGGACTTTCTTGGTTTTTTCCCTTGAAAATCTTTTGCTTCTCATCCAAGAAGCTTCTTCAGTTCTGACTGAATGGTGGGGAATAGAAAGATTTATACTCTTTGCAGTCATCTGGTTGTTAGCACTCTGAAGGTTGGTCGTTACATCTCTGAGGACCTCAATGACTCTCAGAGAGCTAAGGACCGACTTTCAGAGTGCTAACAACCAGATGACTGCAAAGAATATAAATCCTTCTATTCCCCACCATTCAGTCAGAACTGAAGAAGCTTCTTAGATAAGAAGTGAAATGTTTTCAAGGAAAAAAACCAAGAAAGTCCTTCTGGAAACTGTCCAACTTTTCCAGCAATGGCATGGACTAGGAGGTGGTTTGGTATGGAGAAAAATAGAATAGTTTGGGGTTCTCCATAAATTCTATTTCAGAATTGAGAAATGTTGCATGTCCCACAGATATCCATATGACAAAAAATAAAAATAATTAAAGCAATGCCTTTTTTTGTTTCGAATTTGGAACATTTACCATATTTTTCGGAGTATAAGACACACTGGAGTATAAGACGCACCTTAGTTTTGGGGGAGGAAAACAAGGGGGAAAAAATCTGCCTCTGCCTCCCAGCAATTTGCCTCCCAGCAAACAGCAAACAGCAAACTGTACAAATGATATACACTGTTTGCTGTGTATTTCTGTGCATGTGTGCTTGACCCATAGAAATAGCAAAGAATTGGAGAAATGTACATTATGGCAGTATATTAATGCCAGAAAGTTTTCTTAAATGTAGTCACACTAACTCCTCCCAATTATTTAAATAGATCTACTCCAAACATGACTAAGTCAGGGTTTAACTCAGCTGCCTTATTTTAATACTAAAACAGGACACTGTTACATTTCAGATTATTACTTGTACAGATGCTGTTAAAATTGATGTGGCTTTCTTGAAGTATACATTATTCTCTGTTATTTAAAAGAAGATATAATAGCACTGGGCCTCTTCAGATCAAGCATTTATTTTAAAAAGCTTCTTCATTTTGCTAAGTTGTCTAGAACAATAATAAAGCAGTCTTTAAAAAATAAATCTAATAATTTGAACATTCTATAGACATTTATAGTTATTGACTTACCTCCTTGCATCCAGTTTCAGCAGTCTGATTTGCACAAGAAAATAAAATGCTGCCTCTGCCTCCCAACAAGTTGCCTCCTTGCACAAGGGCCTGCCTGCAGCCTCTCAGCTGATGGTCGGGAGGCTGATAATCAGTTGCTAATGCAAATCAGGCTATGCACTGTTTGCTGCAAGGAGGTAAATTGCTGGGAGGCAGAGGCCAAAGGGTGGGGGTGGCAGAGGCCAAAGGGTGGGGGCTACATTTGGTGTATAAGACACACCCAAGTTTTCACCCTCTTTTTGGGAGTAAAAAGGTGCGTCTTATACGCCGAAAAATACGGTACCTCTGATAACTGCAAACTACCTCTAGTATGGAAGGAGGTTCGACATAATCCAGGGCAGGGGTGTCAAACTTATGTCATCATGGCGTTGTCACGTGGCGTATTGCGACTTTCCCCCCCCTTTGCTAAACTAAGTGTAGCCGTGGTCAGCGCGTGGTGCATCTGGCCCACGGGCCACGAGTTTGACACCCCTGATCTAGGGGGAAATGGAACTTTGTAGAATTTTCTGAAATGTTCCTGGTTAAATTTTGCACAGTTCTAGATATTTCTATGATAAATCTCAGGATAATTAAATCAGTAGCTTTGTCAGTGGTAATGGGGATATGCAAGCTTGGTACTGAGAGTGAGAAAAAGAAGATAGCCACTGTTGAATTATGAATTTGGAGGCAGTTAAATTATGAATTTGAAGGCAGATACTAAAAGTGGACTTCAAGATGAACCAATCAGTCATCCCTGAAAGAAATAAAGACTGATTGCTTCTTTCATGAGGTGATTAGAAGCAGAAACTCATATACATTTGGGCTGTGATGTGAGTAGATGATGGACTAGAAAAAAAGTCCATGCTTGTCAAAGATGAAGCTGTAAAAGGTAAAAAAATGCTGAATAAGAAGGATAGATAAAATCAGGGATATAGCTGGAATGGTCTTTGGAAGAGTTGGGGACAGTCAAGAGGAAGGGCATTTGCTCATACAGTTATTAGCAGTGAGGTCCAAATAGACATGTGAAGGGAAAAAAAAGGAGTTAAATGTGAGGTTTGGTAAATTTCCCCATCCTAACAATCAAAAGCTGAAAAGATTATGTTGATTAACCAAGAGATGTGGTTCTGTGAAAACAGTATCATCCTGCTAATTCTATTTCTAAAGATGAATCAACTGTTCTTTTTAGAAAGGAAAATAGTGAATTTAAACCTTAATTGAATCTGGGCATGTGGCTGGAAATTATTTGATGAGACTTATAAGGTCAGGATTCCTTGTCATGGGCTACTTTACTGAAGAGTGAATTTCCTAGTTCTCTTTTGCTCTCTTAGGCAGCATCAGGGTAAGACTGATCTTGGAGCCATAATTCTTGTGGGTATCCCTGGACTTTGGACATTTCTTGTAATAGTTTCCCATGTTTTCCAAATGCAGACTGCTTATTTCTCATCATTGGAATTGAGCCTTAGGTTTTCCAGTTCATTTAATTTGCTTCATCCATATTTTCTTTGGCACTGTTCATTGAATCTTCCACTGTTCTGGATGCGTCTCCATGGTAGATTGTAAGGAAGGCAGTGTTCTGCTATTCAGCATACATGTTCAACTACCATAGTTTGTGCTTCCACATTCCACCTTCAATTGTAGGTTGTATGATGACATAGCGGAATGGAAAGATTCCTTATAGGAAACATCCAGTTTATTTAAATTTGCATTTAACAGTGTCCATGTGTCAGATCCATATAGCCAGACTGTTAAAATTAGTGCCTGGAATATTTACATTTTTATTTCAACTGAAATGTTCTGTTTTCTTCCACAGGCACCAGTTCAATGATTCAAAGACATCCAAAGTGCTCTGACCAATCCTGCTGTAGTTGCTGTTTCCTGTTCTTCACAATCAATGCAAGACATTTGAACTGGTTCACCTGCTCTATTTGGATTAAATAGAGTCTCTAGAGCTCTATCTCAGTAGAAACAGACAACATACTGTGAATCATTAGTTGCCAAAACCTTTGTTTTGTCAGGATTAATTTTCAGGTTGTATGAATGGGCAATGTTTATGATGTCATGCAAAATGTCTGTGGCCTCTGTGTCACTATCTGCAAATATGGCACTGTCACTGGTGAACCAGAGGTCGGTTATATGTTGGGTTTCATTGTGCTGTCCCCTTGCCTGCTGTCAAATCCTGTCTTCATTATAGCATCCACAATGACATTGAACAGCAGGGAAGCGATCATGCAGCCTTATTTAGTGCCAGTTTGAATTGGGGAATTCCTCTGAAGGTTACTTTCAGTTATGCATATACTGTAGTTGCTAGAATATGATTTTTGGAGACATGTGCTCAGTTTTCAGTGCTTTCCATAAAGTCAACTAATATACACTGCTGAAGGCTGCTCAAAAGTCAATGAATACAATGACTATTCATTTGTCATTTGTCATATCAAATCCTCTTTTTTTCATGAATTGCCAGATGGTGAACATCTAATCAAAGCATACTTGGGTTGGGTGAAAGTGGGCCTGCTGCTCGCCAGTTGTCTGCTCTTGCTGTTTCTAGAAATGTAGTAGGAGGATTCCCATGAAAATTTTTCCAGTGATTGATAAATGGATTATGTCCTGGTAGCTTTTACATTGGCGGCTGTTGCTACTTTTCAACATAGAAATTATAATCCCTTGTTTCCATGTGATAGGGACTTTTTCTGAGTGCCAGATGAGTTGTAATAGTGAATATACTGCTAAGGTAGGTGCTTCCTTTATTGTGCATTGCCAACAGTGTATCTGATTTGCACTGATCACCAAGTTTAAGGTATCATCCATGTTCCATATTTGTATTTGGTGTTGCATAGTCAGGCACACATTTTTTGGCACGTTCATAGATAACTTCAGAGGCTTGTTTGTTGTTCACATTGTCAACTAGTGTCAGGGAAACCTGTTTGCTAATGCTATTTGGAATTTGTGTTTGCAACCCGATTCAGCCAGTTTTGACCAATTCTGCTTTGTTGATGGAACCATTTATCATTTTCTGAATTGGAACTTCTATCGAGATTTTGTGCAGATTGGAACCTCTGTCAACACCACATATCACATGTTCATCCTTGATGGATAATTGGAAACAGGTAGCATGCCCTCCTGGATCAATATATCCTGCACCATCAAAAACATCTCAGAAGCAATCAACAGACTGTTACTACTACACAGCAATACTGTAGTAGACAAACCAACTAAAGTCATCCAAAACATAGCTTAAATAAACCAAAAGACCCAGTATCCCAAGAAAATAGGACTATACATTGTAAGGACTATAATGCCACTATGTAGGATAGTCAGGCAGAAGATTAGCAGAGCACATCCATGAACACCAACTAGTAGTGTAGTCTGAAGACATAATGAAAACTCATTAATCTCACAACACATGGACAGCCTCCACCATAGTTTTAACTGGGAAATTGTGAGCATGCTAGACCAAACTAAATCCAAATTGCTAAGGAATTGTTGGAAGCTTGGTGTTTAAATAAACCAGCCATCAACAGACACATAGAAACAAATCATATTTATACACCATTCAGAAATAATAATAAAAAGCTGAGAAGGAAACAAAAAGACAGAACATATCATGTCCAGTGGCTCACACCCAGATAAACAGGAATTAACACCAGGCAAACAATCAAGCAGAAAACAACAACCCAATCAACTAAAAAGATAAAGGTTTCCCTGTCAATCATGTCAAACTCTAGGACACTGTGCTCATCTGCATTTCTTGGCTGAGGAAACAAGCATCATCCAAAGACAAGTTCTATGGTCATGTGGCCAACATGGCTATATGCCAAAGGAGCATGGAACACTGTTACCTTCCCACCAAAGTCATACCTATTAATCTACTCACATTTGTATGCTTTCAAGCTGCTAGGTAGGAAGGAGCTGGAGCAAGTAATGGGAGCTCACCCTGTTGTGCGGAGCTCTGGTCTTGAACCTGGGCTGTCAGCTCTGACAAGCTCAGTGTCTTTAACCACTGAGAAAACCACACCCCACCAACACTGGACAGGGCAAGATACTGTATAAAAACAGGGGGTCTACCCCACAACCACTAGCACTAATGATATTACTTGCTTGGGTAATAAAATGTGTTAAAGCAAACAACCAAGCTTAGAGATCACCTGAGTAAGCATCTTAACACTATACCAGTTCAAATTCAATTAACTCAAAGCCTAATAGTATTGCTAATGTTAGTCTGTAATACAACAGTTTTCTAAACCTTTTCAGTATGTTGTGGAGAAAGTACATATTAAATGATATTGGTTGCACAAATATGCAAGTGACAAGCAAGAAAAAGAAAACAAAAATAAAAATAAAAATAAAAAGTGACCAAGGGACAGTAGTGGGTTTCTACTGGTTTGCCCCGGTTTGGGCGAACCAGTAGCAGCGGTGGTGGGAGGCTCCACCCACCTGCCGAGATGTCATCACGGATGTTCTGTGCATGCGCAGAAGGTTCTGCGCATGCGCAGAAGCATCGCACACGTGCACTTCCGTTCCCGAACCAGTAGCAAAGGTAAATGAAACCCACCACTGCCAAGGGACTATAAGACTATATTTTTCTATAATAAATATTTTAACTATTTATTTAAATTAAATATTTTATTCTGTATCATGTACCCTGGAACAAGACAGCATAGATGTTAACTTAATATTGTTATCATTTTCATTTTTGAAGAAAACTATCATATACTTCCTTCAATCATTTCCCTCAAGCTGAATATATTCACCTACTTCACTCTCTCTTAATGCTTAATTTATACTTTTGTAATAAACTTTGTTATTCTTCTCTGATTCTGATTCTATCTTTCTGAAACTTTCTAACATATGATCTCCTAAATTGAGATCTGATCAAAGTAGAAAAGTATGGCAATTATAATTGACAGGGAGCAACCTGTCCAAAGTCATCCAATAATATTCCAGGATGGACTTGAACTTGGGTTGTTATGGTCCTAGGCCAATACCTTATCTATTATGTTTACACTGGTTTAAGGATGATTAAACCCATTTTACTCATGGGATGAAGATAAAATGAACCTGAGTAAGACTCATTATATGGACTCGTTTCAATTGTTGGTGGCACTCAGTATACTTTTGTTTCCTTGGTGGATTAATTATGTCACAGTCCACACCAGAGAATGCAAGCCTACATATTATCTCATTTCCACTTGTATTCCTTGTACTTTCCCTATGAGGAGTGCTATACATGCTGCCTTGATCTCCTGGAGGAAATGCGGGTTATAAATCTAAGTAGACAACTCATTGTCTGAATGATCTCGAGTGGACAAAAAAGAAGTGAGATTGAGAACAACTTCTGATTTCCTGCCAGCTTCCTTATTGACTTTCCTTGTGGGAAGCTGACAGAATGTTGGAAATGATGATCATATGTCTGCAGCTGTCTGTGGCAGCATGGTGGCACTGAAATGGCCACAATTTTGCCATATTTCAATCCCATGGGAGCAATGGATTACAGATCATGGATACATTTTTAAAGTTAGCCAATTTGAGGTTTGTTGATTCAAAAACTGTTGCCCTGTGATGCATTGTTTCATCCAATTGAATGTTACAAACAGACAGGAGACTTTTAGTAGTATAAACCGTAGATAATAAATGTGCTGAAATATATTTTGTGCATTTATTTATCAAATGTACTATCATGAGTCAATGAGTAACATAATCTCTCAAAAACCTTAATAGTGTTTTTTTATATGTTAAAGTGAAAAAATAAATAAAAGGTGGCAGGGAAGTAATACAAATTTGATGCTTGCAGTATAATGCATTTTGTCCTAAATGTTTTTGAGGAATATGGGAAAATCAATAGTTAATCTTTGCAATATTATTATAAGTTTGGGTGCATTCCAGGAATACACTTCAAGTCAATCAAACATACATGCAGACCCATTTATGAAATTTCCATTGGTGGGGTGTATATAATGAGGAAATGAAGAAAAATATTTTATATGATCAAGCATCCTTTATAATAAATGGGTTCTTTCATGAATTGGTGCAGTATGCATCTAGATAAAAGAATTATGCCTTAAAGAGATGTCAAGTATCCTTATGATCTTTCATACAGCAAATCTCTAACTTCTAACAATGGAGGTCTTCTGAATTAAAGATGGAGGTGAGCAATACCTTTTACCTCACAGGTACTATTCTGGCACCCTTGGAGAGGGGGATCTCAGTCTCCCCTCTTACCTCATTGAGTTCCTGAAGGTGGAGGTGGCAACCATGTACCTCAACTGGCAAGACTGTTATTTTCATAGTCTGTGGAAATGCCTTTGAGTTGCATTGTGGTTCAAGGTAGCCTTGTTTTCAGTTGTTCTGGAGACAGAAAAACAGGGCTTTCCCAGCTGCCTGACCTTCCTATGAATGAAAAGATACATGCTCGGTTTTACAAGACAAGATAGAAAGACCTGTGCATGGAGTAGAGAACAAAGAACAAAGAGCTGAGGTGGCGCAGTGGTTAGAGTGCAGTACTGCAGGCTACTTCAGCTGACTGCTAGCTGCAGTTCGGCAGTTCAAATCTCACCGGCTCAAGGTTGACTCAGCCTTCCATCCTTCTGAGGTGGGTAAAATGAGGACCCAGATTGTTGGGGGCAATATGCTGACTCTGTGAACCGCTTAGAGAGGGCTGTAAAGCACTGTAAAGCGGTATATAAGTCTAAGTGCTATTGCTATTGCTATAAAATATATGATGCCATCAAGAGAGTAAAAGGATTGAAATGGAAATGGGCTGGTCACATAGCAAGAAGAACTGATAGAATTGGAGATTGGAAACATGCGGAAAAAGCCATCCTGCAATGGCTAGACAATAGCTAAAATGATGATGAATGATTAAATCTGAACAAAGGATTTTAAGCATGAAGGCTTAACCTAAATGCTAATATTTAAGTTAATGATGTCCATTTATGCCGAATGCTATCATTGGTATAGTGTGGCATGTCGAAAAGCCAAGAAGGGACCTCCTCTGACGTCAGTCAGTGTGTCAGCTGCCTTTCTATATCAAAAGACTTGAAAGAACTCAACAAACTTTCAGATAAGCAGAACCAAAGAATAGATCAGGCACGGCATGTTTCTTTATCTACAGAGAAAATCCCAAAGTCACAGGAGAGCCTTTATTTGTTTAAGGTACGTATTTCATACAGCATTTTAGCAGATGGCTGGTTTGCAAATACCTGCTGCTGTAATGGCTTTTTGCATGCACACAAAGCAATTTGTACATGAGGTTTTGATTTGAATTTGGCCTCCCTGAGTTATTTGAATATCTGATCAGACTTAATGTGGACAGCAGGCACTTATAATACTATCAGCAGTCTGGATAATGTAGATCTCATTCTTGCATTGCAAATGTTTGGAGGAATTCCTCAGGAGGAATAGCTGGGAGGGGAGGGGTCTTCTCCTTTTGTCTAATGGTAGGGCTGGCCTTCTGGAAAAGAATGGTCCTTGCAAAATAATAAAAAAGGAAGAAACGGAGGAACATTCACAGGGATGTCTGATTATATCTAGTCTATGCAATAAGTGAAATGTCAGTTCTGGGCAAGGAGGAATAATTGGACAATTGGCATATGTGGTTTCATTAAGTCCTTAAGGTGACATTTTTAATAGGGAAAATAAAATAATTCAGAAAATTCTGCCAAAAATCTGCTACTTTAAGACCGGCTTCTTTTAACAGAATTAGGCAAAGGATGTAAGGTCTTCACTGAGAATGGGAAAGCATTCAGTCTCCAGCAGCTGCTCTAAGCATTGGCAGATCTGAAGACAGATGAGAATTGCCAGCATTATTGAGCCTGAGATGCTGTGAAACAGGGAATGTGCCAGGAAGCAATAGAAACATGGCTGAAAATGACAGTAGCTGTTTCTCCATCTGCAGAGCAGGGATTCACATGGGATAAATCTACATTTTACTGGAAGACTTTGGACAGCCATAATCTGCACTTATTGTACCTTTGTACCTTTGATAGATAAGGAGACAGCAAATATTGTGTCTACGTTTCTGTTTAATCACATCAAACCACCTAGTGTGCTATATTATATATATATAAATATATATATATATAACAAGGCAAGTGTTTAACAAACAAGGTTTGTTAGGCAAGGGGCCCAGGTTCTAATCCCATAAGGGTGTGGCTAGCTGATGAGAGCTAAATAGCTTGAAATAGATCTATACTAGTCTCCCTTTATTTATGTAAAAATATAACATATAGAAACGGACTGTCGTTTGTAATTAACTGTCTGGATGGCCCCTGGAGGGGCCGAAAGGCAAAAAGGAAGCAGTATGCTTCCTCCCATATTTGGGTATACCAGGTGATTTAACAGAGAAAAAAACATATATATATCCTTGTCCCATGAGAGCTACATAGCTTGAAATAGATCTATACTAGTCTCCCTTTATTTATGTAAAAATATAACATATAGAAACGGACTGTCGTTTGTAATTAACTGTCTGGATGGCCCCTGGAGGGGCCGAAAGGCAAAAAGGAAGCAGTATGCTTCCTCCCATATTTGGGTATACCAGGTGATTTAACAGAGAAAAACACACATATATATCCTTGTCCC
>QLTV01004233.1:4246540-4257851 GCA_003457575.1 Thermophis baileyi | reverse complement strand
ACGGTGGGCCTTGGCACTTAGATCATTAGATATGAGTACTCCAAGGTCTTTGACAGAGTGAGGGTCGTCTGCAAGGTCATGTCCATTCAGCTTGTATTTTGTGTTCTGATTCTTTTTGCCAATGTGTAAGACAGAGCATTTGTTGGTTGAGATTTGGAGTTGCCAGTTGTCTGACCATTCTGACACAAAGTCAAGGTCTTTTTGAAGGGTAGCAGCATTGTCTGTGGTGTTAAATAGTTTTACATCATTGGTGAAGAGAATGCAGTTGCTTATAATATGATCGCAAAGGTCATTTATGTAAAGTATAAAGAGTGTTGGTCCTAGAATGCTGCCTTGGGGGACACCACTGTTAACAGGTGCAGGATTTGATAGGCCGCTCCCTATTTTGACCACTTGTTATCTTTTTGACAGGAACACTATCCAATTATGTAGGGGTCCAGAGATGGCATAGGCTTTTAGTTTTAGAAGTAGTTTGTCATGTACCACTGAATCGAAGGCTTTACAGAAGTCTATGTAAATTGTGTCTATTGCTTTGCCCTGATCAAGTTTTGTAGTCCATATGTTTTTGCAGTGTAGAAGTTGTAGATTACAGGATAATTTTTTTCTGAAACCAAATTGTTTGTTAGAGAGTAGGTTGTTTGTTTCTAAGTGGAGGGTAATGGATTGGTTAATGATTGATTCCATGACTTTGCAGGTGACACGGAGTTGGTCCTGAAAGATTTTTCAAAGATTATGCTTAGAGGTTCAGCTATAGCAGTGGAAAGCTTTTTTAAGAAGTATGCACATAGTCCATCAGGTCCGATAGATAGAGATGGTTTTAGGCTGCGTAGTGCCTTTTCAACGTTATCATCTGTGAAATCTATTGGTGTTAGATCATTGTAATTATTTGTGGTACGACTAGGGTATAGTCATGGTATAGTTTCCTTTGTTTCTTTGTGTTCATTTTTTGTTTGGATTTGTAGGGGAGATGTGTATACCAAGATTTCACTAAAGGGATGTGTGATAGCAAAAAGTTGAAGAACTCCTGAGCTAGATGAACCTGATATACAAATGCTACTGCAACCATGTGACAGGTAAGAAATTATGACAGATGGTCCTTGCTTTGGAAAGCGAAATCTGTGACTGTCTATTGGAAAAAGTCCTTTTGCATGCATTAATGAAATCACATCCATATTTTCTTTCATTTTTCAACAGATCATCTTAAAGGCATCTATGAGTTCAGTTTTCCATTCTTTATAAAATTACATTGATAAGTTGTTTATTTATAAACCCCATGTAGGAAGAACCACAGTTTTGCACATTTTCTAGCAACTGTGGCTCCTTTATTGTGCCTATGTGAAATTTCATAACTCTTCATTTTAACTTTTCAGATTTATACTTTTGAGAACTAACTCTATTACAGTATTAGATATGAAGAACAGCCAATGAGCAAACTGGGCAATATTTTTTACATGAAAAACTGATTCATTCAGAGAATGTATGCTTGGCTAAGAATATCCCTATGGGTTATGGCTTAAGAAGCTCTGCTTCAAGTGTAATAGTTACCACAGTTAGAGAATGCATAAATAGTCAAGACCATTTTGGTGGTGACCCACAATGCGGGAGGCTTTGTTTTAAAGCTTTCCTGGAACATATGTTTAGTAAAGGAATAAATACCAGTTTACTTTAATGAAAAGTGCTGACTATCGGGTAGGAATTGTTGACAATTTTAAAGTATAATGTTTTGTCTCTAAGCTAATTATTTTAGTTCTATATGGTTACATATATTGTTTAATATGCAGTGTAATCATTTCATATGCATTCTGTGAAACAAACAAACAAACAAACAAACAAACAAACCGCTTTTCTCTGCACCCTCTCCCTGATCTTAGGGTTTGTTAAAAACAGATCATGCCAAACAAATCTTATTTCATTCTTTGACAAAGTGACTAACTTAGTGGACCAGTGAAATGCAGTGGGTAGAGTATACTTAGATTTCAGCAAGGTATTTGACGACGTAGACCACAACCTACTTCTTGGTAAGCTAAAAAAATGTGGGATAGACAGCATCACCACTAGATGGATTTGTAACTGGCTGACAAATCACACTCAATATATAGTCCTCAATGGAACAATTTAGATAAGGGAATAAAAAGGGAACAGACCAAATTTGCAGATGACACTAAACTGACAGGAATAGCCAACACTTCAGAAAATAGGCTCAAGATACAGATGGATCTCAACAGACTTGAACACTGGGCTCTATCTAACAAAATGAAGTTCAGTGTTGAGAAAACTAAGGTTTTACACACTTGGGAAAGAAAGATCAAATGTACAGGTACAGATTAGGTGAAACCTGGCTCAATAGCAGTAACTATTAGAGGGATTTTGGAGTCCTAGTGGACAATCACTTAAATATGATTCAGCAGTGTGCGGCAACAGCCAAAAAAGCCAATACAATCCTAAATTGCATTAACAGAGGGATAGAATCAAGATCACATGAAGTATTAGTACCACTTTATAAAGCCTTAGTAAGACCACACTTAGAATACTGCATCCAGTTTTGGTCACCTTATTATTAAAAAAAAATGTAGAGACTCTGGAAAGAGTGCAGAAAAGAGTAACAAAAAATGATTAGGTGGCTGGAGGCTAAAACATATGAAAAACAGTTGCAGGAATTGGATTTCCTAGCCTAATGAAAAGAAGGACTAGGGGTGACATGATAGCAGTGTTTCAATGTTTGAGGGCTGCCACAAAGAAGAAGGCAAACGGCAAAACAAGAAACAATGGATGGAAACTAATCCAGAAGAGAAGCAATCTAGGATTAAGGAGAAATTTCCTAACAGCGAGAACAATCAACCAGTGGAATGGCTTGCCTTCAGAGGTTGTGGGTGCTCCATCACTAGAGACTTTTAAGAAGACACTTAACAGCCACCTGTCTGGAATGGTAAAGGGTCTCCTGTTTGAGCAGAGGGTTGGACTAGAAGATGGAATGTTCCTTCCATCTCTGTTATTCTGTTAATTCTGTTCTTTTATAATATAAACAAGATTATTTTTCTCCAAAGTGACACCATTTTTAATTTAATAAATTTGCATTAATTATAGAAGCCTTCTTTTCAGTGATGCCTCCAAGACTAATGGATGTGGTGGGGAGAACTTGCATTTACTGTAAAAACATGTAATCACTTCAAGGTAATGTGAGGCTTTAATATAATGGAATACCATAACTTGATCAAATAATTCAAAAATTCATTTTGTTGCTTAAAGCTTTCACAGTGACCCAAAGAACTTGATTGGTGATCTTGAACCAGAAAGTCATCTGAGAATGAAAACAGTACTGAAAGCTAATAAATAAACCATATAATAGTGTAGTTCATTTCTGAGTTATCAAAAATGATAGGTTAGAATATTAAATTCTCCCTTTATCAGATTAAAATATGTCAAAGGTTTAAATAGTCTGATCCACTCTTTATTTTTATCTGTGTCATAGGAACCTCTCAGGAAGGTGATTCTGATTGAATTTTCATTGGAATATGTTGATTTACTTCTTTGATTTTTTTTCACAAATTGTATTAAATATTATTATTTATCCTGTTATACATTTTGCCTGCTGCTGGAAAACAATTTTATCCAACATTTTTAAAAAACCAAGTTCAGTCATGACAGATAGAAATAAATATGAATGTTGTGTAAAATAAATAGTTCCTCAGAAAGGAGGAGCTTATGAACTGCTAATCTTCTCTAGGATCTGCCCTCAGGGTCCATTCACTCTTTCTAACTGAACTCTAAATTCCTAATTCCAAGGAGCTTTCATTTCACCCCAAAGGAAGGAATGGAGGAACATTTCCTATGCATAGTTGTTGACTTCCTACACTCTGCATCTCCTGCCCAGATCCTGCCTCAGAAACTAATTGATCGAAACATATGGTATCCAGGAGGCAATTCTGGAGGGGATCTGAAGGAGAACTCTGCCTCTCTACTCTGAAGCTTTAAATGAAGTTCTTGGCTGAACTTTGCTGGCTTGCCTACTGATCTGATTTGTTGATGAGGCTGTGGAGGATTTTTTCCTGCATTTTCACTAGCTTGTTTTCTTTCTCCTAGCTAGTGTTTGAATTACATTGTTGTACATGTTGTTAGCATAATTTTGGTTTTGCTTTTTAAAGATTGGATTATATTCCACATAGCAAGAGTAAATGGAAATGGAGTTTCAACTTACCACTTACTATTGAGGAATACTCAGAAGGAATCTTGAATTCTTATTTAGCACACAGACAGTGCGGCCTAAAGTTACTGTGTAACTTTATATTATGGAAGACCCTTGATCCAACTAATAGCTGCTGAAGAAATATTTGGACTGCCTTGTTTTCTGCCATTCCAGACTCTATCAATTATAAGCAAAAAACCCTGTGGCCAATGTTCAACAATTCCAGCCTACACATGCACTCATTCTTTCTAGAGTAATTGGGAATTCTTTTGAACAAGGCCAGGGTATATTAAATTGTGCCATTTGGAGAAAAAACATTGGACGAATTCTGGTAGGGCATCTGAGCAAGAGTAAAATAGCATTTGCTGGCTAAAAAAACCCCCTTAAGTTTCCAGAACTAGATTTCTAGAAATCTCCTAATGCCAACAAAATCCAATTCATGTGTTGTGCGTCAGTGTCTGTTTTTTAGAGGATATTCTGATCTTTCTCTGTTGTCTAAGGACACACTGGGTGTATTGAACCAACAATTTGTTTTAGTATCCAAATCCATCAAACCAATAGTTTTCCTTTCCCACTTATTGTACTGTGTTGCTATTTATGCAGCTGGTGTGTTTAAGTGTGTGTTATGTACACACCTGCATATATGTGTATTCCCTTCAAAGACTTTGGAATGTTCCTCTACTTAAATTTCTGTAACATATAGTTGCTACAGCCTGGCCACTGTAAATCTTAGATTCCAGCTGCTCTATTATATACTTCCAATAATACTTTCTTGTAATGCAGATTAAATGGTGAAATTACGTTTATTTGAAATGCAGGCTTACTGTTTCTGAATATTTGAACTGTGTTACTAATGAAGCAATTTGTTCCGTATCCAAACACATTTTATTTCCTGCCAACAACAATTAAGGCATTCTGGATTGAACCAGTATTTCTTCAAAGAGATCCCTTCTGAAACTGAATAGTATTTCCATCTCTAATCCAGATAGTGGTAACTGAACTAAGAGTGACCTCTGATATTAGTGTGGATGCTCATAGGATTGCAGTGAATGTAAAACTTTTAATCAAGGGACAATTTCCTCTTTTCATCTTAACATTTCCTGCCATTTTTAACAAGTCAAATTCAGATGGATGATACGGTAATAGATGGACAGAAGATCCTACAGAAGACAAACAGTGTCATACATGAAATTTCTTTCATCCATTTTTAATATTTTTATGTTGTGTCTGTGGTCGCAAGGATGGGGATGGTCCTGTATCTGCACATCTGTAGACTGGAACACAAAATATAAATGTGTGTAATATTTGGAAAATATTTCAGACTGGAAGTAAGCTGAAAATCCTTCAGTTTTTTTCTTTGTTTCACAAACCAGACTACTTCCTTTATTATAGGAACAGGTTAGATGTCATGGCTTCATAGACATAATATATGACCCATAACAGATAAATTGAACAGAAAATAACCTATTCAGCTTTTTCTGGGTGTGTGTGTGTGTAGTAATTTCTTTCCCCCCTCTTTTTTTTAGTTTTCCGTTATTCTCTGAACACATATCAAAGCAAATAATGAGTTACTGTAGTTATTGTAAATGGCATTCCTTTGTAACATATTGGTTGATTTACCAATGTTATTGTTGGCAAATTTCCTAAAAATATAGTATCTCATTACATGAGTAGGATTTATGATATTGTGTCTCAACCAGTATAGACCAGTTCTATTGCAGAAGGATAGATAATATTTATAAACTATAACAAATGATGATGTTCTTGGTCTCATTTTAATTGCAAGTCAATTAATAATAAAAACAGCATCAAGTGATGAATTAAGTGCACAGTAGTGAAGAGAGAAAAGTCCCTAGCTGTCCTTGGGGTCCAAAAGCTATGCCAGCTGTTAGACTTATATAGAGTAATAAAGACAGTTGTTCCAGATGCTTAAACGTATTCAAAATTTCTCTATTACTAATGATACTGAAATGTATTTTGATTGATTCTTAGTCTGTAGTATTTTTTATAAACAAGGAGTGTAGCTGAGGTGGATATTAGTTATTTTCAAGAACCTGGGAATAAAGAATTGGAATATCGTATATTAAAAATTCAATGACTGAAGATTTTAAAGAATATTAAGTATGTTTCTCATTATCTTAAGAAGATATTAATTCAACAAAATTTTATTTTTTGTGTCCCCCCCCAAATGTTTAAAAAGGCTGTGAATGTGTTTCTGGATTATTTACTTGAAACTTATCATTATAAGAAGAATTATGGATTAATCAAATATAGCAAAAAGATTACTATTCAATATCAGAAATATGGTGATCATGGGTAGATCACTGATCACTGTCTTTCCTTTCTATTTTTAAGTTTCCAGGTTAACTTAAATGGAAGTCAAATGGAAAGATTGACCAATGTTATTCTCTGTGATCTGGGTTTGATGTATTTAAAAACTAAGTGAAATGGTTTTACAAATATAACATATGTTTCTGTTATGTCTGTTTTTAATCTGGCCTCCACTTTTTCTTCTCTTTTTTTTCTCATACAGGATTTAAAGTGACAAATATATATTACAGTGAAATAATTCTCCATTTATTTCAGACAAAATTCAAAATACTGATTGATGACTCATAAGGCTGTAGTAAGTTGGGATTGGGTTATTGGACATCTGTCTTCTCCAGGATTTATGTCTTCCCTATATCTTTCAACTTCATTTTCATAAGTCCTTTTCTCACATGCACCATTTTTTTCTTACATTTTGAATGACAATAAGGGCCTTCTCAGTGACTGTCCAAGCTGTGCTCTTCCTTCTCTACAAAATCAGCTTTTTTCTCTATGCTGATGTTCTTCCACCAGGCTAACTTCTTATTCAACAACATACTTCCATAAGGGCTCATTTAATGATCTTGATTGATTTAATTGTTTTTTTCTTTCTATTTGTTTTTTGAAATTGTTGACTGAGAGTTAATGCTATTGCATTCTTATTCTTCATGTTAGAAACAGGAATATGGGTGCATGCAAAAAGAGTGTCTTTATATAATGGCAGCTTTTAAAATCATACTATTTAAAGGACAGCTGACATATGTTTGATTCTTTTTTTATCAATCTAGTTAGGAAAAACTAGATTATCTTTTTCTGTTGCTTATCTTTTTATCTTTTTCTGTTGCTCTTTCATTGGGGCGAGTCCAGGGGTGAAATGCTCCCAGTTCGGGCGTGCCTGCCGGTCGTCGGAGAGCCAGTAGCGACGGCAGCACTAGGCTTTGCCCACCCGCCCGGACGCCGCCATTTGGGTTCTTTTACCCTCTGCACATGCACAGAACGCTTTGCGCATGTGCAGAGAGAAAAGAACCCAAATGGCGGTGTCTGGGCGGGTGGGCGAAGGCTAGTGCTGCCGTCGCTACTGGCTCTCCAACGACCGACAGGCACGCCCGAACCGGGAGCATTTCACCCCTGGGCGAGTCAGGGGTGGGCTGCTGGGGGTTCGCAGGGGTTTGGGAAAACCTCTACCTAAGATTCTGTGCAGTTCGGAGAACCCCCAAATCCCAGTCCTGGCTGGCACCGCCCACCCCACCCCTCCCAGGTTTCCCCACACGGCCCATTTTGGATGCAGGTAAGTGCAGGGCATGCACGGAGGCTTGGGGAGAGTGAAAAACAGGCCTACTGGAAGTTCAGGAAGGCTGGAAACAGCCCTGTTCCTCAGGCTTCAGAGGGCCTCCGGAGCCTGGGGAGGCTGTTTTCGCCCTCCCGGAGACTCAAGGAAAGCCCGGGGAGGGTAAAAATGCCCCCCCGCCTTGGTGCAGGAGGCCGACTAGGCCATGCCCACCATGGCCATGCCCACCCAACAACCGGGCAGAGAACCCCTTGCTAAAATTTTTGAAGCCCACCCCTGGGGCTAGTGCTAAGAAGAAAATGCCTTCTTTTCACTTGCCTTCTTACTCCTTGAATCAATTAAATTTCATATCATATTATAGTAATAGATATTCATTATGTCAGTTGGCAAAAATAGTTACTGTGGGAGATTAAAAAAAAAAGCCAACGGGAATCAGATTAATATGAGAAGACAAGTTGGCCAAACAAGAAGTGGCAATGAGGCTGGCATGATGCCTCAGTAGCTGTGGCAGGTAATTAGTGAGCAGAGCAGAGCAGATGTAACAGGAGGCAGCATCAATTTACTACAGTATTAGTTTGTTCAGTTTGTAGTTCAGGTCCAGGGGAATATTGGTGGGTACAAATAAGTATAATTGTTATCCTTGGGAGGGAGACAAAGGAGAAGGTCCAAGTGCACTGCCCAGATTCGCTTCTCTAAAAAGTTTATAGCCTTATTTCTTTTGGGATTTTTTAAAAATACATTTGGCTGTTGAGATGTACAGTAGTCTCTTATTTGGGATTAAGCTTTCTGGCAGTTATTCTTGGCTAGGAATGTGCCTTGGAGAAGGGAAACCTGCATTCACATCCCCTTCAGTGACCATTCTACTTGACAGAAAGATTTTTGGTAGGAAGGAGGGTACATAATGATGTTTCCCCTGTAAACCCTCCGGGATCTCTTGTTTTTAAAACTTTTGGTTTAGCAAATAAACTATACCAGAGATTGAAATATAGCATGGCCTCTCTGTGACCAAATCTGGAAAAATCTCAATCATTATAGGTAGTCTCAATTTACAACCATTTGTTTAGTGACTGTTCCAAGTTACGACAGCATGGAAAAAAGTGACATATGACCATTTTTCACACCTACAACCGTTGCGGCATCCCCATGGTCATGTGATCAAAATTAGGACACTTAGCAACTAACTCATATTTATGACAGTGGCAGTTTCTGAGGCTCATGTGATCACATTTTGCAATCTTCTGACAAGCAAAGTCAGTGGGGAAGCCAGCTTCACTTAAGAACCATGTTACTAACTTAACAACTACAGCGATTCACTTAATAACTGTGTCAAGACAGATCATAAATGGGACAAAACTCACTTAACTGTCTTGCTTAGCCACGGAAATTTTAGGCTAATCTCAGAATGGACTGAACCAGTGCAAAGACCTTAATATTTTATTTATTTTTTAATTTTATCCCACCTTTATTATTTTTAATAATAACTCAAGGCAACAAACACACTCAATACTTATTTCTCCTCTTATTTTCTTCAAATAACAATCCTGTGAGGTGAGTTGGGCTGAGAGGGAGTGACTGGCCGTGGTTTTCATGCCTAAAGTGAAACTAAATCTCACAGTCTTAACCACCAGACCCAAGTGGTTCTTTCCTGTATTTTGTTCTTCTCTATTTTATTAGAAATATACATATATGCATCATATTTTATTTTGGAGACAGAATTTAATTCTATTTTCCCCTCAAAATAATTTAAGGGAGTATCATTTAAGTGGGCTATTCCATACTTTCACAAAATAATTTGGTGAAAAAGGCTAAGCAGAAGGATAATGCTTAGTCAAGATCAGCCAGTGAGCTTCATAGAGGAGTAGATTAGGTCTATCTTATTCAGATCTATTCATTAAAAATATCAGCTCTTGGATAGTTCATAAAAACTAAGATACTGTACTTCAGAAAGATTACTATCTTGTAAGTAGGGATATAAAACATTGTAATTATAAAATTAACAAAAGAATTAATTTAAAATTACATAAATTTGTGAAATTGAATATAACATTAGGGAAAAAACTATGCTTCTGAAACTGAAAAAAAAAATTCTGATAGATGAGGATAATAGTCTTTTTTCTCAGGGCTGCACAGAGCTTCAATCCATAGATTTGATTTGCAGGCAATTCAGTCAAATCACCCTGAATCTTCAAATCAAATCTCTGTAGCTACATGAATTGGATACCATCAGTTGACTTGCTGATTTGCTGAATTTTGGCACAGTTACACTCTCCCTTTTATTAAATTGAATCGGTAATGCAAATGAGGGACTCAAATCGATTTAGTTGAAACAAACTGGAATGTTGAACTGGTGATTACATGAATTAGATTGACTTTTCAAATCAGTTATTTTAATGTACTACATTCATGTTGGAAATACCTACCGGTGCTTCTGGGATGAAAGGATTAGCTGGTGACATCACTGCTGCCATTCAGGGGATGCCTGAAGGGGCTCCTTTCATGTCCCTGTTATTTTTCCACCAAAATGATACCTATTTGTCTATTTGCATTTACATGCTTTCAAACTGCTAGGTGGGCAGGAGCTAGGGCAAACTAAATGGAGCTCATTTAGTTATTTTAACTGAGTTGATAATTTGAATTGGATCAATGACTGAAAATGGACCGTTGCATGATTTGTATGTCCCATTAGATATTATTGTGAATTGAAACATATTTTGTCCTTTAGAAGATATCCTATTTAACCATTTGTGACGGGTTCTAGTTCCAGATGAAGAGGATTTAATACAAGACGTGCTGCAAGTTAGGAAGGGAGAGATCCCTTTAACACTAGGTATAATTGCATAGTGCAGTTCAACTGATTTCAGCATAAGGCAGAAATGAAAATGATTTCCTTGCTTCCTAGACCTGTGCAGTGCAATCTCTTTTTTGTTGCAGAACTGGGAGGAACTGCTTTTGTTTTACTCCTTTTGATGGATCAGGTAAGTAGTTTTGATCTATTGACAATAAATTACCATCAGTTCTGGCAATTTGGGATTGATTTGACAATACAAATCTTGTGAAAGATCTTTGAAAATCCACTTTATTTAATTTTCCTTTCTTCTTGCCTTTTTGAAGAAGGGTAATAGAGAACATTTATTTTATTTTATTTATTTATTTGTTTGTCAAACATGTACAAGATAGCAGGTATAGGTATAAACATAAACATAATCAAAGTGAATACAGATAGATGAGGACAATAGGACAGTAGGACAGGGACGGTAGGCATGCTGGTGCGCTTATGCACGCCCCTTACAGACCTCTTAGGAATGGGGTGAGGTCGACAGTAGACAGTCTAAGGTTAAAGTTTTTTGGGTTTGGGGAAGAAACCACAGAGTCAGGTAGTGAATTCTAGGCATTAATCACTCTGTTGCTGACGTCATGTTTTCTGCAGTCGAGTTTGGAGCGGTTTACATGAAGTTTGTATCTATTGTGTGCTCGTGGATTGGTGTGGTGGAAGGTGAAGTAGTCATTGACAGGTAGGACATTGTGGCAGATAA
>QLTV01004233.1:4221461-4243911 GCA_003457575.1 Thermophis baileyi | reverse complement strand
TGTTTCTAAGTTTCTAAGGTTTGGAATCTATCAGACATGGTAATTAGGTTATCCAGTATTGGTAAACATGGTGAACAGAAATAAGGAAATGTGGAAGATGCTTGTAGGAAATTGGCTACATGTTTGTTTGCAGGTGTGGAATCTATCAGACATAGTAATTAGGTTATACAGTTTTTGTAAACATGGTGGACAGAAATAAGGAAATGTGGAAGATGCTTGTAGGAAATTGGCTACATGTTTGTTTATTTCCAGGCAGGTGTTGTGGGCATACTTTGTGCATATGCGGCATTTTTTGAATTCCTCATCCTCTTTGTTGGTTTTATTGCATTTTTTGCTTTTGTCATCGTTTGTAGAGGTATCTTCATTTTGTGGGTGTTTGTGGATTTTTTTTGAGTTTTTGCTTGGCATGGTCAATAATCAAATAGTGTCTGACAAATTAATTAATTAATATCATTAATCAATCAGTCTAACAAATTAATTAATCAAAGTGTGATTAGTTTATAGTACCTAACCAATCAAATAACCAATCAAATAAATAAATTTGTGCAAACATGAAAGTTTGCACAAATTTATGCCAATTCAACTTGTTCTAAAAAGTCATCACCCAGCTACTTATTTTATTTAGTTGTGCTAATGATGAAAACTGCTAAAGAAGTAATTGAATGATGTCCAACCACTTCATGGCAGTGTTTCTTTATTTACTTAAAAACAATTTGAGCCTAGATTTTGGAAACTGTCCTTCATTTGTTCCTCTGATATTGATATTCTCTACGGGACTCTTTTGTCAGATTTCTTGAATCCTGGGATATTATAATACAGCATATGGCACTGGTGAGAAAATAATGATTGCTCCAATATTTTATCTGTGGCCATTTTTTGGCGGGGGGGGGGAAATGCCACAGAAAATGATTAAATAAGTCTGTTGTGCATAGTGGTTGGATCTGCAACACAGAAAATAGCTGATGATTGATGTAATCAACTGTAGAAAAATGTTGTCTGAGCTTGTATTTTATTGACTAAGGCCATGCATCAACTTTACCCCAGTGCTGAATTCCACAACAGAGCAGGCTGTTTCAGACCAAATAATATTTTCCCTGGAGTGAAATAACTAGCCGAATTCCCTATAGCTTTGTTTCTCTGGAGTTTCAGAATTTTCCCAAAGGCCCCATTGCCAAAACAGAGGGGAAATGTGATTTATATAATATGAGAGAGAGAAAAAAGTGAAGGAAATTTGGGATTTTTTAAACAGAGAGACTTGATCTTCCATCTGAACAATACTTGTGGTTAGTATTTTATAAGGTAGAGAGGTGAGAGGGAGGAGAGAGTTTTGCATTTGTGGATTGTAATTCTTTGTTACAGCATCTTGTCTTGAACAATTGTATGGTCAACATTTTATTAATTTCATCTTCTACTCTGGACATTATTCTAATACTATTGGGGACACCATTGATTTCAAAGTGCTATGCTTAAAAGGAGTAGATGCAGAGGTGGTATTCAGCCGGTTCGGACCGGTTTGGGCGAACCGGTAGTAGCAACCTGTGGGTGGGCCCGTCCACCCTCACCGGTGCTATGCCATCCTATTTAGCCACGTTTTCAAGCCACGTGTGCGAGCAAAGTTCATGCACGGAAGGCCGCGCACTTGCGCGGAAGGTGCGCGCATGAGCAAAGCAAGCGTGCGCACACTGGGCGAACCGGTAGGGAAATTATGAGAATCCCACCTCTGAGTAGATGGGAAAGTTTAGTGAATTTATCCTTCTGCTTCCATTTCAACCCCTAACAGTCAGCTCCTCATATTCAGGAAATGCCTCTCTTCCTTGCCCACAAATTCTTTAACCTATCCATCTGGAATTTGGCAATGTGTCTGATATTTAACAGCATCTAAGTGCTTTGAAGCATATTGTGAGGTTTTTTTTTAATGTTGCTGTCATTTTAATATACTGTAATCAATATTCTGGTTAAGAAGAACAAAAAACTCACATTGAAATGAATAAATACAACTATACATGTGTTGCTTGTTTACTCCTCCTCCACAGCCATCCCATCTTATTCTGTCATTTGTTGCAACAGGCATGCAGAGATGAGCTTCGTGCATGGAGAAATTTGTCCCGTGTTTTTTTTTCTTTTTTTCAAATATTGGTATAACTTGAAAATGAGAAGGAAACATGATTATATGTGTTATTTTTCAAGATATATCTTTTATGTCTGTATGTTTCTTTAAATATATATGATATATATTTATAAATATA
Source organism: Thermophis baileyi (assembly GCA_003457575.1). NCBI lineage: Eukaryota > Metazoa > Chordata > Lepidosauria > Squamata > Dipsadidae > Thermophis > Thermophis baileyi. The sequence continues at coordinate 4,241,665 of QLTV01004233.1, read as the reverse complement.
TGTGATATGAATATACTGTATATGATATATATGCAAAATTTAATGGAAGAAATGTTAACTTGTATTACTAGTCCATGTATGATATGCCATATGCTAAATAAACAAATTTAATGGAAGAGATATTTTCCTAATTGTTCTAAATTTTTTAATTTTGCATCCAAGAATAACTGACTCATGGTTTTTCGTTTTGTTTTGAATTTTTGAATTTGTCCCTCAACTTCTGCTTTGCTGATTTTCAGGAAATTGTTCAAAGTTTATATTTGTACATCATTTATGGTTAAATTCATGAGATTTATACTATCTGGACTGGAAAACCTTTATATAGATATTTTTAAAGGGTGATACACATGAAGTTTATTTTGTGATGGCTGCGGTGGTGCAGTGGTTAGAATGCCATATTGCAGGCTAATTCTGCTGACTGTCAGCAGTTCGATTCTCACCAGCTCAAGCTTGACTCAGTCTTCGATCCTTCTGAGGTTGGTAAAAAGAGAACCCAGATTGTTGGGGGCAATATGCTGATTCTGTAAACCACTTAGAGAGGGCTGTGAAGCACTGTGAAGCAGTATTTAAGTGTAAGTGCTATTGCTATTGTGCCAAAAAGACAGATACCATGAGAAGCAAGTTTAGAAATAGTTCCATTATGTATAGTTGTTATACAGAAGATATTCTGGCAAAATAATGTTTCTAGAAAATCACTTTGTCTTTCTCAGAAGTTACTGTATATGCTTAAAACCTCAGGAATCCCTCAGATTCCCATAATTTTGAAAGGCAAAGCTCCTGAATTTGTCCTTTTATATGTATGGACAGAGTTGAATGCTCATTTGTAGAGCTGATCTATTGAGTAGTGACACACTATTATGAAAGAAATACACCCCCCTCTGGTCTTGTAAAATAAGATGAAGACATCTAAAATTGTGATGTTATGGTTTGGTAATTAGATTTCACAATACTGTTGTGAGATCAAATCTATAGTCAATAGAAGTGACAGATGTGAGATGCAGTGTTGAAATATTGATTTCTCACCTACAATGCCCATCACTTTCACTGCTTTCCTCACACTTGTAGTAAGAGTCATGGGCCTTGGGGCAAAAAAATAAAAATAAAAAAATTCTGCCAGTCAAATAATGGCTGGCATTTTTTTATTCTGATAAACACTGTATATTGTAGTAGCTGATGGGCCTTCCACAGCTGCATTAAAGATGACTTTAACATGGCTACACACTTTAACCTGTGTAACTTCTTGCTGGTTTCTTGGTAATATTCCACTTTGACTTCTATTGATAAAAATTTAGCTCTCTGTAGGAAATGTATGTTTTTCTGCACATTTACTTTACTCCAACCCAATTCTAAAGGCATCCAAGATTGTGAGGAATAACTCTGCTGAACAAAAGACCTAAAAGACTGCTTTTAAAGAAATTACTTTTAGAAGGTATAATCAGGCCATTGTCTCTTTAGTTCTGTTCTTGGCTTATGCTACGCTCTTTAGAATGATCAGCTTGCCCTCCAAGTACATTGGCAGCAAACCATGAGCCAGGAAGAAAAGTGACAAGGTTATGCGGCAAATGTGTACAAAGCTGATTTAGATGATATTTTTGTAGATTTCTCCCTTTTGTGGAGGATAAACGTGTTGTTAGTGCCCACTCTGCGTTTTTGCCTTCATCTCTATAGTGCAGTATTTCTTCAGTTGGAGACCATACCCACAAATCATGTTCCATATAGGTAGAGATTTGATTTCTGAGTATAATCTTTGAATTTGGGTGATCTGAACCTCTGTGGGATGAAGAATAATCTCTGAGAATAACTGGCCATTGGAAATGAGGAAGGAAGTAGAAAGCTGTTCAAGTGTATTTTATGTTCCATCATATAAGAAATGATCTATATGAGTATTGTTTGACCTGACCCTGGGCCTTAGATCAGTCAATTGTAAAACCAAGGCTCTTCATGAAAGCCAAGAAAACAGAATCACAAAATAAGTGTTTGCGTTTCCTAAGAAATCACAAATTGGACTGAAATAGTATGCTGGAAACTGTATCCACTAAGAAAGGCAACAGGGGAGAGAATAAGATATGATAAGGGCTTTTGCTGAAGAAAATATAAAAATAGTTAGAGAAACTTTACATGAAACATTTTGTATCTGTTTATCAAAAGAATTGAAGTATTTATTTGGTTGAGATGTTACATGATAAGTTTATTAGATTCCAGGTAATTATAGTTTTAATTGCTTTTCTTCCTTCTGCATTTTTTTCTCTTATATCTCCCATCTTCTTGGAATCAAAAGCTTATGGTGGGGATGTCAGAGGAATTAATACTGCATGTTTTTCCAAATTTGTGCTTGGATCTGCAGATAATTCTCTGAAATCTTACTAGAAATAAATACATTTCATAAGGCAAGGCAAAAAAGAGCTTTCAACAAAATATCAGGTCAAGATGACTCCAGAAGCATTTAATTATAGATTGGCCTCCAGTCTTATATCAAAACAATGGCATCCATGATCACCCTGAAGAATGGTTCAGCAATCCTATGGTTACATTACATAAGAACCTTGGAGTCCTAACCCTGACCAAATGCATGTAGGAATCTCACCAGTAAGTCCTCTTCCATGTAACTTTCTAACAAGTGCTCTGAATGGTTGATGCTTTTTCTTTTGGAAATAATATATATCCATCAAAATGACTGGCCTTCCCTTCATGAGTTTGTTTAGTCATCTAAATAATCATCAGTTCCGATGGCAGAAAATTCTATAATTTCCCCTGTACAATCAATGATTTACAACTCTAGTAGCTACATGGATATCTCAGTGATCTTGAGAAACTGTGGTTTCTTATCTCACTTGCCTGTTTGGAATTGCCATTGGAGAATGGTGCCCCCAAACCTCCAACACTGAAGAAACTGTAAATATCCATGTTTCAAAACTATCAGTTTAAATATCTTCAGCTTGCTTAGTCCATATTAAAAAGATTATAATTCAACAACATCTGGACTTGTAATAGCATAATCCAGGGGTCTCCAACCTTGGCAACTTTAAGACTTGTGGACTTCAACTCCCAGAGTTCCTCAGCCAGCTTTGCTTCTGGGAGTTGAAGTCCACAAGTCTTAAAGTTGCCAAGGTTGGAGACCCCTGGCATAATCTCTTGCTGGATGATATTGGCTTAGAAACCATCCAATGACCTCTAGTGCTCAAAGGTTGGAAACTGATCTTCTGTCATGATGACTTACAGTAAAGATTCTATGCTTTGCCCTGAACACCTTGACTGCTTCAACCTTTAAGTTTCCATCTGATGCTCTAATCACTTGTCTGCCCACCCAAGATTCTGTTTCTGATTGAGACCTACATGGACAGACAAATTACTTGGTTTCTTCTGGCAAGCCTTTACTTATTGCCCAACAGTGACACCTGTGATGCAAAGGTGTAGACCATGCATTTTAGTTATTTCACTTATTTCATTCTGTATGAAGATATCAATCTAAATCCAAAACAGCTTCTGATCATCACAGTAAATTGTCAAAATGCTCAGGTTTAGGTTTTATTTATTTGTAAATTTTTATTTAGGGCATATTTCTCTTTTAATGCAGTGTTGGGAAGATGAGGGTTAGCATAATTTTAATTTAATTCATTGTCATATAGAGTAATGGGGGTGGATAGAAGAGACATCCTTTTTTGTCTAGTGATGTGCATAAGAGAGCTACATTAAATTAAGTAGAACTGTCACATAAATTATCCTCTGTTAGACTTTTGGATCTGAAAACACACAGGTCAGTGAAGGACAGGGTTAGTTGCATAACATAAAGGGAAACACTGAATTTGCTTTAAGATATGGTATGCTGTAGGAATAATGGCTTTCACCTTCTGTTCAATCTGCTGCAGAGCATTTTAAGTTTGGCTAAAATCTTGAAGTGCAGAGAGAATGCATTTAAATAATTGTGGTGTCTGGAGAGATCAGCACATTAATGAATAGATTAAATGTAATGAGGGTAAATAAGCTGCTTAAGATTATGCATTAATGGTACTGCATTTACAAATGGGTATGTGCTTGATATTCACTTGTGGGTTGGTTCTGTACTTTAGCAGTCTGGTCCAACATTTTGTTTCACAGCAATAGAAATTATTAATGTCTTTGAGCCCATGCAATAAACATCTTAAGGCTGGAATAATTCATAATGTGGATTAAGGATGCTCAAGTGCATGGCTGTTCACCTTATATGAAGCCTCCATAAGCTTTTCAAATAAAGCTAATGCTTAAAATAATGTTGGAGGTAGCTTCCAAAGTGACCTTTACAACTGGTGTTTTTTTGTTCTCCTGTCCTTCAAAGACCCCTCAATTTGCTGTGGATCATCAGATTTAGAGTGCCAAGGACCAGTTCAGCCCCTTTAGATTCTATTTTCCTTCCAGAGTCCAGAGGAGTTGGCTCGTTTTAGCCTCTTTTGCACAATGCATAGTTAAACCATAAGCTTTGCTTCCCTCATTGTGATAAGTACCAACTAGGTTGGTTTTAAAAATGGATTAGACAAATGCATGAAAAGTCAGGATATTGATGATTGTTTGTGTCATTGACTTATGTGATGATTGCCTGAATCAAAGGCAACCAACTTTAAATATCAGCTGCTGGGTACTAATTTTAGGAAAAATCTATTTCAAACAGCATTAATTAAATGCTACAAACAAACTAATACAACCAACCCTTACAAATACCAGAGCAAAGAGAAAAATTACAACCTGTTATCAAATCATTCACAAGGCATAAGCAAAGACAGTGAGCTTCTGCTGTTTTTTTTTTAAACTATCTCAGTTGGGGTGACGGTTGCCTCCAAGATCTTGAAGTCATAGACCATCCCTCCCAAGGTGGAGTCAATGTTTTTCTGATACTTGTTGTTTAGATACAGGATTGTAGGTCTTCTTTAAGACAATTAGCAATCGTAGGGATCAAATTAAAGAGTAAAGCTTCCCTTAAGTTGAATTGAATACCGTACCAGATAACTTCACGGGTGCAGTACAAAAGTGGCTTGCAGGGGGATAATATCATTGATATTCCTTGGAGGTTTTCCATCCAACTCTCACTCAGTTTTAAAAAGTCCTAACTTCTCTTCTCATAGAAGATGATCAATGACCAATGTTAATTCTCTGGTTGCAAGATGTCTTTTGGTTTACTATGATTACTTGTGGATATTATTACACTCTGCTCTGAAAAGCTAGATATCATTTTATAAATGTATGACATAATACCCTCAATCTTGGGACAATGAATTTCCCCCTTTCTCCTTGCCTTAGCTAGTTGCAGGGGAGAAAAGGAGTGGCAAATGACAAAAAGTGTGTCACAACATTGCAATAGAGACTTTTCCCTTTTGCATTTTATATCCCCAGTGTTGCAATGTTCTATGCAAGCATACAATGAGTAGAATGTCATCATTATCCCTTTTCTTTTTCTCTTTCCCTAATATTGAAATGGGATTCTGCCATCTGTCACCTCTAATTCCAAAGAGACTTCCTTACATGCATGAACGAAAGAAACCAACAACAGCTACTAAACGATAATGCTTTGATGTCCTCTTTTAGTTTCTATTCAGACAGCATCCCACATAACCAGGTACCATGTAATTTCATGATGAATTTTGATGTCACAAACACTTACTTCTTCCTCCTTAAGCCAGGAACAAGAAGTTTTTTTTTTCAGCTTCAGACTTCGAAGGCCTACTCACGCTAACATTTTGATTCATAAGCAAGAAAGTTTATAATCAGGGATTTAATATACAAACATAACTTCTGCACTTCCAAATGCACAAACAATAAACATAGACCCTTATATTACAGATGTGGATACCTTCAACAATGTAGTCATCCAAATATACAGTTTTCTTTTTCATTTTCTCACCTGTATTATACCAATTTTGACATTTGGACATTTAATGTTTTGGTATTAAAATTTACCATCAAATATCTGCTTCAGATATCTTGAAATGCTTCAAGAATGCATTTACATTACCTTTCTTGAGATTTTAATTTTCATATGGATAATAACGATGAATTCAGGGTCCGGACATACACTCTAGATTGCAGCCAAGTATTTATGTCTTTTAAGTGAAAGAGAATCAATTTGTTTTAAGGAACTGAACATTCTTAATTCTAACTATAGCAAGTGCTAATGCCTTTAAAAAAACGGTATTTACAGCAATTTTCGGAGATATTGTTTGATAGGAAATAATATATACTGGTAGATTTATTCCACTATTATGCAATACTCTGCACAAAAGTTGCTGAATCTGGGTTATTTTATCTAGGAGATTACGAAAAATCTATTTCTTTTCTGGAATTTGCTCCTAATTAAGGGTATTTCATTTTGTGTAGCAAACTTGCTGGATTCTGGCAGTTTTGATGATATAGATATGCAGGGGTGAAATCCAGCAGGTTCTGACAGGTTCTGGAGAACCGGTAGTGGAAATTTTGAGTAGTTCGGAGAACCGGTAGCGGAAATTTTGAGTAGTTCGGAGAACCAGCAAATACCACCTCTGGCTGTCCCCAGAGTGGGGTGGGAATGGAGATTTTGCAATATCCTTCCCCCAGGAGTGGGGAGGGAAGGGGGATTTTGAGGTATCCTTCCCCTGGAGTGGGGTGGGAATGGAGATTTTGCAGTATCCTTCCCCTGCCATGCCCACCAAGCCACGCCACGCTCACCAAGCCATGCCCACAGAACCAGTAGCAAAAAAAAAATGGATTTCACCACTGTAGATATGTATTGTGAGTATGGAGCTCTATTCCAATGAATAAGGCCAAGACAAAAGTTATTTTTGATTAAATTAAAATACATTGATTAAATTGCATCAGTTTTGTCAGTGTGCCTCTAGTGCATGCACTTGTGTTCTAAATGAACTAAGTTCTAGTTGTAAGCTGAATCCTCCATATACTACTTGACCTTAATTAAATTACTTTTCCTACTTCTGCCATATGTGAGGATTATTTTTAGTTATTGGAATGGAAACATCTCCCAGATGTTCTTATTTTTAATTATTCCTAAACCACCAAAGTAACAAGTGTTCCTTCTACCAGGGGAACATTAATCATTGATATCTTAGGTTTTGTGCTTAGCTTAGGTTTACCGGTTATGGGCTGTATAAATCCTGATTACAGTTTTCTGTATCTGTTCAGTGGCTGTCTGGCTTTTGGAAGCTGTGATCCTGTGGTCTGAGTATGGTTCAAATCTCTAAACAATCAAACAAATAGTTAAAAAATTACATTGTGAAGGTATGCATGTATATTTCCTCTTCTCTATACTCACCCTGCCAAATATTCAGAGAATGGACCAAAGACTTACATAGACTGGAACTACATATAGCAGGAAGAAATGATCTATAGTAGTAGGATATGGAGAGGCACTTTTTTTGCTGTGCTAATAAGTGGTGTGGACAATCAATAGTCAGCCAAACATGACCTTGTAACTCCTTTTTTTTTTAAAGATCCTCCAAAAGAGTTTGGGCTTATGCACTGAGATTTGGGGCATACTATCCCAAAGATTTCCCATGGAAACCAAAAGAAATAAGCATGTTAAGCTTTCAAATAATCTTTGCTCATCTAAAACAAGGGCAAGCAAAGCAAACTTAACAGTCTATTTCTTACCCTTGAAAGAAATTTCTTTACCTGCAGGATACTAAGAGAGAGAAAAAATGTGTTCCTCTACTACAGGGGTGTCAAACTTGCATCGCCACGGCGGCATCACGTAATCTTTTGACTTTCCCCCCATTCGCTAAACCAGATGTGGGCATAGCCAGCGCATGATGCATCCGGCCCGCGGGCCACGAGTTTGACAGCCGTGCTCTACTAGGATTCAATAGAAGTCATGATGATGTCAGGTATATCATGGTATATGAACACAGATGACATCATTCATCCCCTTGCACACCCACAGAGTCTATGCGTCCGTCCCCAAGTGAGCAGAATGCTTTGGCTTCTTTTGATAACACTCAGCTTGATAGATAAATGCTTTGAGGCTGTATAGGCAACCTCTTATGTTCTTAACCATAGAAGAAATATTTTAAATGATTTGGAAGAATTATGAGGTAGAAATAAATGTATATTGTCTTGGTTTGATTTAAGCGCTGGTGTGGGGGGGGGGAGGCATATAATACATTTACACTTTGAAATTGTTCTTAATTCTTTCTGACAAATAGTTAACTCATATCTAAAACCAGAAGGCAAAAGAAAGTTGAGAATTATCTCACATAAATCAATATAAGCTTTAAAATGGTATTTATTATATTAAACACAGACATGCAGGGATGGGTTCTGGATCCTTTTGCTGCTGGTTTGCGCAGGGTCGCGCCGGGTGAGCCCAAGCCCCCGCAGCAATAAAAAAATAGCTTCTGCGCATGTGCAGAAGCAAAATCCAAGATGGCGGCACCCATGGAGACACCGACAGAACCGGCTCCGTGACATCATCGCCAGTTTACTAACGGTTCTAAAGAACCGGATAGAACCGGTAGGAACACACCTCTGCAGGCATGGTATCTTTCATCTGAGGTTATTTGTGTTTCCCCTGTCCTATTATGTTATTGAACATAAGCTTAATACTGGGAAAGATTAAAAAATAGAAATTGTGATTTGTTTTCTACAATAGTGTGTTTGAATGGCAAAAGAAAAATAAAGCAAGCTTGACATGAAATGCGTTGCCTTCACTACCACTATGTTCTAAACCTTCCTTGAAAATGAAAACACCAATTTTGAAGTCACACAGTATGAAAAGTGAATATGTTACAATTAGTCAAAGACTATGGAGACCTTTGACTGGCAGAGATCCAGGTAAACCTCTGACGAGGGAGATGGTTTAGAGCACGGGTGTCAAATTTGCCACGTCATGTTGCTGTCACGTGACGTTTCATGACATTTTCCCCATTTGTGGAGCTGGGGTGGGCGTGGCCTGTGCATGATGCATCTGGCCCACTGGCCGCCAGTTTGACACCCCTGGTTTTGAGGGAAAAAAATCTTTGATCAATTGTCCATATAGCAGTTATAAAAGCACACACAATCAAAACAACAACTAGAAATATAGGAGAGCTTATATATAAGCATTTAGCCTTTACTTTCAGGCTTTCACAAATATCTCATATACTGTCTCTCAAGTCAATATGGGAAATAGGTCTGAGTTATACATGACATTTGCTGGTGTGAGAAAGAACCAGGCCATTGACAAGATGAATAGCTTTTCTACCACTGTATTTCTTGTCGTAACTAACTTTTTATTTAGATACAGCCATTTTTAATTTGGTGGTCAGGAGGCATGTGTGAAGAAACACTGGTTGAAGAAAGAATAGATTTGTTGATATGGGGGCTTTGGATCAAATGAAAGACTCGAAGGCTGCTAAAAAATTAGCCATGAGTACCTGGCAATGCAACATGATGCATGCTTACTTTGACACATTGCCTACTATATTACCCGAAGGACTAAATTCTTATCAATGGGCCAGGCTGTAAGGCTGCAGAGAGCTTCATCCTTTCCAGGCTTTTCTGTTTTCAATCTTGTTTCATTGCCTGCTGAAGTCTGAAAGGAATTTCCTAAATGAAATCCTGCTTTCCTTTAATTTCAAGGGGTCTTGCAGGAACTTCTGTAAGGAGGGGAGGGCAAAAGTCTCTGCTGGCCTTTGTGACTATGCAACTGAAAAACCTGCTCCTTTTTATATACATCATGCATACCATGCTTTTTTTTTTTAAAAAAAGGGTGGGACTCAACTGCATTGTTGTGTCCACCATTTTGACTCTTTTGACCCCCTCTTCCCCACTCCCATCCCTGTACTTGATCACTAAAAAGAGACTGCAGCTGGATGGGCAAATTAAGATGACTACATGATGCATATAACAAAAGGATTGTAAGGCTGCAGTCATGTGGTTCTCTGGGGGAATGTTCTAGACTCAAGTGGGTGGTTCAGAGAATTGGAAGGAAGTCTGCTTTTGAAGGGGAGAGAGACAAATTTGCAAAGCCACCCATCCTCTAGGGCAGTGTTCCCCAACCTTAGCAACTTTAAGATGGATGAACTTCAACTCCCAGAATTGAAGCTGGCTGGGGAATTCTGGGACTTGAAGTCCACCCATCTTAAAGTTGTCACGATTGAGAAACATTTCTATAGAGAACCATCTGCAACTCTTAATTCACTGGCGTTGGTGCTTGCATTGGTTGAGACTAAATGATGGTCAGATCTAGAGGAGAAAATGGATGCCAAATCTGGAAGTTGTGCACATCAAATTATTCTCCTTTCAGTGGAATCAACAGAAGGTTTTTTTTTAAAGAATTACAAGAGGAAAATCAATATGAACATTTATCCTTTCTATTACTTCACAGAACATACCCAGCAGGATTTTGCAGGAGTGGGGCTCTGTGGGAGATTTCCATGAGCCTATGGATAAAGGTCATGTGAGCGTGTGTAATTCAGATTCAGTGCTGAGCCAAAACAAAGAAAGGACAAAAGGAAATACACCATCATATTAGAGCTTGTTTTCACTCTCTGCGACTATTATTTAATGCTTCCCCTTATCCGGAGTGCTCAAATACTTATCATTATAACAATTTTGTAAGAAATCAGTGTTATCTTGATATCACTAAAGGCAAAATGGCATCTTCAGACAGTGACTTTCATAAACTTTCCTGTTCAGTGGAAGAAGTTGCAAACTTGCCAATTTATGTTATTTTAGCCTATTATGAGGCACAACCTCTATGACTAGTTTCTAATTCTAAGTGTTCTGCAAAGCCAAAAAATGTTGAATGGAATAAATCATGATTCATGTGGCTAAGTGTGTGATGTGAACACAGCCACAGCTTTTGCCAGTACAAACTTGTTGGTTACATAAATTTAGTCACTAACAGGGATGAAACTGGATTTGAATCCCAATTCTATAAGTATATTCTGCATATATTAGATTTGGTAACTTTTGGAGAGAGATACTTAACCCCTCTATTTTTACTTGTTATATCAGAAATATACAACTTTTTGATGCCATGGTAATAGGAGAGGGTAGTGGGAGGGAAATGCTACAATAGGAAGATAATGGTGTAAAGGTGCTATGTTTTTGTGGGGGAGGGATATATAATTCTCCCTTCTCTTTTCCTCCTCCTTTCTTCTTTTCCTCTTTCAAGATGTGGTAAATTATATTGTCCAATTGTAGCAATCAGATAATTAAAATTTGGCAGCAGAGTTGGACCATTCTCCTGAGACTGTGAAAAAGTATGTCATGGGTCACAGACAGCTTTGTGGCTGAAGACTACCATTCCCTACCCACTGTAAGTAAAGATGCTACTCCAGGGGTGTCAAACTGGCGATCCACAGGCCGGATGCGTCACGCACAGGCCACGCCCATCCCAGTTCCGTGAAGGGGAAAAACATCATGAAACATCACGTGACGGCAACGTGAAGTGGCGAGTTTGACACCTATGTGCTACTCTATGCATCAATCTGTTAGGTTTGTAATTTTCAGTTTCTCATGCTGCTTTAAAAAAAAATCAGTGTTTTTTTCCTTATATATTCAGAAAGAAGTAGCTTGTGTTTGTCTAAGCCTCTATTTACCATTTGTCTAAGCTTCTACCAGTGGCCCAAGACAAAGTTGTATATTGATTGTGGGAATATTCAAAGCATAATGACTTTGTATTCCTGGCAAGATCCTTGTTTGCATTTTGGCTCAAGGAAATTCACCAGAGAGATGTCATTATTTATGGTGATCATAATATGGCAGCTGTCTACTTATTTCTGTAGATTAGAGTACTTCAATAATGTTAAATAAATATATAACAATATATATTTCACAATAATTTGGGTAATTAAAATAGCTGGATATTATATTTTGGAGAAGAGAGAAAAAACGTGTGTTTTTATTGCATTGCTCACTGTAAACACTGCAAAAGAGCATGTAAAATCTCATTAAGTTGAAGAACTGGACCTAGTTTTGATGGGCTGCAAGCATCAATTTTCTTTAAGCTGTTGCCCTCTAAATACATTTACTTTTGGTTCCCTTCAGCCATCCTATATTATGGGTGCAAGCCCACCTATCAAGAAGGAATTGTTCATGTCAAAGATTCCAATTTGGGCCAAATCATGGATGTTGCCATCAAAGAAAGCATACCAAGCCCAAAGAAGTTTTCTATAGGCAATTTGTTAGGGAGAATTTCTTACCACTCAGTCCTAGGTTAAAAATGTGGCCTCATTAATTTCTTTTCGACTTTCTCCTCTTGTTTCAGGCAGCAGAGGAAGGAATGGAGAAGGATGAATTAGTTTTCTTTCATCCCTTCTGAACATATTTGTGTTCAAATTGTTAGTGATTCAGTCCTAAAATCCAAAGAAACTGATAAAAAGAACAGTTTTGATAATGTTGGGATTCCACTTGTTCAGAGCCTTCTTATTCAGATGGTACAATTCACCACAAAGGCTGCATGTTGCTGCACATCCATGTTACTAGAGTAAGTTCAATAGATGTGAACAGCTAAAAGAAGTATGGACAAACAATTCAGAGTCAAACAGCTGGCTTTTTTTGAAAGCTGATTTTTGCTTGAATTTAACTGCTCTCCCACAAAGAGAGGCCTAAAACTATTAAGTGAACTCTGTGGAAATTCAGTGACAATTCTTGAAGACACAAGATTTATGTAGGTCTCAATAAAACAGCTAAAGAAACAGCATTCTTATAAAAAGCTTCTGAAACAGTGGTTGGTAAAGCAATGTATTTAACTGATTCTCTAGAGTATGCTAGTTTAATAACATGTCACGCTACAGTACATCAGATTAGAGTATAGTCTTGCAGCTATAATATAAGCTACAGGACCATGAAGTCATAAGACATGGTAATGAGACATCCCAGGCTGGTGTAATGTGGCCTAAAGAAAATGTCTGCAGTGTGTGCTCCCTTTGGCAGCACATATACTAAAACTGAAACACTACAGAGAAGATCTCATTCAAAATAGGTTTCTGTTGGATATTTCTAATCAGTGTGATAATAGAATAGAATAGAATAGAATAGAATAGAATAGAATAGAATAGAATAGAACTCTTTATTGGCCAAGTGTGATTGGACACACAAAGAATTTGTCTTCGGGGCATGAGCTCTCAGTGTTCATAAAAGCTATAAGTGATAAATCATGATCATAGTCATCATAAAAATATATTCATCATAAATCATGATACAATACTTAGTGATAGTCATAGGATACTAAATAAGCAATCAACATAAATCATACTAGGAAACTAAATAAAACAATATAAATCATAAAGATACAAGTAACAAAGTTATAATCATAACTAGAAAATGAGATAAGTAATAGGAAAGATGAGAAGAATAATAGTAATACAGTCTTACTAAATAGTTTGACAGTGTTGTGGGAATTAGTTGTTTAGCAGAGTGATGGCGTGGGGGGGGGAACTGTCCTTGTGTCTAATTGTTCTGGTGTGCAATGCTCTATAGCAGGGGTGTCAAGGCCGGCCTGGAAATATCAAAGGCTATTCAGGCCAAAAATGGAGCAGAGGGGGCTGCACGCGCCCCCCCCCCGTGCCCTGTTTTGGCTGGCAGGGTGCTGCAGGATGCGTCCGTCTGTCTCCCCTCCCAGCCCACAGAGGAGAACTACAATGCTGATTCGGCCCTCGAAGAAATCCAGTTTGACATCCCTGCCCTATAACGTCGTTTTGATGGTAGAAGTTGAAACAATTTATGTCCAGGATGTGAGGGGTCTGTAGATATTTTCACAGCCCTCTTTTTGACTCGTGCAGTATACAGGTCATCAATGGAAGGCAGGTTGGTAGCAATTGTTTTTTCTGCAGTTCTAATTATCCGTTGAAGTCTGTGTCTGTCTTGTTTGGTTGCAGAGCCAAACCAGACAGTTATAGAGGTTCAGATGACAGACTCAATAATTCCTCTGTAGAACTGTATCAGCAGCTCCTTGGGCAGTCTGAGCTTTCTGAGTTGGCGCTGAAAGAACATTCTTTGTTGTGCTATTTTGATGACGTTTTTGATGTTAGGTGTCCATTTTAAGTCTTGAGATATTATAGAACCTAGAAACTTGAAGGTCTCTACTGTTGATACTGTGCTGTCTAGTATTGTAAGAGGTGGTAGTATAGAAGGGTTTCTCCTAAAATCTACCATCATTTCTACAGTTTTGAGTGTGTTTAGTTCAAAGATTGTTCTGGTCGCACCACAAGGCTAGTTGTTCAACCTCCCGTCTGTATGCAGATTTGTCGTCTCAAATGAGACCAATCATATATGTAGTGATATTTCCCATAATACATACAGTGCTATTTAAGGAAGAAATGCTTTTTAATGAGAGGTGTCTGGCTCTCTCTGTTTCCCCATACCTAACTTAAATGCTTAACTATAGAACTGCTGTGGGGTTAGGGAAATACCTTCTTCACCATGGTCCTTCATTCTGGATGACAGTTTTGATGTCCCCATTCCCCCAGTGCCTGCCTTAGAACAGGTTTCTCTAAACGAGTGGCCTCCAGATGCATGAGTTCTGTTTCCATAATGTTCCCAACATCCCATGGTGAGCTGTGGTTCTAGATAGCCCAAGGCTGCTTTCAATTTTTTTGAAATTTATCTGTATTTTCAACAATTGTAAGCAAAGATTAATCCATACCAATACCCTGTCTGATATAGATTTGGTGTTAGATCAGATATAAGCATTTTTATCATGAAATGTTCTTATATGAATGTCATTGTATATTGTGGAGAACTCTTCCTCCATTTGGCTGCTCTAGACAGTAAAAGCTATTGGCTATCCAGAATGGCTAAGCCAGTTACCATAAAGCTGGTACTACACCAATCTCTCCTGCCAATTTTGCAGATCTTTAAGGGAGAATTTGACAATCATTTGAGATAACTGCCCCCTTGAAGCTGTTTTGTGAAGCAGTACAGTCCCTTTGCTGCCAAGAAAAATGGTTTGCTTTTCTATGCAACCTCTTCAAAAACAATTTTGGCTTTTGTTAACACTGGAGGGCGGTAAGAGGAGGCTGAGACAGCGATTTCTACTATAGTTTAATCAATCTCCCCACTATTTAATTTATAGTGTTTTCATAGCCTCATCCAGCTACTGCTGAAGTGATAGAAAGATTGTTCTCATTGTTCCTATTTTGGCAGAACAGTTGAGAAGCTGCATGTTGCTAGTAAGGAAATGAACACAAAATCTTTAGCTCTTAGGAAAACTGCAAGAAATTTCTGCACACATATAAAGAGTGCTTCTAATTCCTTTGTCAGTCTTCTGGGTATCAGAAGAAACTTTTTCTGCCTTTGAAAGTAATGGAATTAACTAAGAGGAAAATAAACAAACAAGCAAACAAACAAATAAGACAATGGTGAGACATCAAGGTGATAGGAAATATTGTGTTGTGGCAAACTGCGTTAAAAAAGCAAATTATGTTAACTCCACAGTGTGAGACAAATCAAAGCCAGCTCACACAGACCAGGTCTTTGATGGTGGCTGCACCATGCTTTTACTATTAATGTCTTCAAGATAGTCTCCTCACTGATTTCATTGTTTTGAAGTTTTCTTCTAAAGCAGGGTGCTAAAAGCTTTTGAAACAAAGTCCCCCCCCCCGTAAGATGCTAATAAAAGGAAATGCTCATCCCACCTCACCCCTTGAAAGCATTTAAAAAGCAATAGAAATTCATGAAGCAGACATAGCAATGAGCTTCCATGCTGTAATCAGTACCATAAAGGGTCTATAATACAAAGACAAACATTTGAATTTATCACAATGCAAAACAGACCTGGAAATACCAGAAGGTAATCTGCATTTCATATTTTCCCAGTTGTAGCTATGAACTCCTAAACAGCCTACCACTTCCATAAAGTAAAATGGGGATTTGTTAAAGGTTATCTTTTGAACAGTTTTATTCATTTTAGGATACCGAGTAAAATATGTATGCCATCACTTGGATTTTCCAGTTTCCAGTGGTGCAAGATTGAAGATTAGTATTTATAGAGTATATGTTGGGCATCTGCCACCCCTCTTCAGCTCACTAATTTATAAGATTAAATAGCATATTTGATGCTATGCTCAAACAAGAGCAATCAGAATATTCAAAATACTTCTGATACTTTAGCCAGCTCCATAGATCTTATAATAACTAGTTTTGAAATTTGTTCTGTGCTGATATTATTTCCAACCTCTTACTTCTCTAATAAAAATAATTTTCTTTTCTTGTCTAAAATGTTTTAAGGTGCCAGCATTCATTTATGGCTTTACTTGCCTCAGTGACCTCTCAATGACATTTACAAATGTTACACACCTCTTGATTTCCCATAAGTCACCTCTGAATATATTCCTCAAGGCATATCCATTTTTCAAATGCATACTGTTAGCTCCCTGAAAAATTGTTCTGCTGATAAGTGCAAATATTCAGGTTTTGATCTAAAACATACACAACCAAAGCTTGGGTTTTGAAATAATACTTCAAAAGTTAATTTCTTGATCTTTCTTGATCATTATTTTCCCTGTGTTATGTATTCTATTAAATTAGCATTTAATTTACATTATTCTAAAGATAATATATTAACAAAATCCCAATGTAGATAGATTGCTTTTCCAGATACTTTTAATAGCCATATATGGAGACATATAGTTAGAGCTGACTCAAATGATTCTCAGAGATGGGTGTTAGAAATTCTGTACAGTATATAGCCCTACAGAACAAACAAAGTGCACAGTCCACATGGGCCTTTCTGCTTAACTGTAACAGGAAACAGGAAAGTTTACTCAGAGTAGGTCATAAGAGTATATAGCAGTGATGGCGAAACTTTTTTCCCTCAGGTGCCAAAAGTGTATGCCCACACCCATAATTCAATGCCCCCCATGCACACCGCTCCATGCGCGCTGGAGCTGAGCTAGGGCAATGGCTCGCGTGCCCACAGATATGGCTCCGCGTGCCACCTGTGGCACGCGTGCCATAGGTTCGCCATCATGGGTATATAGTATATACCATAGATGCAACATTATAAACACTGCCATCTACTGGTTGGCTGTAGTTGCATAAAATACATAAACATGTATTCCAACAATGGGAAGTTCTTTTAATGATAGGGTCTGAGTGTTCACTTAGTGCATTCAAACAATGTACTAAAGATCTGGAAATCCAAGAAGATCAGGTTGCTTTTATCAAGAATGTTCTTTTGAGCAGTCAAACTCCCCCTTTTAAAGCAATGAGATACTTATATCAAATAACTGTCCCTAAAATCTGAAGGTGCAATGCACGGCAATGTACTTCCCACAGTAGTTTTTTAGGCTGATACAAAAAATACCATATAAGCTGAGACTGTGCCCCTGTGGACAAAGGGCCATTGAAACTACAGCTCATGCCCTGCTGTAATGCATCTTCCATAAGGACTCACAGCAGAGGTGGCTTGCTGCCGGTTTGGACCGGTTCAGGAGAACTGTTAGCGGAAATTTGGCATGGTTCCCCAATGGTGATCTCTGGCTGGCCACGTCCCTGAATTGGTCCCTGGTCATGTCTCTCAACCATTGCGTGCAAGGAAAGACCTTGCAAAGTAAAGAAAAACTTCTTGCGAGAAGTTGTTAATTGCCTCGTACTCACAAGAAGTTTTTCTTTACTGTGCAAGATTTTTCCATGCACGCAATGGCTGAGATGACCCAGAGCTGCCAGTTTCCAGTAAGATGTGCGTCTCACGGCCCTCCCACCCCATCTGCCACCCCCAAATTGCGCCCCACTGCGAGACGTACATCTCTCCCACCCCACTCACCCCCCACCTCGCTTCCCTTTTACCTTTCTTTAACGTGCCCTGCTTCCCTCCCCAAACCTCGGGAGGTGGCAACTCCCATCCTTGCGGCTTGTGGAGGAAGAAGCCTCTGCAGCCACGCCACAAAGCCCTCACGGTGGCAGGAGGGGGAAAAGAAAAAAAAAGGCTCGGCCTCTGATGCCTCTCCAGGGAGACGTCCTTGTGTGTGTGTGGGGGGGCGGTGCTGTGAGGAGAGCCAGGTGAAGGGAGCCCGGGAAACCACACTGGCTGCGAAGCGATCAGCCCCTTTCGTTATGCCGCCACTGCCTCTGCCTCTTCCTTCTCTTTGCTAACAGAAGTCGGAGAGAAAAAGGCAGTTGCTGCGCCAGGCGATGAGCAGCAGAGCGAGTAAGCCAGCGATCTGCCGACTGCCTCTAATCTGCAGTTTACTCGTGAGCACATTTACTCGTGAGCATGGTGCTCATGAGTAAACTGCAGATTAGAGGCAGCCGGCAGATCGCTGGCTTACTTGATCTGCTGCCCGCAGCTCGCAGGCAGAGAAAGAAACCGCTGCCTCCTGCCTCCATGCATTGAGGAGCATCCTGGCACAAGCATCGCCTTCCCAACAGCATAAATTCCTTAACATCTGGATTCTCTCTCGGTGAGGCAGTGAGTGGGAGCGAGCGGAGACCCAGGGAAAGAGGCAGTTCGTTGCCAGAAATGAGGCTGTTCACCGGCAGGTGCAGGACTTGGCAATCATGTCCCCATACGGTAGCCCAGAGAGGTGGCAGCGCTGGCTGCACGTGCTGTTTTGGAATCGGGGAGGGATCGCGGCACTGCCACCTGACAATGCTTTCTGCCCTGATCCTCACATTTCAGGTAGAGGATCTGGCCAGGAGGAAAGAGAAGGTATGTCTGCGGAGAAGGAG
Source organism: Thermophis baileyi (assembly GCA_003457575.1). Classification (NCBI taxonomy): domain Eukaryota; kingdom Metazoa; phylum Chordata; class Lepidosauria; order Squamata; family Dipsadidae; genus Thermophis; species Thermophis baileyi. The sequence goes on along the minus strand of QLTV01004233.1, from coordinate 4,223,053 downwards.
GAGGAGGGCGCATGGCTCTGCGATGTGCATCAGTGCCGCGATCCCCTCGGCAGGAGAGAAAAAAAAAGGCTCGGCCTCTGAAGCCTCTCGAGGGAGATGTCCTTGTGTGTGTATGTGTGGCTGCGCTGGGCGGCGAGCAGCAGAGCGAGTAAGCCAGCAATCTGCCGGCTGCCTCTAATCTGCAGTTTATTCCTGAGCACCATGCTCACGAGTAAATGTGCTCACAAGTAAACTGCAGATTACAGGCAGCTGGCAGATTGCTGGCTTACTCGCTCTGCTGCTCGCCACCCGGCGCAGCAACTGCCTCTAATCTGCAGTTTACTCATGAGCACGTTTACTCGCGAGCATGGTGTTCATGAGTAAACTGCAGATTATAAGCAGCTGGCAGATCGCTGGCTTACTTACTCTGCTGCTTTTCTCTCTGACTTCTGTTAGCAGAGAGAAGGAAGAGGCAGAGACGGTGGCGGTGTAAGGAAAGGAGCCGATCGCTTCGCAGCTGGCATGGTTTCCTGGGCTCCCTTCACCTGGCTCTCCTCACAGTGCCCCCCCCACACACAAGGACATCTCCCTCGAGAGTCTTCAGAGGCCGAGCCTTTTTTTTCTTTTTCCCCCTCCTGCCGCCACGAGGGCTTTGTGGCACGGCCGCAGAGGGGCCTGGGGAGGGAAAAGTGAAAGCATCCCTGAGTGGACGTTGCGTTTCGGCGAGGCTTTGCTGGACCTCTGCGGGAAAAGGGCAGCAGCAGCAGCAGCAGCAGCCAAGGTGATTGGCGCTGTTTGTTGTTCCTCACCATGCTGTAAAAAGCAACCCTTGCCCCAAAGAGGTAGCTGTCCAACGAAAATAAGAGGCATACCCGCCCCAACATCCAGCACCGGGGATGGCCGCTTCAGCATCTGTCGGAGGCTGGAGGCTCTTTTTTTTCATTTGCTCCGTGTTCCTCTTTCATGCAAAAACAAAACAAAACAAAACAAAAAAACAAATCAAGGAAGTTAAAGAACAGACAATGGCAAAAAAAAAAAAAAAAAAAGCCCGATCTGATCTGGAGCCGAATGTCATTGGAAGCAATGCTGTCAGCCTGGAGCATTTCATTTCAGTCTTTAACTGGGTGATGAATTGAACCTCCCCCTCTAAAACAGATGGATTGTTTTTTGTTGTTGTTGTTGTTGTTGTTTTTAGCGACATGGATTCTTCCCCAAGGCCACTTTAGTAGCAAAGTGGTGGGTTTTGCTGGCGTTTCATATTCAGCAGTGCTACCTGCAAGATGCTCTTACTGAAGGTTTTAAATTTTGAGAGGCTCGAGATGGAGGAATAGGGCCAAATAACTGCACGCTACTATTCTGTAGGGTCTAAAAAAAATGTGGTAATAGAGTTTCATAATATGCCAACGATAAAAGGTAAAGTAAGGTAATTAGCAAAACAAATTACGATCGTTTCAGGATAAAATAAAATATATGTATAAAGAGTAGAGTATCTATGGAGATTATCAGTCATCCAGGTCATGGTTGTCCCAAAGGTGTTTTTTCAAGAGGCAACTGGACTTTCTGGTTTCTTCTTTGCAGCTGTTTCTCCCCTTGGATGACAAGCGAAACATCTT
>QLTV01004233.1:4189625-4220584 GCA_003457575.1 Thermophis baileyi | reverse complement strand
AATCATTGGTATATAGAGAGGAGAGAGCACACAGCCTTGGGGGGCCCCTGTGCTAATTGTACAGGTCTCTGATGTGATTCTGCTTATCTTCACCTGCTGCTTCCTGTTAGGAAGCTTATGATCCACTTACAAGTGTGTTCAGGTCCCGCTAGCTGGTTCAGCTTAGTTAGAAGAGTGTCTGGAATGATGGTATTGAATGCTGACCTAAAGTCTACAAAGAGGCCCCTTGCGTAGGTCTTTGGAGATTCAAGATGTTGTAGGACGTAATGCAGAGCCATATTAACAGCATCATCTGTTGATCTGTTTGCTTGGTATGCAAATTGCAGGGGGTCTAACAGTGGATCCGTGATGGTTTTCAAGTGGGACAGTACTAGCCTTTCAAAGGTTTTCATAACTACAGATGTTACAGATGAGCAACTGGTCTGTAGTCATTCAGTTCCTTGATGGTGGGCTTCTTCGGCACTGGGATGATAGTAGAGCGTTTGAAGCAAGAAGGAACATAGCACATCTCTAGCGATTTATTGAAGATTCAGGTGAAGATGGGGGCCAATTGGTCAGCACAGACTTTTGAAGCAAGAAGGAGTTATCTTGTCTGGGCCCGGAGCTTTTCCTGGCTTTTGTCTGTGAAATAGGTCTTGCACTTCCTTTTCTGTTATCACTAGGAGTTGTGAACCCAATGGTATGAGGTCAGTTGTAGGAGGCTTGTCTGTTGTTGGTGTGTCTGAGATGGGGGTTGTGGAGATAGGTGGCTGTAGTTTCCTTTCAAGTAAAACACGTTCAGGTCATCTGCCAGCTGCTTATTTCCTTCAGCCTGGGAAGGTGGTTTGCCATAACCAGTGATATTTTTAAGAGTTCTCCACATGTTTGCTGGTTCATTTGTTGAGAACTGATTCTTTAGCTTTTCAGAGTAGCTTCTTTTTGCTGCTCTGATCTCCCTTGTTAATACATTTCTGGCCTGATTGTACAGCATTTTATCACCTTTTCTATAGGCTTCCTCTTTGGAACGACGTAGCTGCTTAAGTTTAGCTGTGAACCAAGGTTTGTTGTTGCTGTATATTCGCAAGTTCCTGGTCGGAACACATAGGTCTTCACAGAAGCTGACATATGATGTTACAGTATCTGTGAGTTCATCCAGGTCTGCAGAGGTATCTTCAAAAATATTCCAGTCTGTGCAGTCAAAGCAAGCCTGTAGCTTTAACTTTGCCTCCTCAGTCCACGTNGAGTGTCCCACAGCTGCTCGTGGTAAAGACCGATTAGCATCTTTTAGTGTTGTGTAGCAATGGTCTAAAGTATTCTTGCCTCTAGTGGGACAATTGACATGCTGAAAGTATTTTGGTAGCTCTTTCCTTAAGTTTGCCTTGTTTAAATCTCCCAAAATAATGGCCAGTGAATCGGGGTATTTGGCTTCAGCCTCCATAATCTGATCAGCTAGAGTTCTTAATGCTTTGTTTACACAGGCTTCTGGAGGAATATAGACCGCAATTAGTAGAAATGAAGTAAACTCTCGAGGAGAATAAAAGGGTTTGCAGTTGATAAGTAAGGACTCCAAGTTTTCATCACAGAATTTTTGTATTATAGTTATGTCCTGAGACCAGCTGTTGTTGATATATATACATAAGCCTCCTCCCTTTTTCCCCCCTGATAATTCTACAATCCTGTCTGCTCTAAGTATCTGAAACCCTGATATATGCATGCTATTGTCATCAATTTTCTCGTTTAGCCAGAATTCAATAAAGCATAGGGCAGATGCATTGTGAAAATCAGAATTGTATCTGTTTAAAAGGAGTATTTCATCCATCTTGTTAGCAAGTGAACGTAAATTGCTAAGAAAGATTGAAGGGAGCGGGGTGTTTTTAGTTCCCTTATTCCTTAGTCTATTTAGAATTCCCGCCCTTTTACCTCTTCATCTCTGCCGTCTGCGTTTGCTTTTGGTGATCCATAGTTCCGGGGAATTAGCTTCCTCCTGTGTTAGAATCTCTTCCGCGTTTGTAAGGACAGGTGGGGGTGAGGTTACAGGGAGCTGCTCCTTAAAGAAATGTTCCTTAATTCTTAGCAGATGGTCTCGTGAGTATGAAATCCGTAGAGAATTGCAGAGAATAGAAAATAAAAAAACCATTTGAGAGCATTTCACCGAGGCAGCCGTTGTCGGTGCCATCTTGGATCAAAAGTATATGGCTGACTAAATCTATCAAAATACAGAATACTCTTAACTGACAAGTTAAAACTATTTTTTTAAAAAAAATAGGATTAACTTGAAGCTCATAAATGCTTAAATTTTCCTGGTAAGGATAAATTTGTCAAAATGAAGATACTGACCAGGTTATTGTATTTTTTTTAAAAGGTGTTTTAAAATCTGAAGCCATCCATTTGTGGTGGGTGGAGTCTAGGGCTCATATAGGGTATTAAGAAAGAGAAAGAGAGAGAGACAAGAAAGAAAGAAAGAAAGAAAGAAAGAAAGAAAGAAAGAGAAAGAGACAAAGAGAGAAAGAAAGAAAAAAGAGGAAGGAACAGAGAGAGAGAGAAAAGAAAGAAAGAGAAAGGGAAAGAAAGAAAGAGAGAAAGAGAAAAAAAAATGGAATGGAATGGAATGGAATGGAATGGAATGGAATTCAGAAAGGTTTCTCGAGAAAGAGAGAAAGAAAGAGAAAGAAAAAGAAAAAGGAAGGAAGGGAGAGAGAGAGAGACAAGAAAGAAAAAAGAGAAAGAGAAAGAAAGAAAGAAAGCTTTCGCGAGAGAGAGAGAGAGAGAGAGAAAAAGAAAGAAAGAAAGAAAGGAAGGAAGGAAGGAAGGGAGAGAGAGAGAGACAAGAAAGAAAGAACATAGGATTAAATAGTATATTTTGGATGTTCAGTAGTAGTAAATAAATAGACAGGGAAATTGTATCTTGTTGAGGCCTTTGAGGCAAGAAGAGGCCAGACACCCTAACCTGCAGAAAAGCAACTTTCATTACACTTAGTGCTTTTCCTTCTATCCTAGGCAAAATAAGTTTTATGCAAGTTCAAGAACTTAAATTCTTATTTTGGAATAAATAGCAAAAGGGTGATTAGAACATTGGTTTCAGAAAGTTATAAATGGACTAAGAAGACTTTTCTTTCTTTTCCCTGCATTTTTCTTTTTATATTTTTTCTTTTTATATTTTTCTTAGTTGAATACATTTTTTATCTTTGTATCTCTCATTGCTCTCTCTCTCTCTCTCTCTCTCTCTCATTGCTGCCCCAAAAGAGCAGTTGTAACAACCTATAGATCTTATACTTCTTCATATACTGATGTTATTAGGCTGATTTACAATATTCACCATCTAACTTTCTTCCAGCTCCTGTTCTATACAATTTTTTTAATTCCTACTTCCTATACTTCTTTTTATAGAGGTAATTTCAGTAATTACATAACATTTGTTTTAGTTGTATATCATCCTATTGCTAATCTATAAGTTTTATATATACCCTTTTTTGTTATAATCTATAGCAATTGTAAATATTTTACATTATCAGATTTAAAAACAAGGGTAGTTCAAAATATAGCTAGAGCCATTGATTGAACCAATTATTCATTTTCCCAGATTGATAATTCAAACTTGATTTGGAAAAATTAATAGTACTAAATTATAATTAAATAAAGTATCAAGATGTCTAGATCAAAAAAGTATCAAAACTATTCATTAAAAAATCATTTTATACACAAAAATGACCTCTATTTCCAGGTGCACAATGCTTGCAGATGTTTCATTATTTATTTATTTTTATTTATTTATTTTATTTGTCAAGCGTATATATAATTACAGACAAAGTATAAACAAAGTATAAACAAAGTATAAGCATGGTTATGAGTACATGATATTTTACGAATACATGGGTACATTAGGACAGGGACGGTAGGCACGATGGTGCGCTTATGCATGCCCCTTACAGACCTCTTGGAATGGGGTGAGGTCAACGGTAGACAGTCTAAGGTTAAAGTTTTGTGGGTTTGGGGAAGAAACTACAGAGTCAGGTAATGTATTCCAGGCATTGACCACTCTGTTGCTGAAGTCGAATTTTTTGCAATCGAGTTTGGAGCGGTTTACATTAAGTTTGTATCTATTGTGAGCTCGTGTATTGTTGCAGTTGAAGCTGAAGTAGTCATTGACAGGTAGGACATTGTAGCAGATAATTTTGTGTGCTATACTTAGGTCAGATCGAAGGCGACATAGTTCTAAATTTTCTAGGCCCAGAATTTCAAGTCTGGTGTTGTGGTCCTAGGTCAGAACATCTGGCATAAGGTATTCTATTGCGAACAGAGGAGTGGAGGACTCTTCTCGTGAAATATCTCTGGACATTCTCAATTGTATTAATGTCCGATATGTAGTGTGGGTTCCAGACAGATGAGCTGTATTTGAGAATTGGTCTAGCAAATGTTTTATATGCTCTGGTTAAAAGTACGATATTACCAGAGAAGAAGCTACGCAAGATTAGGTTAACCACTCTTAATGCCTTCTTAGCAATGCTGTTGCAGTGGGCTCTGGCACTTAGATCATTAGAGATGAGTACTCCAAGGTCCTTTACTGAGTGAGGATCGTCAACAAGGTCGTGATCATCAAGTTTGTATTTTGTGTTCTGATTATTTTTGCCAATGTGTAAGACTGAGCATTTGTTGATTGAGATTTGAAGTTGCCACTTGTTTGACCATTCTGATACATAGTCAAGGTCTTTTTGAAGGGTTCTAGTATTGTCGGTGGTGTTGAATAGTTTTACACCATCTGCAAAGAGGATGCAGTTGCATTATCCAATTAGGTAACATCATTGGTGCTACTGAGTATAGAGTTTTCTCCCTTTTTATACACAAAATATTTTATATTGTAGAGAATGTTTAGTTTGATTTGTTGACGTTTTCTCTGTGGCTATTTTGGAGATTTTAGTCAGCTTGTTTGATTAGGGAAAAAGAAAACCCAGCCACATGCTAAATTCCAAAATCCTGATTGAAATTCAAATAAACCTCTTGAATTCATAAAGTGGAAAAAAGCAATTAGATTAGAAAGTATGATCTCCTTTAAGTCAGTCCTAACACCTGGTGTATTCATGGGCATGTCTTTATAATTTTCATGGTAACAACACAGAAAGAGTTTTGGGGTGTAGATTTCTAAATTTTGTTACTTGAAGCTCTCTTATCTGTTATAAAGTCAGACAATCTCCTCACTCTTGCAGTGTTTGTTTTTTAGAGTGAAGACAAAGGAAGGACACCCCTCTCCCCCTCCCTGTGAAAGGTAAAGAAAAATGGCCTTCAGAGAAGCTAGGGAGGCTGCATATTGAAAGGAGGGGAAGATCCATGGAATTCCAGAAGGAAGGAAGGAAGACACAGAAGTTCTCACCAATTGAAATCCCATTGCCCTCTTGTAGTGCCTTTGATGCAGAAGCTGAGCCAGTCATAGATTACCTCAGTTTCCTATGGCAGCCTCACAGCTTGTTGGGTCAGGTCAACCTCTGCATGGCAACAAAGCCAAAGCTTCTAATACTTTGAAGCTTTGAGTCAATCATGGAGGAATGTATGTTGACATTTTGTTGGGAATGCACAATTGAAGGCATATTCCCAAACTCATTCCATACTGGATTATAACATATAGTGTTGATGTAAATATAAATAATATTCATTTCCAGATTCATACTGGACATGTGCTCCCTGCATGAATGTTTTTGTGAAATTCATATGTTCTTCAGTTAATTCAATTTTACTTTACAAAGGCAATTGATGGATGAAAAATGATTTGGATTTGGAAATATTTTGGATTTTACGTGGACACAGCTTGCCTCTGCAGTTCATTAAAACTGCCTGGCCTCCCCCCCCCCGGATTTTTACATGGGTTTCAATAAAAAGCTGCTGCTGCTTCAAGAGGGCTGTTCACATTCAGGAATGGATTCCTTAAAACAGTGTATCTTTTTACTCTAGCTCATAGAAAGGTCTGAAAAAATAGGTCTGCTTTGATGACTAGATATGCTGCGCCAATGTGAAACATTGACATTTTTCAAAAAATATTTGTTGACTTTAAATTTAAAGCATGCTCAACCCTCGTTGGTAGTATTCCTATTGCATTTTGCCTTGTATTCCAATGGTGCTAATAAAACATAAATATGTTGTGGTTGCATAACAACAAATCCTCTGCATATTTCCCTAGAGATAAGATCCACTAAACTTAATGAGATATGTGTGTGAGTAAGCATGTATAAGACTGAACTCTTAGAATGAGGAACTTAGACTCTATGAATCTGAGAAAGCAATTTTAGAATTAGCTTTTTCCCCTTATTTGCACTGAATTGGCTGATAAACAAGTTGACTTGTCAATTGGAATTTCCAATGCTGGGCTCAAAATACTGTTTGTCTGATTTCAGATTTGGATCCATTTGTCTAATTTCATGATTGTGCTAAAACCAAACCTCTGTCATCCATTCAAGAGGGACAGAGGATATAGTTACTCTTCTCAGACCTAATGAGCAAGGTAATTATTACAAACTTCTCAAATTAAGCCTCATAGGTGATGTTCTGTTACAATATGAAATTTAAAGCTCATTCAGGCTCTCAGCCAAGACATGTGTGGGGAAGAAATAAAATGATTTAGCATAAGGTTATAGATATTATTCTTTTCTTTTTCAATTCTTCACTTCAACTTTCATTAATACCTAATCATCAACTGTATGAACACCTGAGTAGACATAGCTGGATAATTAAGTACATCTTAAATTAAAAATGATCCATAATTTTACCCCACCTTCTTTTAATTGCTAATATTCATATACAGTATGACTGTATTTAATTATATGGCAGAAACTTGCTTTTCATTAAGCAGTACAATTATGCCACCAAAAGGGTTACAAACGTATTGAAAATAAGAATGCCATGACTGATTTTGATTATTCACATCAATCAATCCTAGAGGAATTTTCACTAGTGCAGCCATCTATCCATTGGGAATGCTTCTGCTGTATATTGGAATGTGGAATGATAGTAATACATTGGATTCCAAGAGACCTTGGTACTAAAGATCTACTTGAATGTATCTCAATACACCTCAATAACTCACTGCCAGTTCAAATTTGATACTCACCAGCTAAGGACATGGATAGCTCCAGTCTCCATTAGAAAACGTTATCCTTGAAAGAGTTTCATTGCTGGAATCTGCATTTATCATTTGTAGCCTATGTAGGCCATCAAACTCCCTCCTTGAATTGCTTCAGAGATTTCCTCATAATTCAGTTTTTTGCAGCCTGGATCTCAAATATTGTTTTCCTACTTTGAGACATAAGCTATAACTCATGCTGGTTTGGCTTTGATTGATAGCCTGATTTGCTGATTAATTTTTCTTGTGCTTTGGTTTTAAGTACATCTTTTTGCAATTAGCCTCAGCTTATATCGCTGTTGTGTCTATACAATGCTTTGGATTTGACGTGATTGGAAATGGTGCTTCAGAACACACAGTAGCACACACAGAGCATCGGATTGCAACTCATTTAAGCCAGGGGTCCTCAACCCCCAGGCCATGGCCCACTACTAGGCCTTGAGTCTTTTGGGGCCAGGTTGCAGAACTGGCGGGCGAGCACGTGCGCACGCACGCATGCGCATCCCCACTCGCGTGAGCAGCAGGTGAGTGCTGTGCATGGGCTACATTTCCATGAGTGGCATGTGTGTGTGCCCACTGCTTGTACAAATGAAGCTGCTGCATGCACACTTGTCCGCCATGCACGCGGAACCACCCCCTCTCCACCTCCATCAGCCACAAAGCCGAAAAGGTTGAGGAACTCTGATTTAAGCCACCTTGTCTATTTTCCAGGATCATGGGGACTGTTGCGGGGACATTTCCATTGCATCTCTGTGAAACAGATGTGGGTACTTTAATTTGTAGTATACAGGTCCTGTGTACCTGCCTGTCTTCTGAAATGTCTCTTCCAAATGAAGACTCCATAATCCTAATAACAATTTTGACACTCTGAATTCTGTTTATGATTTAAAACAAAATACATAGCTATAAAAGATAGGAAGTGTAAGTTTTTTTGTGATTGTTCCTTGTTTATTTAATCATCCTAGTCCCTTGCTTTGGACTGTACCTATGTGCCCTTGCTTTGGACTGTACCTATGCGCATTTGTGCATGATAATTTAGAAGAAAAAAAAGAGTGATTGAATCATCACGGATGTTTAAATTTCCTATTATTTTTTGTCAAATGTGTCTTTGTGAGAAAGGGTAGATGGCACATTGTTTGAGCATCTGCTCTTCCTATCCACTGTACAATTTTCATTTTCATTTATCTTCCCCTTCCCTCTAATTTTCTTCTTGATGTCAGCTAAATCTCCTGCACATAACAATTAAGACAGGTACAGCATGTCCTTATCATATCCATTAATTTTTACTTCTCTACTCTTCTTTTACAAGCATTCAGTCTGTTGTTGGCTCACATGGTGGCAGTACAGTTGGAAAGAGCACAGAGGAGTTGTGCGGTTGAAGTAATGAAATTGTACATTAATCTAATGTGCCTCTTTGGAAAAGCAACACATTCTCTTTTAGGCTTTATTGGTCTACTGTGCTTGGCTGGAGAGAAGATTGAAACTGGGGAAAAAAAAGTATTTGGTAGCTTAAAGAGTTCGTTTCATTTCATTGTATCTTCTTAGCAAACAGAGTCAGAGTCAAACATTTGAGTAAACTGCCCAAGATAAAATGTACTTATTGAATGCAATCAGACACTTTGGTCAAATGCATCTGGTGCTTTGTTAGATCACAGATAACATGTTTTAAGAGTGCATACAAATCAGGAGCATTCTCTATGTAGTTACCCTCCAACAGGTTGGCAATAGACTGAGAAATGTCAATCATTATATATTACTCCTTCATTTGCATCATATTGGTATTCTAATGGCACCCAATCTCCCTAAAAGTAAATGTATTGCCCCAAGGAAGTCAACACTTTACAATAGTTCTTGGCTCTCTGAAGCAGAGACCTAAGAGACCACTTTGTGTCAGAGTCTTTGAGGCAATGTGGATTCCTGTTTCTATTCATTTCTAGGGATACCTGCTGCTAGATGAGTTCAAAGATTTTTTTCCCCTCAACATATAAAATAAAGTGGCACTATTTGATTTACTGTGAAACAGACTTGTTGGAGGAGTGTTTCCATCTCATTTTCTTGTATGTTCTACCCTTTATAGTTTTTCTCTGCCTACTCTTAAAAGATTCATAACTCCAGCCTGTATAGTAGAAGGTGGGTTCTGTAGAACTCGATACAGCTTTCTGCTGAATATGGATGGTAGAGGTTACATCGCATATATTTTTTAAAAGAAAGATGTTAGCATTTTAATTCTACACTTTGGAAGCACTAACCGAAGATTAAATGGCTTTATTAACCAATGAGCAAACTAGCAAGGAGGAAAAAAAATAAAATAATGGTTGAACCTATTTTGCAAAACTAAAGAGGGGGATAAAATGGAAAAGCATGAAATAGTATTTACAATAGTGTCGTCTATGTTTTTGTGATAGTCTATCCATCTCAAGAAATGGTAGAATTCTACCACTCTAACCCCATGATCACTACTTTGCAATATATGTGAGGCCCTGGTGACCTTTGGCTGGTTGGAGAAGGCAGGAAAATGGGTCAGGGAGAAAACAAGGAGGAATAGCAGTGGCTATCTCATCTCGTTATGTGTGTAACATTTGAATGGGATGAACCAATGAATAGAGTCTTTGTTCCATGGCATTGAATCTATCTGTGTGGGTCCACATTGGAGTCTCATTAAGCCTTTCTTGAAGCAACTGTATAAGGATGACTCTACTGTTGGGTTTTCCAATGCAACATGTGCCATAAGGCTAATAGCATCAGTAGATGGCACTCCATGACCTCTCTCTCCCCCTCCCTCTCTCTCCTTTCAGGTACAAAATTCTCTTGTTTTAATTTGCTATTTTTGAATACTTTGTTATATACTTCCCCAGAACCTCACAACTGGGACAATGTTCAAATATTGAAAATAAATAAATAGGCCCGAATATTGCCAGAAACCCATATCTCACAAAGATTAATTCTTGCATGAGATCCCAGCCATTTTATCATCTCAAGAATATTTACTGTAAATATGTTTTTACTGTTTTGGCACCCATGACATCAGGCTTACTCTATGTAATCTCTCTGTAGATCTGTTGTGTATCATAGAGTTACCAAGAACAGTGATATTTGTATTCACGACTGGCCCCAAGAAAATGATTTGAAACCAACCTACACCAGGGGTGGGTTCCGGATTTTCTTACTGCCGGTTTGCTCAGGGACGCGCCGCGCAGGCGCGCAGGGGTTGAGCGTGCACACGCATGCACAGTACAACAAAAAAGCTTCTGCGCATGTGCAGAAGCAAAAAACAAGATGGCGGCATCTATGGCGGCACCAAGAGAACCGGCTTGGGGGCGTGGCAGGCCTGGGTCGCTGCCGGTTCTAGCGACCCAGGCCGCCACGTTACTAAGGTAGGAACCCACCTCTGACCTACACCAAATTTCAGAGATTTGGATTCTGAATGCAAATTGAGGGTATGGAAAGGAATTTTAAAAATATTGATTTCACTTTGCCTTTGGTCATGAAGCTCACACTTGTGAGAGTGAGTAAACCTTTGGACTTATCACATAGGTCTGTTGTGTGTGTTTTTTCTCTTTTTGGGGGAGGAGGAAATGGAACAGAGAAAAAATATTTCAACCCCTTTTAAAAATTATAAATTTCATAAGTCAATTATCCTGACATGCACTGTTGCTAAAGATCAAACCATAGATAAACTACTACTTGACAAATATATTTGTAATCTTTGCCTCATTTGTTCAATGGCAACTATGAATGTTGCCTACAGAGATGTCCGGAGGGCAGAGGGAAAAATTCAAGATGGCAAGTGTCCCTTGTGACTGAAGCCCTGCCTCTTTTTACATGTCTTGTATGTAACAAACATAAAAAGGGGTGAGACATCATTCACATGGTTGCAAGGATCATTTTGAATTATTTACTTCCTCCTCCCTGCAAGTGCTTCTACTACAACTTTCATTGTCTACTCATTCACATTCACATCTTCTCAACTCAAAATTTACCTATCCAGGCTTGCTCTGAGTTCCAGAACAATTCACACATGTTGCCAAGATTCCTGGTGACTGCTGTGCCCAATTTATTTTCTATCTTCCAACTAGTCTTGACCTGTGCTGTAAAATCTGCCCTGTCCCTATTTGGCACTTTTCTCACACTTGTGATACTTTGTTCACCAGAGAATCATTGCCTCATAAAATTCATTATGGGAAGCGCATGATGATTTGGGGACCATCTTAAACTACCGGTATATCTAGTTTGGATTCTTTATTTTATCTTTTAAATATGATTTTAATTTTTTTTAAATGTCACCTTTATTATTCTTATAAATAACTCAAGGTAACAAACATATCTAATATTCCTTCCACCTCCTATTTCCCCCCATAACGACAACCCTGTAAGTGAGTTGGGCTGAGAGAGAGTGACTAGCCCAAAGTGACCTAGCCAGCTTTCATGCCTAAGATGGGACTGGAACTCACAGTCTCCTGGTTTCTAACCTGGTGACTTAACCACTAGACTAAACTGACTTCAAAATTATTCTGGCAATCTTTTTTCCCAAGAACACCATTCTGCCTTTGGGGCATGTTTTGATTAGGTTTTACAATCTTTCATACATGCCCAATCACACCAATACAGTGCATAAAACAATAATTATGCTATGGCATGATGTTAGTGATAGTGTACTGGCATTGTTACATTGATATATAATTTATTAACTAACATATCTAGGTATGGTTATTATATTCTGACACTACTAGCATACCGTAGATGTGCTATTAAAATTTTACTTAATTTTCTGGGCAGTGTTTAAAAAGTTTCTAATTTTTTTTTTTAAAGAAAGGGGTGAATTTTAAAACAATAAAATGCAATGAACCAATAGCACAGTGGACAATAAAATAAATTCTCCACTCCAGTCTAGTGCAGGCAATTTGCTCATGGAGTGTGCTTTTGGATCTTAACAGATTGGATAGTTTTATTTCCTGTTTCTTGTTGGCATCTCAGTTTTGTAAAGGGTTGTTGAGTTCCTCTGAGCAAGTTTATGAGAAACATCCATAATAAATATTTTTTTTTCAGGCATCAAAAGGTAGCTTTCTCAGAGCTGAATTCTGATAACTAATATATCTCACTGTGCCGGAGTTTTGACTCCCAATAGAATCCTGTAACATTTAAAGAGCCTTCACTTCAAATGTATTTTATAGCTGCCTGGCTGCAATTATTCTGAATGTAAGTGAGGCCGGGACCGGAGATCAGAACTCAGAAGGAAATAGGTTCAGCATGCAGCTGCTCTCCTCCTTAATGACTGAAGTTGCATGGGAAATTAATTTTCAGGGTCACATTAAGCAAGGCTGCAGAAACTATTGTGTTTTCAGTTGGGCAAAATTACTTGAGCTGCTGGGAAGATGAGTGTCCCTAATGATATTTATTAAACAAAATGAATAACATTTGGGAACCATGGAAACCAGCATCCCAGAACTGGTTAGATGCTCTAAGTGCAAAGGACACAGAAAGCTTTTTGGCAATCAAAACATTTCAAAGATAGGAATAGATATGATCAATTCACAAGGACTTGTTTTGCTTTGTTTGTGGACTTCCTGAAACCTCCTTAATGACATATGTGAAATATTCTTCATGATTTAAATAGTTTCCTTTAAAAATAATTTTGAGCAGCTAATTCAAATTTTCTTTCAATGGAAGCTAAGTATTTTTGCCTATACTGATCTAGCTTATTTGTACATATTTTTCTGGGTTATAGTTACGATATCTGTAGGATACAGATCTATTCCTCTTGTTTGCATTCATGTATACATTGTGAGATTTATAACTCTCTTTATTCCAGGAGCACAAAGCATAGTATTCTCTTCCATAACTCTTCTCATGACCGACCTAGGAAGTACCCGGAGTACCCGGAGTGAGGCAGCTTTGCACTAGATAAGCTTCTCCTTAGATAAGATTATCCCCTAGATAAGCCTCCCTCTCACTAGATAAGACTCCCCTTATGGAACTGAAGAAGTAATAACTCAATGAAGCAAATTGTCAGTCTCCTCTTAAATCTCTTTCAGTGCCTAGAAAAAGCAGCTAGTTTTTCATGGATCCTGTGCTTGGCCAAGAGTTCTTTTCTAGCAGAAAAGTTGCCACACTCCTTTTGTGAAGTAGCTTTTTGAGAGCTCATTGATTCATTGAAACAGAGGACCTCCTCAGACGAACTGCATAGTCCTACTTTAGCCTAGGCTGGCTTGGGAGATAGTGACTGGTCCTGAATCACTCACAATAAGAATAGATTGAATCCTTTTTCTGTTTTAAACTGATTATTGTTAGTTTTGGTTTTTAACTTGTTTTTTTTTTAATTAGACTGTTTTTAACTGTTGTGAGCTGTCCAGAGTCATTAAGATGAGATGGACAGTCATGCAAATCAAATCAATAATAAAAAACAAACCCTGGTCTTTCCCAACTTAGGGTAACAACTTAATCACCATACTACAACAACTGTACCTCAGTGATATCTGCTAAAAGTTTTTTAAAAAACAGAGAGAGAATGAAAATGAGAGAGGGATATCCAGGGTATCAAATTCCACCCCCATTACAAATTTCTGTGATCACAAGTGTGATTCAGTTTTTATACATCTATTCTGAAATACAAGGAGGCTAACAGCAATATACTCAGCACAATCTTAACAGAAAGGAATATAATTATGAAGCAATGGAAAGAGCAATAGCAGGAAAGAATGGAGCAGACCTCAGAGGGTGCCTTGAACAAATTGATGGGTTTGCATGAATATAAATATTATTTTCTAGTTTTCGTTTGGTTGAGTGTAAAATTTTGGCCATTCCAAAATTGCATATAGAGAAAACTTCTTTTGAGGGATAGAACTGCACAAAGAAAAATGTGTGCATGTAGTGAGGAAAGAAAGAAAGAAAGAAAGAAAGAGAGAGAGAGAGAGAGAGAGAGAGAGAGAGAGAGAGAGAGAGAGAGAGAGAGAGAGAGAGAGAGAACAGAACAGAACAAGAATGAGAGGTAAGGCAGAACAAGAAACTCAATAGATATATGCTACAGGCTTATGCCTTTATGTATCTGTGTGGGCATATGCATGTTTGTTCTTTGTTATCATCCTTCACTCTTTTAGCATTAAATAACAATGGTCAGTTGCAACAAACTACAAGCAGTGGCTTAAATCTGGCAGAGCAATTCCATTTTCAAATTAATTTCAAATTAAAGATGGAACTAAAAAGTTCCAGAATATAGTAAAATGGAGGATGGACAAAGGGAGAAACCTTTTTCTTTTTCTTACATGGAAGGAGTGGGAGTCAGGTCAGGAATATTCAGATACAAAGGCTGGGTTGGAGTTCCTGGAAAAAATGCATTTATCTAGGAAATAATGAGGTAGGTATAGATAAGAATTTTACGGTTTTATTATAGGAAAATGATTTGAGTTGTGCTACTTTGTATTTTGCTGTCTTTCCTCTGTGTCTGTGGGTGCAGCTTGGATAGATCTTTTAGAAGTAATTTCTATTTCATTTTTTTAAAACTCCCCCTTAGTTCTTTAACCCTGATTGTTCTGGTCCAAGCATAGGATTGCTTTTCGCAGAAAGTTAAACTCCACGGAAACGGGAAAATCATGCAGATTACGTTTATTGTCTGGCATTCTCATATCTGGACTTACATATTCAAGTTGAGATGAGATTCATCAGAGTATATATTCATAATCTGTCCCATTACACGTAGGTGAAAAGAGATTCATTTCTCCCCATCTTCCGGCTGCTGCATGGTCCTTTGTTAAGACTTAAAATGCCCGCTGGTCAGCATGGCACAATTACCCAGCAGCAGAGGTATAGCTCGATGGCCAATAAGAACACACAGATGTGGAAACATGTCATGGACTACATTACCCAGAGTGCAATCTCCTACTACATTCCCCACAATGCAATCGTGGAGGGGGGCGGGCCCCTGGGTGGGCGTGGCCAGCTTTTTTTTTTACATTTTAAAGCATTTTTAACTAGTAATGAATGGCCTGAAAAACAGGAACACCGCCCCCCCAGGGCAGATTGGAGCTTGGAATCCCTGAGCTTTCACCCTTTGCCAGTGACAGGACATGTATCTCACCCAAAGGGGTTTTTGCAAGAGGCAACTGGACTTTCTTGGTTTTTCCTTGAAGATCTTTCGCTTCTGATCCAAGAAGCTTCTTCAATTCATCTTGGATGAGAAGCAAAACATCTTCAAGGAAAAACCAAGAAAGTCCAGTTGCCTCTTGCAAAAGCCCCTTTCAGACAGCCCTGACCCGGAGGACAGCAAAGTGGAGGCAGTCAGATGCCAAAGCCTTCCACTCGTCCCCCGCCTGTATTTGGGGGGGCATTCCCTCCTGAGGGAGGAACAGCCCACCTCACCCCATGGCTGCCAGGACACACGCCTCCACATGCACCTCCCCGACGCCCACCTGCTCTTCCTCACTGCGCAGAGCTGTCAGGGCGCACGTGGCTCCGGAGCTGCAGGGGCGGGGAGTGGCCGCCCCAACTACACAACTGGACCCCTGCCGCCGCCCCCAATGCTGCGGGGGCTGCAGCTGGGACGGGACCACCCCGCCCGGCCGTTCCAAGGCCTCCCATGGCTGGCTGAATGCTCGGCCGGCCTCCCCGGCAGGTGCGCTCCAGCAGCGGCTCTACCCCGCCCAGCGCCGTGCCCGCCGGGGCTCCTGATTGGCACCACCGTGCAGCCTGCCACGCAGGCTTTGGAAGGGGATCCAGGGTCCCTGCGCGGGCACTCAGGGGGCGCAGAAGGCTGGACCTCGTGGGCTCCATGGCAGCTTTGTGCTTCCAAAAGCCCACCAGCCGCAGGGACGCCGCCCCCCCAGTTCCCTCCACCTGCGGGAAACTGATGGGACCACCGGGCATGGCTGAGTCGCCCCGCCCCCTCCGCCTGCCCGAAGCAACCCCAAGGTTGTTCTGCTCTGAACCACAGCAGCGGCCACAGTTCCTTCTGCAAAACGGGTAGGTGGCCCACGGCTAGCAGGTTGGTGGCGCGCAGGAAAGCCGGCACGGCTTGCCTTGGCTCGCCAGCGGAGTGCAGCTCGTTGCCCAGCTCCAGCCATAGCCCTGCCACCAGCGCAGGCTGCCCCAAATCCACGTGGAGGCGAGTGGTGAAAGCCATGCAGCCGTGGGCGGCCGGCAGGTACTCGGAGAGGCCCAAGCCGGGGCCTTGCCGCAGGAGGAGCTACCACTCGTAGCGCAACCAGAACCATGCCACTTTGGCCAGTGCCACCGCCTCGCCCGCCGGGTGGCCCAGGTTCTGGGCACAGCACGCCACTGCCAGCTGGCGCCAGGCCGCATAAGGGGGCCAGGGCAGCGCAGCTTATTGAGCGGATGGGCCTCGTGGTGGTGGGCTTCGTTGCAAACCAGCGTCCCTGCCCGACCCGGCTGCGGGCTTCACGACGCCCGCTTGAGCAGCCATGAGCCCCCATGGCCTGGGCCAAGGGAAGCGCTGGCCAGTCTCCAACCTGCCCGGTCCCCTGCAAGGTTGGCGGCCAGTGGGTGGGTGGGTGCCCCTTGTGGAGACGCTGCTGCTGCTGCTGCTGCTGCTGCTCGGGGGATGAGAAGGGGGGCGGCGGCACTCTCAGACCCCCCTCGGAACCAGAGGAGGAGTCGCAGCCACAGCAGCTGCCGCCAGCCTCTCAGGGGTGGGACCGGGCAGGCTGGAGACCGGCTGGAGACCGGCCAGCACTTTCCTTGGGAGCTCATGGCTGCTCAAGCAGGGAAGAGCCCCACGCGGCTTCCACCATCTGCTTTTCTCGGGAAGCTTTGAGTCCCAGCTGAGCGTTTAGGAAAAGGCGACTTATTTAAGGGGAAGTGCCAGGACGGGCATTGCGAAGCCCGCAGCCGGGTCGGGCAGGGATGCCGGCTTGCAGCAAAGCCCACCACCACAAGGCCCCTGTGAAGCTGGCGGCAGCTGCTGCGGCTGCTCCTCTGGTTCCGAGGGGGGTCTGAGAGTGCATGTGCAACCCCGGGACATACGCTTGCCTTCCGGAGTCCTGCCGCTGCCCCCCGTCTCAGCCCCAGAGCAGCAGTAGCTGCATCTCCACCCAGGGCGCCGACCTCGGAAGGCAAGTGTCCATTGCGTCCGCAATGGACAGCAAACTCCGGCTGCTCCCCGGACCAGATGCCATTTACCAAGATTTCTCCACGGACCACCAAAATTTTCTCATGGACCACCAGTGGTCTGCAGACCACCGGTTGGTGACCTGTGCTCTAGTCTATCAGCACACTCATCAACATAACTAATTAAGGGTTGAATTCTTATTGAATCAATGTTTTTCATTCTGAAAGGATTTTAACCCAAGCACATACATCTCCCTACTTGATTAAACTACAAAAAGGAAGAGGGTGTCATTTCACTAACTCCTGGAAATTCAGCACCAAAGATAATTTCTCTAGGGAGAAGTCACTGGTGGCAGTGTTTACCAATTAGGCTCTCTTCAGGAATGTGATAAAAGGTGCACTAGAGATTGTGGGGGAAGAACTTTAAACTTTTCTTCAAAGAAGCCAGAGGGGCCAACTTCCACATCCCAGATGTGCGTGTTTACAAGCATCCTATTAGACCATCTGCTTCATAGAACTGCTATACCAGGATAGTTAACAGACTGTTTGTTCTAAGCAAGATAACTCAGAAAACTGAAAGAAGATAAGAAATGTTGAAATTGAAATGAAGTTTCCACTTAAGGATGAAGAGAGGCAGTCAGAGAAAAAGCTGGCACAGCTGACAAAAATGTGGGAGATAATTTAAATTTCTTTCAGGGAAATGAAACAGCTGTGGACACCATTCAGGCAAAATCATAACATCTTAGGTCATATTGATTTCATCAGCAAAAGGAGTTAAGGTTGTGATTGTCATGATACAGTTGAAATCAAGGGGACTTAACATTCTCAGCTATGAGGGATCATTTCCCTCGTCTTTAAAGCCATTGCAGAGAAAATACTACAGAAAAGCTCATTTCAATCGATAGCTCAGATTGCAATGAAACTCCTGTAAAGCACCCTTTACAATTGGAAGGGTTGTGTAAACAAATATCTAATATTATGCTCAATGTAACACAAACAATTGTTTATTATTTGGGGAAGCAGGAGATTGGAGCATTTCCAAAGACTGAGTAGCATTCATTGCTTTTTAAAAAAGCATTGCTGTTTTTTTTAACTTGTAATCACAAATATCAGTTGCAGCTAAAAAAAGAGGCATGCAATCGTATAAGGTCATAGAGGTAGTATTCTTGGGCTCCCTGTAGAGAAAATGAAAAATGTTATGTTCCATCTAGCTTGTATATGTCAGTAAAAATTACTTACTATGTTTCATTTCTGAGCATCTCACAGGTTTAGATGCACAAGCAAGCACTGTAATCAAGTATATCTATTATCGTGTCCAGTTAATAACCGTCTATGATACCAGAACAGACTCAGCTTGTCCATTAGCTGAAACATCATAAGGGTTGCAAATGTATTTTAATGTTCAGCCATCCGTTTTCCATTAAGACAAGGCAGGAGATGAAAAGATGCCAGGATCTGTTGTTGTTGTTGTTAAATAAGATAACTAGAATATGCCTGAAATATTTCTTAAAATCACTTTCAGATACACAAAAGAATCTATTCTATATGTGGCACATCCTATTTCCTTGGCCATTTATAAGCTCTGTAGTCACCTTCAGCTTTTTCTATGGAAATATTTTATCATATTCCTGAGGTTGCACAACAAAGTTTATGCAAGCTGTGTCTGCATTTACAGTCTGTATATTTTATCCAGGAAGAGCATCAGACACATGCATGCAACCTACACGATATTTCAAGTTTAGTCTGAATCTATAGTCATCCTATGGCCTACTAAATGCACACAACTCCAGATTCATTCTTATGGCCCAAGAACCCTGTGATCTACTGGAATTTGGAAGCAAAAGGATAATTATTAAATTATGGTGAAGGGTTTTCCATGTGCTCTGGGTTAATTCTGTTGAGCTTCAGTCTTAAAGGGTTAAGACAGATTTGGTACTGGAAATTTCTGCTTTTTTCTTTAGATCAGCATTTCTCAACCTTGGCAACCTATAGGGGAATTCTGGGAGTTGGTCCACATATCATAAAGTTGCCATGTTTGAGAAACATTACTTGTTTAGATCATGAAATCAACTGCTGTCTGTTTCTTATATGTTTCTTTTCACCTTTACACAACTCTGCCATGCATGATAAAAAGTACCTTGATACGCCTTAGACAATGGTACATCATTTTAAAAAAGTTTTCTTTTTAATTGTAAGACAGTGTGAATTTCAAACCTTTTAACCACATTCTCTCCTATTGATGCATTTGAATATTGCAACAAAAATTCTTGCCCCCCCTTTTTTTGCCATACATTCCTTAACTGGGTCTTCCTCCATTTCAAATCTCAACAAAAGTTAAACATTAATTTTAGCAATCACATATTCATCATTTGTACATAATCATTTCCAAATTCTGTTTTATCATATTCTGTTTCTGGTACTTTTAAAAGTCTGTATTAAATCTTTCGCTTATTTGTGCATATGGGAACCATTGAAAATGAATTCCTCTGCAGTCAATTGATCCCTTGATTTCATGTGAAGCTCCCCATTTTTCTATACTAGTAAGTCTTTATATATTAACCATTTGTCTTTAACTCTTGTTTCTTTTCTATAAAACACATATTGAGTTGAGGCCAACAAAGTTATTTTCGGGCATAGCCTGAGTTTGTATGTACTCCATATTCATAGTGTGATACTCCTAATACAATGGTTTTTAAAGTCTACATGTCAAGCACAGGAAATCAGGAGTCCAGGCAGTTCAAATGAATATATAGGTTTATTGTATGCTAAAGCTCTGTACAAGAATCTGAATCACTAATGGTCAAAGTGAGTTGACGATAGATAAGGGTCAATGGAATTCAAGGTGAGTGCAAAGGGACTCGAGACTGGTGACATGTTTGACCCTTCCTTTGGGCTGAGCGTAGTCATTGCCTACACTACATTTACTTCAACTTTTCATATCTTAAGTAACCATCCCATCAAAATCTAAATGTCTCTTATTTCAACAATAGAATAGAATAGAATAGAATAGAACGTAGTTTATTATGGTTAGTGTGGTTTCTTGTGAGTGTGTTTATTGAGAAAGAATAGAATAGAATATAATTCTTTATTGGTCAAGTGTGATTGGACACACAGGAATTTGTCTTTGGTGCATATGCTCTCAGTGTACATAAAAAGATAACAGCCATTCCTTCATCCTTACCAAATAGCAGGCAGTAAAGTACAATTTAAAATAAGGTAATCCCAGTCTTCGTCTTTCCTTTGCATCTTGGAGAATCTTATACAGGTAATCCCCTGGGTTACGAGTATTCCCTTAGCGAATGCTTGAAGTTACGTGATAAGCACCCCCTACGAACAAGTCCCGAACAAGTTTACGAACAAGTCCCGAAACTATGAATGTTGCAGCACCATGGCAGCTGTTCGCTCTTACGAATGACTGCAGAGGCTCTGCAACATTCGCCCTGCCTATTCCCCCCATCCCTACCCCACCACGCCAGGTCTCCATAGGCACTAGGCCTGTGGATACTCAACTTGTGAAGATCTAGAGAGCCTTCACTTTCTTGGCCTTTGGTGTGTACACAGAGAACGGAGGCCTAAAGTATCGCAAGATTTGTTACTTGGAACCCTGACAGCTAGATCAGTAGCACGAGAACTCATGCTATTGATCTTGTGTGATCTCACAGTACTTTAGGCCTCCGTTCTCTGCAAATGATGAGAGCTGCATCAAAAGGCTTTGCAAATGGAGGGAAGGCCTGAAACATCGAAGCTTTCCCTCCATTTGCAAAGCCTTTTGCCATCTTTGCCAAAAGCCTTTGCTGCTGAGAACAGAGCCCCTGGAGGGAGCGTGCGTCGCTCGGGAGCTTTATTTTCACCAGGAAAGGCCTTTCCTCAAGGCCTCTGCTGAAGAGAAGCTTCATTTTCAAGTGCCCCATTTCCATGCAGACAAAGTTTGCAGCCTCCATCAGGGTGACAAGTGTTTGAACGACCCTAGGATCATTGGAAACAGAGCAATTTGCTCCATTTCCAACTCCCCCAGGGTCACTCAAATGCTTGTTGCCTTGACGGAGGCTGCAAACTTCGTATGCATGGAAATGGTGAGCTTGAAAATGGAGCTTTTTGCTTACAAAGAAATGGAGTTAGATGAGTAAAAAAGAACAGACAAAGCTGAAACAAGGGGAAAAAAATAGAGAAAAATTAGAAGACAAAATTCCATAGAGGTCATGACTGTTGCCATGAAATAAAGAGATATCTGCTATTTGGGAGGGAGATCCGGACAAAATATTAAATTACAGAGATCCCATACTACCCTAAATTTATAGTTTATCGTCTGTGATAAGCTACACCATTCATAAAGTTGAGATTTCACTGCATGGAAAGGTGAGAATCCCCAAGAGGAAAATATCTATTGGAACAATACATTTTTTTTTTGTAAATTGCCTATCATATTTTTAGTGTGTATTTTTCACATAGATATTTGGTTCTGCTTTATTTATCTTCAATTTAGAAAGAATTATCTTTAATTTTTCCTGATTATATGTAAATAATCTTTGACAGCATGCATTCATTTGAAAGGGGAAGGACAGCTGAGAAGAAGGGGCTGCAGAATGGAAACCAAAGTAGGAGAGGGGAATAAGCATTTGTTCATTTTCCTATGTAAAATGTTACTTTGCATTTACTTTGCAGTTACTTTCCATTGTAAGCAATTTTCCTGAATTTTCTGCAGTAGGTTTCCAACAGAAGGTAAGCCCAGGTTCAGGTATTTACTGTGATTGCACACATGGGAGCCACTCTATGCTTTAAGCCTCCTTTTATAACTTTTTTTGTTTTTAATGGAGGATTTAAAGCAACCAATGCGCTTACTTAAGAAGTTCACTGTTGCGTTATCATCAGGGCCAATAGAATTGTGACACAGATGATTCTCAAACCATATAAGCTGATAAGAGGTCAGACAAAAGGTGTTTGGCTATAAATCTACCATTCGGTGCTCAGCCAACTGTTGCAGCACAAATGAAAGATGAATTGTCCCAAGATGGTGGGAAAGAATTGTTGAACAGA
Source organism: Thermophis baileyi (assembly GCA_003457575.1). Classification (NCBI taxonomy): domain Eukaryota; kingdom Metazoa; phylum Chordata; class Lepidosauria; order Squamata; family Dipsadidae; genus Thermophis; species Thermophis baileyi. Next base: position 4,198,410 of record QLTV01004233.1, on the reverse strand, counting down.
TCTGAAGCTTGGCCCACGTGGAAGCCAAACAAGAACTTCAGTAGGTTAGTCTAGGCGATTCAAAAGAAAGAAAGAAAACAAAACCATCCCATTAAACAAATCATGACAATGAAACAACAACATGTCTTCAAATTGAGCTTTGAGCAAAAGCCTTAGAGGTTATTATCCCTGCAAAAGAAAGAAGAGGGAAAAAAGCAAATACCAGTGATTTTTTTTCTCTTTCTTTTCTTAGAGCCAGAATGGTTTTTGTAATAGGTCAGTGAGAAGTGACGTAGCTGCTGTAGGAAGAAATACACAGGCAATCACCTTTTGGAGTCAATAGAACAAAACATGTTGACATTTCTGTGAAAACTGGAGTACCTTCTTTAGAAGAAAGGCAAAACAATAACTCTTTTTGAAGCAATGTTCTCATAAACATATTCTTAGCAAGAAGTAACTTATTTGACTTTCCAAGTTATGGACCAAAGATTTCATCAAACCATCCCCAAGTACTGCCTGCGAGAGACATCACGTGTTTTTTTTAAAAAGAAAAATCCCTAGCATTAGATCAATTATCTGAGTTGAGAGCAAATTATTGATACAATGTGCTGCCAGGCTATCTTCAGGTATATTCCCCATCTCTTAAAACAAGGTGACAAAAGCCCACAAATGGTCTGAATCTGGTGTAGACTTAAAGCCCTAGAAAGTGGTTGTGAAATTGTGGGCTTTGCCGTTTCTGAGGGTCTTAGCAAATAGGAGCGATGAAAGATTGGTATATCTTTCTTTCTATGAAAATCTCTTCATATTTATTCAATAAAATCCTCTTTGTCCTTTCTCCATGGTTTGAGGGTATTGCCTCTGAATCCTAAAGAATCTAATGTCTCCCGACTAGCCGCCAGGTACTATCCTAGCCCAATGCATTGGATAAAAGCAAGTTCTTGGACAAGTTCTTGCACTTTTCTTTACAATATTTTTGGAAATGGTTTGCATTGCTTTTGTTCTAGGGCTGGAGGATAGTGACTGGCTCTCCAGCTGGCTTTGTGCCTAAGGCAAAAGTAGAATTCATGATTTCACAGTTTCTAATCTGATGCCATAGTCATTACACCAAGAGGGATCTTGGAGTCCTAGTGGACAATCACTTAAATATGAGCCAGCAGTGTGCTGCAGCTACCAAAAAAGCCAACACAGTTCTAGGCTGCATTAACAGGGATAGAATCAAGATCACGTGAAGTGTTAATACTACTTTATAATGACTTGGTAAGACCACACTTGGAATCCAGTTTTGGTCACCATGATGTAATTTCCGAACTTCCGATTTGCCCATTGGGCCGTTTTTCGCCATCCCCAGGCTTCAGGAGGCTTTCCTGAAGCCTGGGGAGAGCGAAAACGGCCGAAAAGAAGGCCGAAAATCAGCTGGCCAGCACGCGCATGCGCACTGGAGCTGACATAGGGCAATGCCTCACGTGCCCTCAGATATGGCTCTGCGTGCCAGCTGTGGCACGCGTGCCATAGGTTTGCCATCACTGGTATAGGGCTTTCTACCTGAGCAGGGGGTTGGACTAGAAGACCTCCAAGGTCCCTTCCAACTCTGTTATTCTGTTAAATACAAGGTGACTATAAATCTATATAAGTAACTAATAACACGAAATGGTTGTGGGAAAGCACTCCATAATTTTTCTTCACAGGTTGGATGATGTCATCTATCAGAATGCAAAGTAATCAATGGACCTTCCTTGTTTTGAAATGGGAATATTTATATCTGTTTATAGTTTTATGATGAGTGCTTGCTCATAAGATGAAGGATAAGTTGATCTCTCAAGTCCGAAGAGGTTGAGAAGATTCAACATAAATCTTATTTGAACATTGACAATGGGACTGAGGAATTTTAAGGGCTGAAAGCAATGTTTCTGGAAACACACAGCCTCATTCCATGTACGTAGGAAAGAGATAGTTATCCCTTCATGGCCATCCAGCACCCAATTAAGTGAAGTAATTGTCTAATAGAGAACTGGTTGGCGTAGCTTATACAAATAATATGAAAATTATTTCCCTTGGTACTTGGTTTTACTCCATATAATAACTCCATATATCTAAATCGATACAATTACCTATATATCTTAGGGCATAACTGTGAATTTTCTTTCAATAAGAAAGCTATCATGCTGAGTTCCTAGCCTCAAAATTTTACCTCTGCACCACTGGTAAGTGTTATATTTATAACTTTGGTACAAAGCACATCAATCTCATAAGTTTTAACAGGATTGAAAACTAACCTTCCCCGCTTTCAAGACTTCCCTTTTCTGCACAGTGACTCTTTCAACTGACATATACAGACTGCCTGGTTTTCATTACCCAATGCCTCTATTTCAATCTTTTTAATGTCCAATTGAGAATAAGTTCTTTCCCTTTCTCCCTTTCTCTCTGGTCTTTCTGACATCTCAATCAGTTAGAGCCATAATGGAAATGATTTTCCCCCTCGTTTGCTGCCTGAGTCTGAGAAATAAAACTATCATTTTGTAATCAAGGGCTTTAATACCTAATAAAAATTGAACCTTGAGAAACAACACTGAATCCTTGGCTTCAGAACATCACGTTAGCGGGACTCTCCAAGCAGTTCCAAGCATTTCAGGAGCATCCCCGACTCTACCACTCTAATCCCAGCTAGTTTAGGGTTACCTAATTGCTGCCAAAATCCATATAACCATTAGGAGGGAGCGATGAGTTGGATATCTCTAGTTGCAGCCATCTAATGGTTGTTTTAATTTTGGCATTCCATTTCAGTAGCCCTTGGGGCAGGGGTGGGTTCCTCCCGGTTCGTAGCGGGTCGCCTGAACCGGTAGCGAGCCGCTGGTCATGTCACAATGGCGTCATTGACCTGCTTTGGTCGGTGCCGGTCCATGGGCCCCGCATTTTTTTCCGAGGATTTTTGGCGAATTTTTGAAGTTTTGTGCCGTTTGTGCTCTGCTGCTGCTTCGGAAATGGCCCTCCCGGCCGCCCCCGGGTGTATGCTGACCTTTATCCTTCGCTCGAAGCACAGCTGATCAGCTCCTCAGCTGTGTTTCGGGCCGATTATAGTGACTGAGCATGTGCGGAAGCAGAATTGTACCGGGGAACGTGCGCACAACATCGCAATGCACACCGGTGGCGATTGTTTTGGAGACAATCCAAAATTTGCCTTCAAGTTCTTTCTGAAAGGCTGCCTGATTAGGTGGACTCGTGATCACTGTAAAACTCTTAAGAAGAAAGTGTTAGTCCCTTAATGTCCATCAACTAGTTAACAATTGGACAGCAGCTTCAATTAACAAGTAGATAATTGTCATTGTCTTTTCTATTAGACTATATTTCTATTCCGACTACAGTGCTTTTCTTAAATTTGTATCTATAAATATAAATTAGCATTTGCTAACCTTTTAGCTTATGCTTCTCCTATCATTTTTTTTCAGTGATGTTCCTCTTCTTTTGCTGATGAAATTGTGTTCTCTAATGGGATGATGTCACACTTCAGTTAGTGGCACACACCTGTGAGCTGGAAAGGGAATTAATTTTGCATTGTTTAGTTTCTAACAAAACATGACAGATGGTCTGGGATTTTCATGGAATTAAAATTGTTGTAGTTCCAATTTATCCAATTGCATTAGTTATAATAACAGAGAGGGAGAAAGACATGACCCGTTGATTCCATTTGACACGTTTGCAGATTTTCATTACAGTTTAGATGTCTGATGTCTCTGTTCCTCAATATAAAAAATCAAAATCAAAAATACCCATAAAACCTGCAAATAATAAGATCATACTTACAAGTATATATAGCATATGCACTACTACATAACACATTGGAATGACTTTCAAGTAGAATTATTTTTTTCTATCAGGTTGATTTTGTTGGGTTGCAATATTATTATTATTATTATTATTTATTAAATTTGTATGCCGCCCAACTCCCAAGGGACTCTGGGCGGCTCACAACAATATAAAAAACCATTAAAAGAAACCATAATAAAAACAATATAGTTTTCTAAAGAGCTTCAGAAACATTTTTTGGGATAATCAAGCCTTCTTCCAAACTTCCCCAACATTATGACTTTCTGTTTTGCGCTGTGACAAGATAGTAGTTGCACCTGGGTGTCAAATCTTATTTCACCTTTATGGAATTTAGCAGACTCATTTACATGTTGTCTAACTTAATTTAGATTGGTGGTGTTCAGAGCACATTGCACACAAGCTTTGTTGAATTTAGAAGACCACTTCACAACATATGGAAAAATGCTCACAAAAGAGGAGACACTTTTCATTAGCAAGTTAAGGATAAAATTTAAAATGGAAACATTGAGTTTACTGGGGCAAGTACCATCTTGATTTGATCATATGCTGTGAATTGGCTAATTACTTCACCACAATGTTGATGTCAAGACTAAGAAGACTAAGTTGCACAATCCAAAGGATTTTTCTGCACAAGACCTCTTTTGGTATATTTGAGACTATGGGTATGTGAGATAAGGTGGAATGGGCAGTAAATGACAAAATGTGCATTGCAATATTTTGATACAAACTTCATTCCTTCTGTACTTCCATGGTAACATTATATGCAAGAAAATAAGGGGGTGGGGCTGTGTTTTGATCTCATTATTGACATTTGGTCATTTTGATTAAACATCCAGTTGCTGCAGATGCCCATGGATGAGACAACCAATTAGCCAGAATTAACCCAACGAGGAAAGAAGGACAAAGATGAGGAAGGATAAATCTAGAATGCTGTAACCTTGTTCTGAGCCTTGGGTTATACACTTAACAGGAAGGCTTCAAGCTCTGGAAAAAAATTAGGGTAGCACTGCCAACCTAATGTAAGCACCAAAACCTGGAGAAGGAGGGGGAGATTGTTTCATCTGCTATTTTCTGTTAGGACCCCATTTTATTTTCATTCACACTGAGTTATTGCTTTCTTCATATCGCTTCTTCGTTAGTATTACTTTTGATTTATGTTATGCATCATATTGTTTCTATGCAGATACTAATAAAGACCCATCTTATCTCCCGATGCCTAAAATTGTGGTGCTTTCAGATGAGATGGAACCCCCCCTTGGATATCACTACTGCCAAGTTTCAGACAGATTAGACCAGTGGTTCTCAACCTTTCTAATGCCGTGACCCCCCTGTGACCCCCCACCGCTGCAACCCCCCCCCTGCGGGTTGCCTGACAGCCGGTAGTGACGGAAGCAGGAGACTTCGCCCGGATGCCGCCATTTGGGTTCTTTTACCCTCTGTGCATGCGCAACGCATTCTGCGCATGCGCAGAGGGTAAAAGAACTCAAATGGCGGTGTCCGGGCGGGTGGGCGAAGTCTCCCGCTTCTGTTGCTATCGGCTGTCCGGCGACCCGCAGGCATGGCCGAACCGGGAGCATTTCACCCGTGCAAGTGACAGTGGCACCAAGATGGCGGGCTAATGCGTGCGGCGACCCCTGTGAAATGGTCGTTCGACCCCCAAAGGGGTCGCGACCCACAGGTTGAGAACCGCTGGATTAGACAAAAGGTCTGTCTCTCATAAGCATTCTTTTTAAAAACAACAACAACAACAAAAACATTTCCTAATGCAGTGATTTTTATTTTAGAAAAGAACTTTTTCATAGCTCCCTTTGTGAATTACAAGGAAAGGTTATAATGCAATACTTGCTCTTACTCTCTGCTTGAACTTAAGTTTCCTGGTATACTGGCTCAACCACCTTCTATTCATTTCAATATTTTATTTTATAAATGAATGAGAAACCAATAAGGTTGTATTTATTTCCTTGTTCATTTGTTTTACATTTAAATAAACATTTTTGTAGCAGATCTTGGTATTATAAGCAGGTAAACGCCAGTCACTTAATTTAGTGGTAGGTACAATAAAGGATAGGCCTGATGGAAATTGGAGTCTCAATCCAGACAGAGAGGGAGACAATGTATGTTCTGGGTTAGTTAAATAGACTGCACTGGTATAACAAAATTCCTGAAGTTTCTAGTGATGCTGCATATGGACATAAACCCTGCAGTTGAGAAACTAGCACTTCAGAAAGGGGGGGGGGACCCTGGAACACCTCACCTGTTTTTCGACATTTATATTTGTAGGCAATTTTCCACATTCAGAAATGTGATCCACTCCTTCCATATCTGCTCTGTTACCTCCTAATTTGTGTTCAGACTGAGACAGGGGATCTTTGGAAAACCAAATTGTGGAACCTTTTCTCTTTCCATCTTGCTTTTATGATATTGCCATGTTGACAGATGCATTAACACAATGGCTTAATATACAGTATCACACTGAAATAGTTCTCAGATTGTCAATTGAGGCCTATATCAGATAACTCTTCCCCCACTCCTTCTCTCTTTTGGCCAAAGAAAATAAGGTTAAAAAAGGCCCTTAATATACCAGGAGTGTAAATAATGGTCCTCTTGTGAATAAAAACTGCTGAAATTATGCGGTTTTGAGTGCTTGCAGACAATAATCACTGTTGTCTGTTACAAGCAATAGATCTTTTTATTCCTTTATTTTACACCTGGCAGGAAGCAAAGGTGAAAAGAAAAAGAAAGAAAATGAAATACTTGCTTATCTCACAACATTCCAGATCTGAAAGAGAATACGATGATTACTCTGCCGGTCATTCATGTCTGTTTTATTCTCACTCCTTCCTGTTCCTCATTTCCTTTATGTGCACATTGAATAAGATATTGATCCTAAGTAGCATTATTGGTTTATAGTAAGCACGGCAGTTTATGACATTGTGAAAATAAAAAGAACATTAATTGAGAAAGTTACAAATTTATGAATTGGGAAACATTTCCTGACCTGCAGTTCTGCCTTTTAGAACATTAGAATGAGAAGAAATCAGTACAAAAAGAGAAAAGGAAAAAAACTAAAACATTTGCTACTGTCTTTATAGCACATTACTGATAAAAGAAAAGGAATGGTAGCCCATTGACACCCTAGAACATAGAATAATAGAGTTGGAAGGAACCTAGGAGGTCTTCTAGTTCAACCCCCTGCTCAAGCAGGAGACTGTCTATACCAGTGGTTCCCAAAGTGGGCGGTACCACCCCCTGGGGGGCGGTGGGATGACTTAGGGGGGCGCTAAGAGGCAAGGGGGGCAGCAGGGGGCACTAAGAGGCAAGGAGGGCTGCAGGGGGGACGCTAAGAGGCCACATGGAAGGCAGGAAAGCATGTCGGGGCGGCGGGGAAGGGAGGTAACAGCCTACTCCCTTCCCCGCAGCCCTGCCATGCTTGGCGGCCTTCCATGCGGCCTTCCTGGTGGTCCCCCACACCTGCTTGCCTTCCGAGGTCGGCGTCCAGTCCAGCCTGGCCAGTGGGTGGGTGGGCGGCCCTTGGTGGAAATGCAGACGCTGAGAGGGGCGGCGGAAGGGCAAGCGGATGTCCCGGAGCTGCTGCACATGCGCCCGCCCCATTTCTGCAAAGGCAGAGCCCCCCCTTGCAGGGTGATCCAAAGAGGGGAGGGGGATGCTGCAGAAAAGGCCGCCTTCCACCTGTGCTGGCTCCGCGGCACTTGGGGCTCCGAAGCAGCCCACTGGCTTCTCACCCGGCCACCTGCCTGCTCTCTTTGCGGATTAGCCCGGCCAACTGCCGGTGCCACTCTGGGGACTCGGCCAGCGGTGCTGGGTTGGAAGCCAGTGGGCTGCTTTGGAGCCCCAAGTCCCATGGAGCCGGCAAGGGAGGATGGCGGCCTTTTCTACAGCATCCCCCTCCTGTCTTTGGATCGCCCTTTGCCTTTGCAGAAATGGGGCGGACGGTTTGTACGGAGGATTGGTGGGGGGATGCGCGGCCCTCTGGGATGGAGAGCGGGCTTATCTTCCTGGCGAGGCTCAGACACCGCCCAGCACACCCATCCGCCAGCTCTCCAGACAGTGCCACTTTCTCCCTGCCCCGCCAAGGCCCCCACCAGCCCCGGAGACTGCGCTCTGGGACGGCACATGACAGGGGATGTGCCACTGGCGGGCCGGAGTGCGGTTGCCGCCACCATCGCCCCTCTTGCCTTCCCGGCTTCGGCTCCGGGACCTTTGCGGGCCGGGAAGCGTCAGGGCGTGCACCTATGGAGCTCCGCCGGCCTCAGGGGTCCGCCTGCCTCCGGGCTGGCGGGGGCCTTGGCAGGGCAGGGAGAAAGTGGCACTGCCTGGAGAGCCGGTGGATGGGCGTGCCGGGTGGTCTCCGACCCTTGCCAGGAAAGTAAGCCGAGCGCTGGCCAGAGCACTTTCTTCCTTCTCCCGCCGCCGAGAAGAGAGAAAGAGAAAGAAAGAAAGAAGATTGGAAAAGGCATGGATGTTTCTCATGTGTATTCAGACATTCAGGGATGCCCTCACTTTCTCTCATCCAGATATACCTGCAAAAATGGAAACGTTTTATAAGCCATAAACTCTATGTCAGGAATCCCCCATCTTGGGAGTTGGTGAGTAATTTGGAATTTTAGGAGCATCTCATAGCTGCTATCACAAGATATTTGCCTTGGGGGAGGTTGCTTTCTATTGCAGAAGAAAGAGAGAGAGACAAGAAAGAAAGAAAGAAAGAAAGAAAGAAAGAAAGAGAGAGAGAGAGAGAGAGAGAGAGAGAGAGAGAGGGAGGGAGGGAGGGGGGGAGGGAGGAAGGCTTGGTGCTCTCTGAGTTGGTTGTTTTCTTGCAGATGTTTCACTAACCAACTAGGGAACATCATCAGTGTTAGTAAGGAGTGTGGTTTGCTGTCAGTTTATATTCCAGTGGCATGCTGTTGATGGCTAATTTGTCAGAGTGTCAGGCTTCTAGAAATTCCCTGGTGTTTTTAGACTTGGA
>QLTV01004233.1:4168392-4187848 GCA_003457575.1 Thermophis baileyi | reverse complement strand
CTCTCCTTCTTCACCCGTATCAGGAGGCTCTTTAGTTCCTCTTCACTTTCTGCCATTAAGAGTGGTATCATCTGCATATCTGAGGTTGTTGATATTTCTCCCGGCAATCTTAATTCCAACTTTTGATTCATCTAGCCCCGCCTTTCTCATGATGTGCTCTGCATATAAGTTAAATAGGCAGGGCGACAGTATACAGCCTTGCTGGACTCCTTTCCCAATTTTGAACCAATCAGTGGTTCCGTGTCCAGTTCTCACTGTTGCTTCTTGACCCTCATATAGGTTTTTCAAGAGACAAATAAGATGGTCTGGTACTCCCATGTCTTTAAGAACTTGCCATAATTTGTTGTGATCCACACAATCAAAGGCTTTAGCATAGTCAATGAAGCAGAAGTAGATGTTTTTCTGGATCTCCCTAGCTTTCTCCATGATCCAGCATATGTTGGCAATTTGATCTCTAGTTCCTCTGCCTCTTCAAAATCCTGCCTGTATTTCTGGTAGTTCTTGATCCACATACTGCTGGAGCCTAGCTTGTAGGATTTTAAGCATAACTTTACTAGCATGTGAAATGAGTGCAATGGTGCGATAGTTTGAACATATGTTAAATTCCATCTAATTCATTTCAGCCCAATGCTGAAGCCTATCTAGATCTTTTTGAATGTCCCTTCTCCTCCAGATACAGCCACCTTTTTATAATGATTCTTTTCTTCATCTCTTTGACTCTTTCTCAGTGAGGTAGAAGAAACCATCATTTTTAGCTAGTCCCGCTCTTGTACAGAATTAAAAATGTAAATCCAGTCAGTCTGGCTGGACGTGAAACATATTTTTGTAGAGGATCTTAGCTTTCCCAAGTAGATGTTCTAGAAAGGAGTGAACCACTTTTGTATAATTTAAAATGGTGTTCAGGAATTGTGTTGCACCATAGCAAGTTTTTTTTAAAATCATGATGAAGATACAGAATAGCCAGAGAGAAAGATTCAGAAGTAGGTGAAGGCTTAGCAGTGCCATTAAAGGCAGTGTTTTTTCCAATTTATTATTCCATTTTTTAAAATATAATTTTCTATTTTATATGGCCTCAAGGCCAAGAATCATAGGAAAGGTGATATATTTTTCATATCTAGGAAGAAGACTAATGTCAATTTTAAGAAATATTCCACTGTCTATTTCAACTTTACTTTTCAAAATGAAAATCAATTGATAAGCGAATGTACCAAAGCAGACAATTTTTGTTCAGAAAAAGAAGTATGAAATGATTTCAACAGGGATCTTGATGTGCTACTCAAATACATTTTTCCAAATGCCTATTGTTGGTAAGCCTATGTCCCCAGGGAATATTCCTAAGATTTCTTCTTTATACATTACATGCCGGGGGGAAAAATGAGTATACACTGATATAGTTCCACTTGACTGCTTCTGATAATATGAGAATTGGCCCTGCTTATAGCTTGGGAATATGTTTCCTCCATTGTTTGCAATCCTTAAACTGCCCCTATTCTAATCTCTCTCCCCCTCTCACTCCACACATACATATATACATGAACACCCCTGGAAAAAAAAAATCACATATTGCATAATTAATAATCAATTGATTCTTGTGGATCTCCAAAGAAACCTACAAACTGGGAGAATTTGCAGGGAATGGTGAAGAATGTCAAGAATGTAGTTGTGATAGTTGCAATAGTTCTTATATGCATTGCACAGCCTGTGAATGTCTGTTTGTCTATCATCTGTCTGTCTGTCTGTCTGTCTGTCTGTCTGTCTGTCTATCTATCTATCTATCATCTATCTATCTATCTATCTATCTATCTATCTATCTATCTATCTATCTATCTATCTCAACTATTTGCTCTTATGTCAAGTTGCCATATCTGGTTCTGAACTGTCTTCACCAGGTTGGACCAGAGTCACCTATATGGTCTTTGTTCTGAAAGGTGAGGGCCATAGTGGGTGGAATAGTGATGCAAAGTGAGTCTAGCCATGTGATGCCAAAGTCTTCTTCCCTTTTGTTCCAGTACCTGTATGTAAATTCTGCTGAATAAATGAAGGCAATTGAAAATAACTTATCAAACAGGCAGAGGACCAAATGTTGTTTTGCTTCATGTAAAAAATTAGTTTATTAGGCATAGAGAAAATACAATTTCCATGGTTACAAATGACCTGTTAATCTTCTAAATTATTTAATCTTTTTAAACAATGTCACAGCTAAAATTGTCTACTAAAAACCTGCAGCTGCTATCATATGTTTTTACTAATGTGTCTTCCATAAGCACTAATTTTCTTGTTACACCTTTGTGGGCAATTATTGAGTTGTCTAAGAGATTTTTCTAAATAACCTGGTGTTTAAAAATAGAATAAGTTATACATTTAGTTTTGATTAAATTTTTATGAGAATTTCCAGCAGCTGCATATTTGCTTTTATTTCCTTTATTAATTAAAGAAGACAATTTTGTGTTTTGAAACCACTGAGTGGAGTGTATTTGAACATCAAGACCTGCATGAATACACTGATGCCGTACTCTCTTACATCAAAGTGTGCACTGACAGCGTAACAGCAGACAAGTGCATCAGACTCTATGGGAATTGTAAACCCTGGATGACTGCCAAGGTACGGATGCTTCTGAGAGCCCGGGATTCTGCCTTTAAGGCAGGGGACAGTGATAGATATAGAGAAGCCAGGGCAAACTTTCGAAGAGGCATTAAGATGGCAAAACAACAATACAAACATAAGTTGGAGAACTATCTAGAAGACAACAACCCGAAGCAAGTGTGGCAGGGACTGCAGCACCTAACTAATTATAAGGGCAACACGAGGAATACGGTCAACGCTGACGCCTTGTTGGTAAAGGAGTTGAACACCTTCTTCGCCCGCTACAAGGTGAAAAGACCAGACCCCGTAGCCTCTGCCGGCCGGCCTTCTGATTCCCAGCCACTCATCTAGTAGTGGGTTCTAAATCCCGTTGCTACTGGTTCACATGCGTGCGCAACGCTTCTGCGCATGCACAGAAGCGTCCCGGGCGGATGGGCGGAGCCTCCCACCACCACCGCTACTAGTTCGCCGAACCGGGCCAAACCGGGAGCAACCCACTGCTGCACTCACCCTATACGAACACCAAGTAAGAGCTGTATTGAAGGCTGTGAATCCCAGCAAAGCTGCAGGTCCAGATGGGGTGCTGGGGATAGTGGTAAAGACCTGTGCCGACCAATTAGCAGGGGTCCTGACAAGGATCTTTAACAGCTCCCTGCAAATGGCCAATATTCCATCATGCTTGAAAGCAGCTACTATTGTCCCAGTCCCGAAGAAAACAGCAATTAACTGCCTAAATGACTACAGACCTATCGCACTAATGTCTGTAGTGATGAAATGCTTCGAGAGATTGGTTCTCCAACACCTTAGGACATGCCTCCCACCGGACTTTGATAAACATCAGTTTGCCTACAGGGGAAATAGGTCGACAGACGACGCCATAGCTACTGCTTTACATTCTGTAGCGAGCCATCTGGAGAAACCCGGACACTATGTCAGGATGCTTTTCATAGATTATAGCTCGGCCTTCAATACCATTCTGCCGAGCATCCTTATCGAAAAGCTGACTGACTGTGAGGGTGGGGTCTGTCATATCCACCGCCCTGAAGCTTAGCACTGGCTCCCCACAGGGCTGGGTGCTCAGTCCCTACCTGTATTCACTGTACACACATGATTGTGTATCGTCTGACCCATCCACTATGATCATTAAGTTCGCAGATGATACTAGCGTACTGGGTCTTATTACAGGTGGAGACGAAACAGCGTACAGGTGGGAGGTTCAAAAACTATCCACATGGTGCTTAGAAAACAACCTGCACCTGAACATCAGCAAGACAAAGGAGACGGTGTTAGACTTCTGGAAGAAGAGAGAGGAACCTGCCCCACTTTACATCAAGGGGGGCTGTGTGGAGAGAGTTTCCTCCTTTAAATTCCTGGGAATCTATCTCAGTGAAGATCTCACCTGGAAAATCAACATGACCCAGGTGGCCAGAAAGGCCCAACAGAGACTCCACTTCCTCAGAGTCTTGCAAAAAAACAAAGTGGAATAACAACTGATGACCTCCTTTTATCGGTCCACAATAGAGAGCGTCCTCACTTATTGCATCACGGTATGGTATGCCGGCTTGACAGCCGTGGATAGAAAGACATTACAGAGGGTGGTGAGCACAGCACAAAACATCTTGGGCTTTCCCCTGATACCACTAGACAACATCGTTAGGGCGCACTGCCTTAGAAGAATGAGGAAAATCCTCAGGGACGACTCACACCCTGGTCAGCACTTCTTTATTCTCCTACCATCGGGAAGAAGATATAGAAGCATAGGCAGCCACACAAACAGGCTGAAGAACAGTTTTTATCCGTGGGCTGTCAGACTCCTGAATGAAAAATAACTACAACAACATAGTATGATTGACTTGCAGGGCCGGTGCGACGTGCAATAAGTTCACATGGTGCAATAGGATTGGGTGTTTGTTAGCAGGATTCACTGGGATAGGGATTTTCTGTCTTTCACTGTGAGTTGTATTGTGTTGGGGGGGGGTTGCACGAAGGGAGGCTCAGCCAATCTCATAGTACACATGTTGTACTCTGACAATAAAGGTTTGATTTTTTTTTTTTTTGTAGCAAACGTCTGAAGCTGTGAATGAACAATCAAGTAACTCTTCTCCAAGCCAATATACAAGGAATTTAGGAAACTCTGACTTCATTATTTCAATGGAAGAAAAACTGTTCTATACCGTAGGGTTTTTTTAGCCTCTATTGAACTGAATGGACATATCCTGTGGATTAGGAGAATTCTGAGAAATACTGCAGGTGCTTTCTCTGTCAATGAAAGACATATTTATTATGTAACCTCCTGAAACCAAACAGAAATGATTAGACATTATCACAGGAACACAGGAGGGGAGTTGTTCACTGGGCAATTCCCATGCAGAGTATGATCTGATAATTTACAGGTAGTTGTTTTGATATCAAAGTATCCATCAGAATTACTGATAGGCTGTGACAACACTCTTAGTAAATATAATCTGATAGCAGAAACTGAGATAAATAGAGGCCTGGTTTGTAAGTTCTTATAAATTGTCAAACTAGATATTTCCCCTGCAGTAAGTGATTTGCTCAGGAAAGATATATTATCCAGCAATAACAAAGCATAACAAAAAATCTCTTCCTTTTCTTCTATAGTTCTATAAAGCAGCTTTCACAAAATAAATTAATGAACTAATTTTCACTGCAAGTAACATCTCGTTTTACTACATTGTCCTTCGTGATAGCTTTGCTGACTGGACTGTTTAAGGGAGACAGCTAAAGATTTTAAAAATAGGGGAAATAATGGGGACTATCCTGGAGCCTAAAACCCAAGGGGAATGAGGTGTTGCGCTGGAATATGTGAGGCAACACCTAAAAAGAGATGACTAGTGATCTGGCAGACAAAGCAATTAGATCTGCTTCCTGCTTTCCTTACTATGACAAGTCCATGAATAACAACAGCCAAAAATAATAAAAATCAGAATCGGGACAAAAATAAAATCTATTTTAATAAAATAACTTGATTAAAACTTTAAAAAAACACAATGTCATGATTTGATTGATTATGTGCATCAAGTCATTTTGATGGCACAGAATGACTTAATGCAAAGCAGCCACATATTTTCTCCATGACAATATGTCCCTTTCAACAAGGTCCCAACCCCTGATCCGTAGCCTGGTGTCAGGCTGCAGCCCATTCAGAACTGGGTTGCGGAAGTGGTGGGTGAGTATGCGCGTGAAGCTGCATTTGTGAAAGCAGCACGTGCATACAGGCGCATAACCATCCCCTCTCCCTCCATGCTGCCTCCGTTGGTCTGCCGATCCAGAAAGATTGGGGAACGCTGCCTTACAACATTGCACCCACTATAACCATCCATCTTGCTGCTGGTTGTTTTCTTCTTCTCTTTCCTTCTACCTTTCCCAGCATTAGAGCCTTTTCTGGAGAGCCAGTCGTTGCATTATGTGTCTGAAGTAGGATAATTTGAGCCTAGTGATTTGTAGCCTCCTTGTACTTGAAACATTATTTAGGACTAGCATACATGCCAGTAATGAAATCAGGCCATATCAAGTAGGTCCTGTGATTCCCAAGGGCAAACTCTGCTATATATTCAAAAACTGGAAATTACCTTAAGGACTGTGATTTTCAAATCATAGCAAACTAGTCTGCCTTGAATCAGACCAGGGAGTCTCCAAACGTGGCATCTTTAAGACTTGTGGACTTCAGCTCCCAGAATTCCCCAAACTTGGCATCTTTAAGACTTGTGGACTTCAGCTCCCAGAATTCCTCAGCCAGCATGGCTGGCTAGGGAATTTTGGGAGTTGAAGTCCACAAGTCTTAAAGTTGCCAAGTTTGGAGATCTCTGAATCAGACCAAGAGACTTTTTATTGCTTCCAGCATTGTCCTCCCAAAAATGTTGATTACAATGCCCAGTATCCTTCTATGGAAACTGGAGGTATGTCAACCTTCTGAGGCTGACTGTGAGAAGATTGGAGCTATATTTTGTTGAGAGAGGCCATTGTAACAGAATCTTGCCAACCTGACTAAATTTTCCCTTCCCTCCCTCTTATACCCCAGAGAGCCAGGGAGGAGTCTGCCTGAATCTCTTCCTAATACTCTTTTCCTGGGCTGAAAGCCTCCTTTTGTGCATTTTGTTTTTGTAATAGTTTCAGAATCATTTCTCCAATGTTATCTCCATGGATCCCTACAGAAAAGCACAAGGAGGTTAAACTGCATGGCAGAGTCTCTCCAGGTTCCCAGTTAGCATCTTTCCTGGCTTACTGGAGTGTTGAAACTTTTCCCATATGGAAATGTGCTCTAGTGCTGAGTTACAATCCTACTCTTCGGTGTGGAGGATCAGCAGGAGAATTGAATGCCGAACCCTTAATTTTAATATATATGATATATTGACTGTACATTAGACATTGCTCTCTTCTTTTCCATAAACAATCACCTAGTGATGGAAGGAAATGTCTTTTAAGCTTGTCTAGCAAAATAAATATTGTCTAGTAGTAAATATTCAGCTGGTGCCTTCCAAATCTGTGAAATATTAAACTTTCCTCTTTTGTGAGCTCTTTTTCCTAAAGTCTGCTTGTCATCCCTGTTGGAGACTTTGTACTGATGCAGAACAGACAAGAAAAGAATGGAGGGATTTAAAATTGGGATGAAAGAACTTTTCACACCCACCAGTTATCAGTCTTCTAGCCCAGGCAGTGTGCATCCTTATTTAAAACTTGTAGTATTAATTTTTCTCCAGGCTAATTTCCTAACATGTCAACTTAAGGGTTTTTTGTTTTTTTACTCTTTTATGGGAATCTTCTCCTATTACATCCCATTCCTTTTCTTGAGGGTTTCCTTCACAACTAGTTCTTAATGTACAAGATGGGAGACAACAGAAAGAGCTTTCATGTTACTTTGTTTCACAGAAAATGTAATACTATTCAGAAACATAAATGGGCACGTTCAGCACTGAATGGCAAGTTTCCACGTACATCCATTTGTGAATCAGTCCTCAGAGGCCTTCAGATATTGCATACCAGAAAGTCTCAGAAACGGTCTTTGAAGATAAGCAGATATGCACATAATTGTGTCCTGAATATGAGAATACTGGGAGCCCAAGAGGCACCACGCTAGACTTTTCCATGAAAAAATGCATTTCAAGTACGGCTAAGATGAATAACTCAAGTCTTTTAGAGGCAGAGTATGAATTGTCATTGTTATGACCTTTCAATTCAACTGTGAATCAGATTACAATGAGAGGACCAGAGTTTTCCCACATTGGCGTGTAGAATCTTAGTACAGTCCTAACTCTACGCCTAACATTTGTGCATGCTGTGATCCCACAACTATGCTCTAGGGCTTCCAGGGAAGAAAATCACTGTTCTCTCATAAAGGCAGCATGTATTCCAAAGAGCTCACTTCAGAATCATAGATACTAGTATCTCAGGCTAACATGTGGGTCAGTCAGGGTGACTGTAGAATAATTAAAATGGATAACAGAAAGAAAGGAAAACAGACACAACTAGCCACTTCACAGCTGCATGGTCAACTTAAACAATCCTACTAAAAGTTATTTAAAAGAAACAAGCATATACTTAGAGTAACGCAGAAGAATGTAAGTTGTTTTCATTAACAATAAAAGTTTCTGAGAAATTACTGAGATTTTGACACTGGGCTAGTTCTGTTAAGTAATATATTAAAGCAACTGGTGGTGAAATCAATTTTTTTTTACTACTGGTTCTGTGGGCATGGCTTGGTGGGCGTGATGTGGCTTGGTGGGCATGGCTTGGTGGGCATGGCAGGGGAAGGATAAAGTAAAATCTCCATTCCCACCCCACTCCAGGGGAAGGTTACTGCAAAATCTCCATTCCCTCCCCACTCCAGGGGAAGGTTACTGCANAAATCCCCATTCCCTCCCCACTCCTGGGGGAAGGATATTGCAAAATCTCCATTCCCACCCCACTCTGGGGCCAGCCAGAGGTGGTATTTGCTGGTTCTCTGAACTACTCAAAATTTCCGCTACCGGTTCTCTAAACTACTAAAAATTTCCGCTACCGGTTCTCCAGAACCTGTCAGAACCTGCTGGATTTCACCCCTGAATTGGTCAGTTATGCACATTAAACCAATAGGTACTCTAAACACAGGTTGACTCATTTTGTGCTGAATCTACTAAAAGCCAAATTGGATTGTAATTGTCCTCTTTTTTCTTTTTGGCTCACATAAGGGCAAATAAATTTTTGAAAAAGACCAGGTTTCACCCTTCTGAATGTCACTGAAGAACACAGGACCTTTTATGATTTGTTAAACTGACAGGTTATCAGCCTCAACTGTGATGGTTCAGAACGATTTTAATCAGATGAATATACTGTACTTCATGAAAGAACTCTGAAATCGAGCTAAAATGGCTAGGTCACACTCCTATCTTTTATCAAAGTGATTTCAATTGAATCCAGGGTCCCCCCTCCCCCTTTTCCTTCTGCAAGAGAAAAAAAGGCACTTTTTCATTTTGACTGCAATGTCATTATGGATTGAGAGAGACTACGGGTCACATAAACTAGCAGGTCCAGCGGAAAGAGCAGCAAGAGGGGAAGATTGTTCAGTACTTTAAAAATGATAGGAAAATTTCTGGCTTCAACCAGGGATTTCATAATAGCCCTGCTTCTGTCAAAGGTCATTGTGAAGGTAATGGAGGGTAAAATAATCTCCCATTGAGGATTACCCATGTGAAGTGGCAACAGATGAAAGTAAGCATTTTAAAACCACTGAAGCACATCCACCCAGCATAATCTCAAGAATGTCCTCTCTGCCGTAGGTGAAGCAGAGTTAGATGGATGTGAATACAGTAATGGTGGAAAGGTGATAGACTGCCAACTTCTTTGACACTCAAGCAAGACCATTTTATGTTTTATCTCACCCCTTCTTCAACATGCCCTCCCGTCTATGATCCTTTGCATTTCAGAATTGCTGAGAAGTTGGCAAATATCGATTTTCTGCTAGGTCTGAACCTTGTAGGCAGTACATATGAGGAATGCTACATATTTAAAATCAGGAAGCTCTGAAGGTGCTTTTATGTGTAGCAGTAAAACAGCAGTGGCTTATCACTAATAACCACAAATGGACAATCTGTTTCTTTATACTCCCAATTTTAATGGTTGGAAATAATACCTGTATTTGCAAGTTGTTGCTGACCTGTGCCTGGCTTTCCTTTAAATGCTTAGTATATCCATATTTGTAGCTCACCACAGAAAGGGATTTACAAACTGTATAAGATATGGTTGTCCAGGAAGCAAAGCAGGTTTCCAAAAAGGTAGTTAGGTAGCCTAGTTCTACATTAAATTAATTTCATTTTTTGGTGTTTTTTTGTTTTGTTTTGTTTTGTTTTGTTTTGTTTAAGCTTATGGAATTATTATTTTTATCTGTTACAATTGAAGCAGACATTTTGCTAGTTGAGTGAAAAATACAAAATACACATGGATTTTCTTCCAATGTAACAAAATGCTTATTTGTTTTTCCTTTTAAATGGATTATCATTAGATAGATTATTGTTTTTCATTTAATGTAATTAAATCCATATATATCCATAATAAATTAAATCCATAGTGTCACACACTACACAATATATATACACTCTTTACACACACACACACACACACACACACACACACACACACACACACACACCCCAATAAAAGAATCATCATTGGATGTGCTTTCTAGTTCTGAGTGGGATGCTATTTATCCATCCCTGAGTCAGCAGAAATCAATACGAGCATGAAATTTGCAGCCCCATTGCTGATCTTCATTCTGCCTCTGTTGTGTCTGTTCTAAGTCACTGCCAGCTGGCACTATCCTGGTTTTGTATGTACTGAGTTTGGAAAACAAGTAATTGGTCCATTTCTTTGGATATGTTGTCTATCTCTCTGGCATGTCATCAGACAGAAGGAAAAACAAATGCCAACAGTGATGCTTCACGCAAGAATGGGGTAAATCTGCTGAAGGACCAGATATGTCAGCCCTTGAAGATAGGCCAAATCAAGAAAAAGATGCTGCAATAAAATAGTTTTAAGAACAGGTTGAGAGAAGAACAGACTACTGAATGGAAAACATCTTCAAGAAAAAAAGTTGAGATAACTACAGTACATGGTATCTTTCAAATGATTCACTGCAATGAGTATTAGAGATATTTGTGTAAGTAATACCAAGTCCAATAGGAGAATCTAGTTTCAAATCCTTAAGGTCCTAAACTACAAGAAACGGATATTTAGGAAATTACTTAGAGCAATGCCTAGTGGGCGGGGAGGGGGGGAGAGGAAGAAGAAGGTAGGAAGCAAGCCCATGAGTCTTTCAATGGTGGAAAGTAGAGCAACAGAGGCCAAAGAGAGACCTTTGAATCTACTCCTAATGTTCCTATTGATCAATAAGATAAAGGGTACAGTATAATATTTTGACACTTTGAGAACAGCATCTTCCAGAAAATACCATGGGGTGGCGGGAAAGGTGGCATAAAGCCACTGCTGAAAAGAAATAGGTGGGTTTCTGAGAAGGCAAGGGAATTGGGAAGAGAGAAGGCCTCAAGGACCAGGCCTGGAAGTTACTCAAACCTGGAAGATAATGGCCAAATTAGAAAAGGAAAGTAGAGTATTTTGGTCCAGAAAAGGAGGATGCCAATAATCTCATCCCACTATTAGTTTAGCCTCAGCTGAGCAGGATGACTTCTGTTTGAAATCGTGGATATATGTGAGGAGGTTGGAGTAGCAACACAGGCCTCATGGCATCATACACATTATACAATTATTTGCTACTGATGCATGCAATGTTACTGTGGCTAGTACCAGACACCTACACATATAATTGAAACAACTCACAGAGGGTGTATGGCTGCATTCAACAGCAATTAGAAGTATATTTTTTGTGGGCGTGTTTAGATCCTGAAATTGAATATTTTTTTTAAAAGAGGAATGATTAAAGTGAGGGTATGGTGATGCTATGCAAAGCAAACCTTCCAGCTTGACAAGCTGATAGAGTCAACAAAATGTCTTTCAACAATGAACACAGACCAAGATCTCCTTCAGTTACAAATGCCCAATATACCCATATTGATTTCCTGTTGCCAGATTGTAACTGAAGGCAGAATCTGACCCAACATCTTTGTTCTCAGATTGAAAATGTAATTACTTTCACGGTACTTTATTTGTGTCTTCTTTTATTGGTTTTTAAAAATGTTTGTCAGTTTCCCACTCATTATATACATACACATATACACAGAGACTTGTTCCCTTTCGCCCTTCAAAACATCACCCTCTTTTTTGAGATGGTTGTTTCATATTATTCTTGTTGGCTGCACTTTTTTTTTTTTTTAAAAAATGTTATTATTTATCTGTCAACATGATACTATTCCACGTCCTTTATTTTCAAACTGCATACAAGGAAGTTTAACTTCATTTTACTTAAGGGCATCAACTACACCATTAAACCATTTGTTATTTTTCAGAATGAAGACCTTGACATCAATTCTTCTGCAGGCAATGTTCATTTGCCGGTGCATTAAAGTGAAATCTCTTCTATAGTTTCAGAAATAAGACAGCGTAAGATGCCAGTACTTCTAAACAGATATTTTAATGAAAGCTAATGAAAGCTAATGATATCTTCCTGAAGGGAGTGGGGAAATGGGAATATGTTTCTAAGCATGCATACAGAACAATAGATAGCATTCTATCAGGGTGGAGAGCAAATCTGTGCCTATGGCAAAGGTCAGTTGGCTAGTCCATCAACCACTTCTCAGAATTATTAGTTTTTTAGGTAATAAATATTCTTGCCACTTGGACAGGAACAGTGTTACCAGCCTTTATGATCTCTTCAGATTTTGATCTAAGACGCACATCAGATTTACTTTTTCCCTCTTTTAGTCAGCAAGCAAAGCAACACAAGCTCTTCATTTGATTCCAGGTGATATTACTTTCTCCCCATTACCTTCTCTCAAGGGATGTCCAACTTTGACAACTTTAAGACGGTGGACTTCAACTGCCAGAATTCTCCAGAATTCCCCAGCATGGCATGGGTATGGCTTAAGTTCTAGGAAACTCAATTTGGGATAATATACCTCAGTCTTAGGATCTAGGTGAAGAATTGCAATTAAAATGGGTGACCCTTAACAACCATAACGAAACAGATCATGCAGATCCAATAAAACTACTTCCAGGAATACAGTTTCCTGAAAAATATGAAGTCACCTGAATAGAATCAGGACAGGCCATGACAGGACTAAGGTAAAGCTCTTTAAGTGGGGAATGGCTGAAAGCTCACAATGTGACTGTGATGAACTGGACCAAATGATAATACATATAGTTCGAAAATATTTCCTCAGGAAATTTCAAGGCACCTGAGATGACCTATCACAGCCACACCAGAAGCAGTAAGATGATTAAATTCCTTAGCTACTGAATTATAACATCTATCCTATTGTGACTATATGGTGCTATATTATGGGGATGTAATTATGGTGTTACCTTAATTTAATATTTTATCTTTGATATTGTATTGTCCACATTTAGATAGATAGATGATGATAGATAGATAGATAGATAGATAGATAGATAGATAAACTTATAGTTGTGTCTGTATGTATAATGTGATTTATTACTCTTGTGTATCAGTGATTGCATGACCTCTGTAGATGCCGTATGCCAGGTTGTCAAACTTGCGCCCGCAGGCTGGATGTGTCATGCGCTGGCCACCCCCACTTCAGTGAAGGGGAAAAAGTTGCGATACATCACATGATGACAACGTAATGCGAGTTTGACACCCCTGTCATATGATAAAATCTGTACCTGCTGAAGTGGGTCTTCAGAACTTTCCAACTCACGATTTCTTAAAAGGCTTTGACTTGGATTCTCCTGGAGACAGCAGACTTTCAGCATCTGATATTGTCTAGATCTATATTGGTTTGTCAGCCATTATGAACTCCATCTCTTATCCTTTCTTCTTTCCAGAGTTCTTTTTATTTTAAGTCTCCTTCTGTCCCCTCCATTTTGCCAATTCAACAATAGCTTCCATTTCCTATGAGAAAGTATTGCCTAAGGGAAAATTATGGGAATCTATCTTATTTCTCTTAAGCATAGCTCCTATTTATTGGCTAGAAAGACTAGCATGTCTGGCTGGGTGGTACATACAGGGCAAGGTGCTCGAGAGCCAATGGCAACAGCAGATGGTGACAGAAGGAGTATGCCCATGCCTTTATATCAATACTTCCATGAAATCCATGCATTTGTTTTTCTCCTCCTGCCACTCAAAACCAGGTAAAGAATAATAGCAATAGCAGTTAGACTTATATACCGCTTCATAGTGCTTTACAGCCCTCTCTAAGCAGTTTACAGAGTTAGCATATTGCCCCCAACAATCTGGGTCCTCATTTTACCCACCTCAGAAGGATGGAAGGCTGAGTCAACCTTAGATAAAGGACTTCAAAATAATTTGCACTGGGTATACAAATCATGCCTGGAAAGAGATTTTTCCTGATAGTGTGTCCTTGAAGCAAGGATGGTATAATTTTTGAGCACAACTATGTACTTTCTTGCTAGCTGCAATAGCTTTTCATGATTCTGTAATAGGGAAGAATGAATTGACTCATTTTGTTGTCTTTCAGTTTTTCCATTTTTTGGTTCATTCTACTTCCACAACACTTGGAGAAATTTCTTTAAAAAACTCTTTGTATGAATAGACACACATGGCTATTTATCCACCCACCCACCATGCAAACATTAAATTTTGATTGTGTGCCATTGAGTTGATGCTAATTCTTAGCACCCACATAGATTTTCTCTAGGAGGATTTGTTCTCAACCTGGACCTTCAGATCTTTCAATGCTGCATTCATTGCAGCTGTAATTGAGTCTGTTCACCTTACCATCGAATGTTTTGCATTTCTCATTTATTATACCTTTTCCATCATTATAGTGTTCTTTAGAGAGTTGCAGTTTCACATATCTCTGAATTAGGATATTCTGAGTCTTGTCATCTGTGTCTTGAGTGAGAATTCTGAATTAATTTTGGTTTCTTGGTTATTCAGTCTAACTAGTTTTTCCTCCTTGATATTTTCAACCATTTGCACAAATGGAGCTTTGCGCTTGAGTGTGAATAGCCGCTACTGACGCAAGTGGAGCTGCGCATGCTTGCCTGCCACTTGTTTCGAATGGTTTCAAATGGGCCATAGCCTGGTACCAGGTCAGGTTGGGGACCCCCCCCATTAAAGGATTGTCCATGAAGTCTGATATTAGTGGTCATTGATTTCACTATTGCCAAGCAGTGCTCTTGCTGTACCTTTCCTAACCAAGAAAGCATCAGCACTCCTTTGTTGGTGTTACATTCTCAGACTGAAGCACATAGGCTTCAGTCAGGTCCTCCATTCTGGAGGGAAAATACTGCCTGCTGATTGGTTAGCCTGTCTGACAGCTCCCTATAAAAGGGCTGGCTGTCAGACAGGGCTTTTGCTGGATTGTTAGCACTTGACTAATAAAGAGCTGTTGTTTTGAAGTCACTCTGTCTGCCTCTTCCATTCACCCAATCTAACAGTTTTCATGTCATGAGCAATAAACAATGTGATAACTTGAAAATGTCCAGGCCTGATCCACATCATTTTGATGATGCCTAAAATGTCAATGTGTAGTCAATTCATTTCATCTTTCATTGTGTTGTGCTGCCCCATGTTCAATATTCCCATTGTAATTCTCTTTTTGCACCCTCCAGATTATCTTTTCTTACATAGCAACATCATGAACTAAACATCTCAAGGACTAGAATAGCCATGTCATGAATACCATTAGTATTCTGAAAGATCATCAAATTTTCCACAGCATTATGATGACTTGTGGGGCTCATCAAATGGCACCACAGTTATTCTAAATTTTCTACCCATGTGGTTTTCTTGGTAAAAAATAGGAATTGTTTATCATTGCCTTCTCTCCAGCAACTTTCTACATTGCTGTTATATGTATATGTATATATGTGCCAAGGCAGTACAGCAGAACTGGGTTAGGCGGGCATATTTAATCTGTATATGTGTTTATGTACACACATACACACACAAAAACACACACATTGAGAGAGATATATATGCATAGAATAAATTTGTAGACCGTTTGCCTTTTTTAAAGAAATTGGTCAGTTGGATCATATAATTTGGGCAGCTGCAAATGTGTCAAAGAATAGATAGGACTAAATTCACATATTGTTTGAACAATGTAAAATTAGTACATTTGCAATAAATTTAAATGTAAAAAATTTCTTTCTCATCCCTACTTTAAGGGAAGAATACTTTCACAGTTTCATAAATAATATTACTAATGCAGGGAGCTGTATACTGAATTTTTTAGTCTAAAAACGGCATTTGGTATTTGAATGGAAGGATGGAAATTGCACCTGGAAAAGTAGATGGAAGAAGAACAAAAATGAAATTTCATCTAATTTAATTGTCTGAATCAGTATAATTAAAATTGCATTACATTGATTAAATACAAGTAGTATGATTACTCCCTGTACATTTAGTCATTTTATCATTTTTTCCCATTAAAATGATAATTGGCAAAACTTTTGGAGGGCATTTGCTGGCTTTGGGGTTTGCAAATGACCCAGGTTTTTTCAATGCTGCTATATCAAAGGTCAAGAATCTCATTATTTGGGTCTGTGCCAATTGTCTCCTTGAGTGTAGTACTATAAGGCTTAAGAGCTGCAAGAGATGAGTCTATATAGAATACTATGGTAGTGGCTATATGTCTCTTCAGCTATTCAAAGAATAGGAAGCAAGTCCATTCCATTAGCTCTAATTCGTTTTGGTTGCATTAGTAAAGATTTTTTTTCCTAATGCTCTCAAAGGTAGAGCTGGGAACTTTGGGTATGCTTAATGGTGCTTCCACCTTAGCACTGGTTAACATTTCAAGAACACATAAAAGCCTTTTAACAAATGTGAGTCAGATCTTATGATATTCTGTCAAGTTAACATCATTACTATAATTATCCAATGGATGGAGAGTGAATAGTTTCCATTTCCTCTTAGGCAACCCTATAGTTATAGAAAATAATTTCTATCTTGCTATTTTCAAGTCGCATTTTGCCTCTCTGAAATTTTTCCTATTAGTATTTTTAGTTAAATGAGAAGTACATGAATTGTTTTATTTTAATCTATGTTAGCTTTTATAGGCTGCAGCTCTACACAATATGAGATTATTATGTAAAGAAAGACCTACACAATTTTCTTTAGAAAGGAGCTCAGTAATACATGAAATGCCTATTTGCTCGGTTATACATGAAATGCCTATTTTCATGCTAGCACATTAGTTCATATGTCATATGAGCTACAACTGCATATTTTGCTCTAAAAACAAAGTATTGTATGGAGAGTAAGTGAAGCAGTATAAATATTTCTTCTCTTTCCACTAAAAATTGTTTCTCTCTATCTGAGAGTTTTCCTGTTGATGTCAGGGTGGAGGAATCTGTGTTTTTTTCACCTTAGGAAGGGAAAATGCTATAGGTATAGGTGTATAGCGGAATGGAAAAGAGGAGAAAGTCAAAGACAGTTGCATGCTTCATATATAAAAAGCTTTAATTCCATATTGTAGTGACTGAGGGTCTATAACAACTCGCCGCAGCCATCTCGCTACAGCCAACTCACCATGGTCAACTCGCTATTGCCAACTCGCCACAGGACAAGAGTTACACTAATATTGAAGAAATAATTCAATAGAAACATTAAACAAAGGATGTTAAATGAGGGACAAAATTAAATGTGAATGACAAAAATTAAAATATTTTAAAAATTATTTTAAATAATTAAATTGAATTGTTGAATTGTCCTGCAGTAAGTTATCCCGTGGCGAGCTGGCCATGGCAAGTTGTCCCATGGTGAGTTGGCCTTGGTGAACTGGCCATGGCGAATTGGCTGCAGCAAGCTGTCCTATTCTGGTGACTGGACCCAAAATGACTAATTTTCATCATTCAATTCCATTTCATGTCAAACAATACATTTGATCCACCTCCTGTTTAGAGTCACCAGGATAAGAATTGATGGACATTTGCAGTTTGCTAAATCAATAAGAAAGAGAGGAAAAGGAATTCATCAAGAGAAAGTGAACAACATGGATTTTTATCTCTCAGTTTCCTGATAAGACTTCCTTTTACCTTTAGAAGAGGAATGAGCTACATCACATTGTAGAATCCCTTCTGCAGGTGCCCCCTGCTGAAAGGAAGGCAGTGGTTACCTGTGATTAGGCCTTCTCTATGAGGGCCACACAGGATGGACTTTGTAATACTTGAAACATAGTCTTTGTAGTACTGTTGCACTGGCTAACTAACATGGGTTTTCTTGAATTTTAAATTTGCGTTTTGAGTTGTATTGCTAATAATTTGCCATAAGCCATAACCTTCAAGAAAAACTTCTCTTTCAGAAACCAGAACTGGCAGGAGAGCATTCAATACATTGTAGTTAACAGTTTCATTTTTAGCTGTTCTCAAAGTGGGTTTGGGTAAGATACAAAGAATGGTATGAACAAATAGTCAAGCTATTGAGAATGTATCTTATCCATACCTGTTTTGATGCTTTACTTTGCAAATGTTTCTTTTACTTTTACTTGGAATACAATGCTCACATTGTATGTGAGCATACAATGGCTATGCTCACATATTATTGGATGCTTTAATTCTTATGATGTAACTGAACAGATGATTGAGCCCAAAATTTTTGTTGCTAAGTGAAACATGTGTTAAGTGAATTTCCCCCCATTTTATGATCTTTTGTGCCACAGTTAAGTGAATCACAGCAGTTGTTAAGTTAGTAACATGGTTGTTAATTGAATCTGTTTTTTCCATTGACTTTGCTTGTCAGAAGGTTGCAAAAAAGGGCTCACATGACCCCGGGACACTGCAACTGTCATAAATATGAGTCAGTTGCTAAGCATCTGAATTTTGATCACATGCTTATGGGGATGCTGCAACGGTTATGAAAAATGGTCATAAGTCACTTTTTTCAGTGCCATTGTATCTTTGAACGGTCACTAAATGAACTGTTGTAAGTCGAGGATTACCTGTATTTCTAAACTAATCAACTTTCACTTTGAAGTCCTTTGTTGTGCTAACTACAAAAGTAAATGAAATCCATTTCTCCAAGTTCCCCTTTTTCATAGGGAGACCCCTATTTTATCAGAGTACTCTAATAAATTGCTTTTAAATGATCTTCTGACTCAGTTGCTTATTGGAAAAAGTAAACCGAGGCAGAACCTAGAGCCACGTTTGGCCAACATCTATCATTTCTCCTATTTTACTCCTTTTCTGCAAGTCTCCAAATACATTTTATTTAACACAAGCCTTTAGTATGACATACTGTTTAGAATTAAACATGTCTTTGTTTAGGGCAGGGTTCTGTTCAGTGAGACTGAGTTGCCTTTAGTGATCATTTACATTTAAAATGACAGTATGTAAGGTTCAACATCATTACATAGGTTACAAGATAGAGATATTTTAATTTACATCCCTGGTACAGGGGTGGGTTCTAATTTTTTTTACTACCAGCTCTGTGGGCGTGGCTTATTTTGTGGGTGTGGCTTAATGATCATGTGATGTGGGCGTGGCTTCATGGTCATGTGACTGGGTGGGCGTGGCTTGGTTGTCATGTGACTGGGTGGGTGTGGCCAACTTGACGTCACTCACGTCAAGGGTTAGGGTTAGGGTGCCTGGCCTCTCCTTACCAGGAAAATTTAAGCATTTATGAGCTTCAAGTTAATCCTATTTTTTTAAAAAATAGTTTTAACTTGTACACTGATAGAATAAATTTCTGCAGGTGAAAAATTGTCGATTTCAAATTGTAATAATGCATAGAGTTGACAAAGTATGGTGCTATATATCCCGATGTAAATTTCACTGGTA
>QLTV01004233.1:4080337-4152613 GCA_003457575.1 Thermophis baileyi | reverse complement strand
TAGGTGCACCCACGACAGCTCGCGCAGCCGCATTCTGGACCAATTGTAGTCTCCAAACACTCTTTAAGGGTAGCCCCATGTAGAGCGCGTTGCAATAATCTAACCGTGAGGTGACAAGGGCAGGGGTGACTGTGAGGAGAGCCTCTTGATCCAAGTAGGGTTGCAATTGGTGCACCAGGCGAACCTGTGCAAAAGTCCCCCTAGCTACAGCTACCAAATGTTGTTCTAATTTTAGCTGTGAGTCTAGGAGGACACCCAAATTGCGAGCCCGTTCTGAGGGGGACAGTTTTTCCCCCCCCAGAACCAAGGATGGACAGTCGACATAGTCTTTGGGAGGCAATACCCATAGCCACTCGGTCTTGTCTGGGTTAAGTCTGAGCCTGTTAACTCCCATCCAGACCCTCACAGCCTCCAGGCACCGGCACATCACGTCCACCGCTTCACTGAACTGACGCGGGGTGGAGATGTACAACTGGGTATCAATATTGGACATAAGTTGTTGCTGTTTACAAAGACTGAGCCGAAGAATGTGTTAAAGAAGTTGGCTTTAACGGTTTCATCATTACAGTCTTTATTGTTAGGTTATTAAGATGTTACTCAACATCTTAATCCCCTACAAAAAGGATGGGGCTTGCATAGCGACAACGTGATTATGCTTCCATTATTCTGCTCCCCATTGCCACCTCCCCTGAATGTTACTGTTTAAATTGTTCCAGATTGATAGCATTGGTATTAGGATCAAGAAGCTCACGATTGGGCTGCCAATGGGAATGGATGATATTCTATTGGAATTTTCTGCAACATCTTTGCTCAGCTTTATTGACCCTCTCTCCCAATTTTATTATACACCTTCATGATTGGAGTTAACCAGAAGGACATTTCAATGCAACAATTCAGTTATAACCTCTCATTTTCTGTAATGGTATCTGGGAATGACCTTGGGAGACAGGAGGAAGAGTCACAGATGAAACAACTGTCTTGAAACTGATGATGCAATTGAAACATCCCTTGGCCTCAGTCTGGCCATCTCCTACACTTATAGGTTGCAATAACACATATTTTAGGTGGAATGGAAATGGTATAAGACTGCTGCCATTGATTTGGTGATAACAATGATTTTTGGTTGCAAATATACAACCAATTGTAGGCCATTAAAATTAATGGAATTAGACTATTTCAGTATGTGGAAATGATATCCAATGGGGAGGACAAAAACAAAGAATAATTGAAGCAAGTGCAAATTAAGGGGTACCAAACAACATACATTGAATGTGAATGTAAAATGAGATGAAATTGTTTGTTCATCCTTTGATTTTACTCAATGCTCTGCTATTGAAATAAACACCAAATTTAAAGAGCATTTGATAGATGCCCATCTGCCTTTCATGCCAATACTAAATTCTTTCATTGGAATCAACTTTAGTTTGTTTCCATACTGATTACTTCCAGCAGAATTGCACATGCTGCCTTCCAATCCAACATATGACATTAAAAGGCAGTAACATCATCACTTTAGCACAAAGCTGATAAGACCACAATGTACAATTTCTTGAGCTTGTTCAGTGTCAGTTTGAAGACAGTGTCATGAAGGAACAATATTAATCTGCCATGCTTACCTGATTCTTCAAATAGAAACCCAAAAATGGAATAGGAAAATGCTGTATATCATTTATCTCTTAAGTCACTTAGAAAAAAGATGGATAATGGGGGGTGGGGGGTGGGAGAAGCCGTGTTAAAGGTTTTAAAATAAAGAAGTTGTTGAGGAAAAAAATGAAGTTCCTATTATTTCTGATCACAGTCATAGTCACTCTTTATATTGAAGTTTTTAATAGTCATGCTTTTGGTGTTATGAAGAAAAATACTACCTTTCTAGAAATGTTCATATATATTGTTACTAACCTACAAATAGGTAAGAGCTACTTCATAGACCCAAAGATTTTTCAAGAAAACACATTGCATGGTTTTAAGTTCATTGTTATTTCTGGGAAATGTCCTTGAATTTTTACCAGAAACAATAGTGGTGTAAATTTTTGTATACATCTGCATACCAAAGGTTCTTCAATACCATTTTAAACTCTCTTAAAATGAATGTTGGATGCCAGATTTGCTGAAGAACTACAAACATATTTAAGTTCTCTCAGGCAGATAGAGGGAATCACAGTTCTTGACTTGAAGCTTGACAAAAATGATATTTGTATTCATAATTCAATGTGAGTTAACAAGCACAAAAAAGAAAAACAGAGCTGTTCATGTTATTTACATTTACAACTAGCCATGTAGTTGATTTGCTTTGAACTATTCATTGTAATTTTCCTCCTATATTCCAAATTGTGATCTTTATGTTCTCAATTTAAGTAGGTGCTTTCTCCTATATGTGTATTTTCAGGGGAGAAAAAGAACATGGTCCATGATCAGTCTTTCTGATCTTTCACAGAATGACTAGCAAATTGCCTAGGGCAACTGTGCAAAGTAATGGATGGAAAACTCCATTCCAGGCAATATGGATCAACTAACAACTCTGAAAAGGCTCAGTTTAGCCCTTCTTAATTAATAAGTGACAACCCCACCTCTATATTTTTGCAAATCTTGTACATGGCAAGAGTAAGTCAGATATATAACCAACTCCCCATCCCCACTCCTGGTCTTTTTTATGGATAGCGCCTAGTGACTATGAGGGTCAATCCTTAGTAGCTCCTCTGGGTCTAGGACAACTCGCCACAGCCAACTTGCCACAGCCAACTCACTGTGACCAACCTGCCGCAGCCAACTCTCCACAGCCAACTCACCATTGGACAACTCACCATGGCCATCTCGCTATGGCACAACTTACTGCAGAACAAGAGTTACACTAATATCGAAGAAATGGTGGAATAGAATCATTAAAGGAAGGATGCAAAAGGAAGGACAAAATGAAATGTGAATGACAAAAATTAAAATAATTTTTAAATTATTTTAAATAATTAAATTGAATTGTTGAATTGTCCCATGGCTAGTTGTACCGCAGCAAATTGGCCGCAGTGAGTTGGCTGTAGCAAGTTGATTATGGTGAATTGACTGTGGCGAGTTGGCCATGGCCAGTTGTCCCATTCTGAGCTCCTCTCTATCACAATGCAGTCATCCTCCTCTCCTAAATGTTGCAGCAATTAAGAAAAAATAAAATGGGGTCTAATATCTATAAGTGTGCACATGGATGGGAGTGTAAGTGTAATTGTTCTTTTATGTATTATAGCAAAGCTATGTGTAATATATGTGTGTGTGTGTATGTGTGTATGTATGTATGTATATATATTTGTTCTAACAATCACCAACTGAAAAAGTTATACATGGTTAATCTTCAAATCATATCTACTAGTTATTTAATGAGAAAGCAATCATGCATATCTGAAGCATTTAACTTTCAAAGAAAAGGAGATAGAGCCTGGGGAGATTTCAAAATGAAACTCTCATTTGGGGCTTTTCAGAATCCCTATGGACAAGCAATGAATAATTAGATTGTCTAGTTAGTTGGTCTGGAGCTTAGAGCTTGGGAGGAATTACCTTAAGAAAGGAATGGCTTGGCTAAACTTATTAGGTTGCCCTTTGATCATAGTTTCTACAGGTAGTCCTTTGACTTATGATCGTATTTGAACCCAGAATTATAGTCATAAGTGGTTGCAGTTGTAAATTGAGATATCACAAGACTGGACCTGATTTTTCAGAAATTTTTATGATGGTCATTAAGTGAATGCAATGATTGTTAAGTGGATCCATTATACCCAACCAGAATTCTTTTGCAGGAAACCAGAAATAAATGCTGGGAACTGACATAAAATTGTAAATGGCTGTAAAGATGAGCCAATGCCATGCACCCAAAATGTGATTATGTGACCACAGGGGCAGTTGTGACCATCATAACTTCAAAATCAGGTTGTAAGTGGCTTTTGGGATGGTCCATTGTAACAGCAAAAATGCTGAAAAATCAGGTCCGATCATATGATGCTTCAGCTTATGACTGCAAAAACTTATGACAGTACTTCAGGTCTCAAATGTAGTCATAAGTTGAGAACTACATGTAATTTTGAATAAAATTGTGGTCCCTGTCTAGTATATCAACTCATGTCGCCTTCTTTATTGAAGGCAAAGTTTGAAGGCAGAAAGTTACCTAGAAGGAGGGAACTGTGATTCATGGCAAGAGCTGCTCATGATTGCCTAGTAATTCTATCTACCACCCTCATCTTGATGGGACGGTTATGATGAAGTGACAGTGATGAGATGGATGAGAGCTATTGTCTTCCCCTTGTCTTTCAGCTTGCTATATTTTTATTCTGAGCTGCCAAGCATCCAGAAATGTATGCATGAGGCCTAAGAAGGTACATGTCTATATGTACCTGCAGGTGTGAGTGGAAATGCTAACTACATTCTGTATTCTTTTTACCAAGCTCTGAAATGGTGTCAGCAGCCTGCTGACATACTTGTTTTCATGCTGGCATATGCAGTCCCTTCAGTCTGCTGTGTGTGCTTTGCTCACGCTCCTTCCCACTGCAAATCCCACAGAATTGAGGCTGTGTAACCTTTTCAGTGTAAGACATTTGAAGACATTTTACATTCTGGGAAGCTGTTGGCTTGTTTGGAAAACGGGCACCTCGGAGGGCTGTTTACCTAGATAAATGTGTTGTTTCTTGCTGCAAACAAACAGGGGCTGACAGTTATCACTGGTCCCCTCTAGTTTCCATTTGCTAAATGCTTTGGTGGACCTTTTTGACAGTAGACAAAAAAATAGCCTTTAAGTGAGTGGCTAACTTTTGCCAGGTACTAATTTGTTCAGAGCTTTTCTTTTCTCTTAATGTTCAGATTCAGTCGACTGACTTAGAGGCCACACATCCTGATCTGGGAAAGAGGAGGAAAACATCATCTGAAAGACTGTGTGCTGTGGAAGAGCATGTTGAGAGCCTAAGCAAGGCGAATGTGTTTGGGATTTCATTCTAATTGGCAGTAAATAGCCCTGGGACTCAGATGCCGCAGCTGTCCTCTATTAGATCGCTGTTCAGATTATCAAGTGAAACTAATCTGTCCTGACTTCTTCACAGTAGTGGGGCGGAAGAAGCAAACAAACAAAAGGAGAAAAGTGGGGAAGGGGAGGGGGAGGAGGAAGAAAGAGAAACATTAGGCCCTCCCTTAATTTGCCTCTGGGGTCAATTATGTTGATAGTTCACAACTGCAAATGGAACAAAGCCCAGCCAAGTTAAAGCAGCTTGTCACTACATTTAATACTCAGTGCTTCTGTGTTGGAGACATAAGCCCAATTGAATGCTGAAATGGACAGGTTGTCAGCTTTGGTTCAGCAGGTCAAGGTACATGGGGAGAGGACACATTTGCCAGGACCCTGAATATCATTTTTGTAAGCATTAGGTGCAATCCCATGCTGCTTTAAATGGGCACCAATGTTGCTGTAAACACCGGCCCATTCAATCCAATTCTTTTTTAGATCTTTTTTGAACACCTGACCTTGTTTTCCTGTTTCTTTTCCTCTGAATGGCTTAAGAGAGCAATGATACCTTTTCAGGTACAGAACATCAGACTTTTCCGACTTTTCCACTGTCGGCACCCTAAATTTGTCTTCTCTGTCACATATTCACATGGTTCCTGCACCCAAGAAAAGGATTTTTTTTTAAAAAAAAAAAGTAGAAGTATTTCTGTATTTTCAACAAATGTCTTTTGCTGGCACAAAGGGCCACCATTTTTCTTTCTTTGTCATCTCAGCCTTAGTTCCATGAATTTTAAGCTGTGCCGGAGACTTTTATTTGTAAACCAGCTTTAATCATTTAAATGAAGAACAACTTTGACTTCTTTGACCCATTCTATTTTTGGCACAACCTTTGATCTCTCCCATGGGGCATAAACTAATCTAATTAACTTTTCAAAGAACTTTTCGACTCCCCATTTTAAGAGCATAAAGTCTTCCATTTGGGCTTCAGCCCCTTCCTCTAACCCCAAAGTCACTCTACCCTCCCTTTGCCTTTTCTTCTTGCTGCTTCATGTTAAACGTGAGGAAGACTTCTCCAAAATACTTCATTAGTTTACACTTTTCATCTGAGCCTAATAGCTTCCAGAGTTCTCCCTACCTTAAATTTCAATACTGTGCAAATGAGTTTTCTGTGAAGAAAATGATCTGTCCAGTTACCGATAGGATAGAGGCCCAGCAGGATTTATTTTACTGCATGGAAACTGGCATTACTCCAAAAACTGAAAGAACCAGAGAAGTTTTCTTGGAAAAGAAGCATTGGGCATGTATTCCACAAATGATCTGCATTTCTTATAGTTTCAAATTATTATGTGCACTTTGTACAGAAATGCAGGAAAAATGCAGGGGAAGATCTTGCATTTTAAAACATTTAAAACCTATCAATTTCCTTGTATAGATGGTTTTCTCAAATGGATTACTGAACATAACCCTCTGTCTATGAATCAATATGTACATACCGGTACATATATAAACATACATAACAGCGGTGGGTTGCTCCCGGTTCGGCCCGGTTCTTAGAATGCGCAGAAGTGTTGTGAGCGAGCGCGAGCGCGCGTACAAACTGGTAGCAATGGGTTTTAGAACCCACTACTGCATAATAAACTATACCATGACACAACAGTATGTGTGTGTATGAATGTATGTACATATACACACAGATATTTACATAATAACACAAAAAGACACACACATACACATATATGAATCTGGATTACCCATTGCTTATCAGAAGGTCGCAAAAGGGGATCACATGACCTTGGGACACAGCAATGGTCATAAATATGAACCAGTTGCCAAGCATCTCAGTTTTGATCACATGATCACAGGGATGCTGGAAAGGTCATAACTATGAAAAATGGTCATAAGTCACAGTTTTCAGTGCCATTGTAACTTTGAATGGTTACTAAACAAACTGTTGTAAGTTGGGGACTACCTGTATAGTACTTTTAACCACTAGAGATACCATTTGGTTTTTTTCTTCAAAAGGAGATGAGATCCATTTTCTTTTCTCATTGGTGTGAAATGTGATAGAGGATAGACCTTGCCTTAAACCCCCAAAAGGCTTTTATCTGACATATCATTAAACTTCATTTTGTAAACTATTTTATATTATAGAGATTATACAGTGAAACTTGACTTTGAAACCATCCCTCCAATCAGCATGTGAATGGCAGTGAGGAAAACAACTTCTAAGATAATGAAATGGTCAGAGGGAAAGAAAGGCAGAAGGTTCTGGGAAACATGGACATTCCAAATGGACTATTGATGAAATATGGCTTGTGATGACCTAATGCAAATATTGTGATTTACTTGCTTATGTGTGATGTCAAAATACAAGCACACCAAGGATGAGATTTGTCCCACCATGGCACTGGTCACAGATAGTCATTTTGACAATGAAATTAACAGAGTTCAATTGCTTTATTACCACTGCCATTTTATACAAATTTCTCTGTGAATTGAGAAAGCAAAATCACACTCTTATTTTTACTCCTTTTTCATCAATAGCATAAAACAGTATGAGAGTGATTATAAGCATCATAATATAAAACCGAAAGTTAGCTAAAATTCTATCAGTAAGAACCAGTAGTGTAAAGGGATGAAATAAAAGCACATTTATGTTTTGTCCTTAAGGTGCTAAAGATGGAGCAGGAGAAATTACTCTTAACAAATGAAATATGCTCAATTATTAGGACAATGCAAAGAAAAAGACCCAGCCCCATCACCTAAAGCAGAGGTTCCAATCATGGCAACTTTAAGACCTGTGGACTTCAACTCCCATGCGGTCCACAAGTCTTAAAGTTGCCAAGGTTGGACACTCCTTACCTAAAGGATTATGAACAAAAAGACCATTATGACCAAGCCACCTAAATTAGCTAGTGTGAGTTGATGGATAGTGTAATGGTCAGGTTTAAATCCCCACTCAGCATAACCATTTATTATTTTTCAGCCTAATATACCTTGCAGGTCTGTTATGATGATAGTGTTGCAAGAAAAAAGTATTTCCATTGCCTTGAGCTCCTGGAAGAAAATTGGATGTAAATGTGATACATACTATGATTTTTATTGATATTATAAATAATAAGGGCTGAAACCTATTTGAGATGAAAGAGATTGTTTGGAAGATCTAATTGAGAAATATAATTTTGAGTAGCATTATTTTTGTCAAGGCAGCAGGAGCAGAGCTGATATTTTTTATCTGTTTCTTTTGTTGATTCTATGAAATTATGCCTGTATGTACCAAATTAGTGGGTAAATTTATGAAAAGCCCAGAAAATGATATTCCAGAGTCAATCAGTGTTTATTTAGTTAATTTTTCTTCTTCTGTTATTCCAAGAACCCAAGAGTACAAATAATTACTAAATATAATGTAGTAAGCTAAAACACAGAAGAGAAAAGAAATTAGGAATCTATGATCCATGGAAGTAGTCTATCATTTCAAAGCTATTTTAAGTGTCCCTCTATTTCTTGGTTTAACTGTAGCAATTTATTCCAAAATAATTGGTTGCAGTGAGACACTTTCAGAAAGGATAAAAACCTCTATCAGTGCCTTTATAAAACTAATATATTGTTGAGTATTATAAATATTAGACAATTAGAACAAGAAATAACAGTGTCACAGTAGTAATGACTAATATTGTAGACTGAATACATTAAATTCAGAGGTCAGCTATAGAAAATTAAATAAGGTTATATTAATATTCATGAAATAAACCATTATTGTGAATTAGGTTTGATAATCATTTACACTATGTCATTAAAGGATGTCATAGAATCTTTTTAAAAATGTAGCAATGAGATAGGGTAGGCAAAGCTGTGCAGTATTTATTTTGAAACAGAATTCAAGCACAAGATAATGGCTGTTTAGGAATGATATGACTATTACATTTTATAATTGATGTACAATGTTGACTTCTAAACCCTTGCAATAAATGGATTGATGTGGTTAACTATTGATTTACATGGTTTAGAAATATTAGATTGATAGGACATAACAGAGAAATAATTCTTTAAAAAAGAAACATTTTTGATAAATATATCAATATTTTTGATAAATTCTGCTTATGACAGTAATAAATGCCATCATGCCAGGCAAAAATGTCTTACCAAAGGTTCATCTTTTGAGTTTTCTCACTAATGAAAACTTACTTTGAATTTAACTTAATTTAATTTAATTAAGTTCAACTTGAATTTAAATTAGAACTGTCATTGTTGTACAGCATCCATAGGGCTTGATTCAGGGAAGAGTTATCCTTATACAAGATTGCTTTTTGCTGACCAAAGTTAGAATTAGAAAGAATGGGGCTACGTTTTCTGTGACTTTAACCTCTGAAGAGATAAGGGGAGTAGAAAAATGATCTGCCGTTGGAATCAATGGGTTCTTGCCTGGAATGTTCTGCGGACCTAATGTTGACGATTCTGGTTGGCCACTATAATAAGAGAAAAACTAATAGCTGACTTCCCAAATTCTCTTTCCTATTGCAAAGAATTTAGGTGCTCTGGCTTTATGAACAGCTCAAGAATTGGGGGTGTGAAGAGAAAAATATTTGCTGGATCAAATTTAACTGAACATGACTATAGACTCCATTTCATGGCTTTGCAGTTGCTGAAACATGATTGACCTACTGATGATGACGATGGCCTCCAACTACAGGGCGGGTCCCTTCCAGAATGGCCAATGGACAGAGTAAGGGTCTGCAATCCAACATCTCCAGATGGTCATAAATGTTCTGCCAAAGAACTGGAACAAAAAGTACATGTTGAAATCCTGGCAGTCCTTTTTTTAGACCAGAAGTAACAGAGATGGAATAAATCCAGAGCAAAAGAACAGTTTTCTAAACAAGTTTCAAAGCAGACTGGGACACACAGAGCACAACATGTATCATGGATCCAGACTTGCACCCTAAGATGTCCACATGTGTACACATATGTGCTTATGTGTGGGAAGTAGGGAGACAGTTTAAGGAGAAACCTATTAAATGTGGTTGTACTCTATTGCTTTTTAAAAGGTTCATATATCATCTGACATTAGAGGTAAGCAATAGAGTGAGGATAGCACTGCACTGCTCTGCATATGTGGGTTTAAGCAGAGGTGGGTGTTCTGCCCCAGCGACGAGCCACCAATAATACGCACACACAAACTTCAAAACACTGTTCGTTTACTAATAATAAAGGTCTCCTAATAGCTTCTTAGGAGTCGTTGAAAACAAAATAAAGGCAGAAGAGTCTTTTTCAAACCACCGCTGTTAATGTATAATCTTAACAGCTGGCTGGAGTCCAAGAGATAAATGAGCAGGTATCTGGCAATACTCCCAGAGCTAGGAATGCAGGAAACAAGATCCATACTGGAACAAGAACCAAGCAAACTGGAGTCACAAAGATCAAGAGTAATAATAAACATTGTTTCCTGCAATGAGGCTCAGCGTGGTCAGGGCTTAAATAGTCTAAGGGTGTGGCCACTTAGCCTGCAGCTCTACTCTCGAGGAGACCTCCTCCTGAGTAGCCACTCTTGTCTTCTAGCAGCCCTGCGTGCCCGAGCATCGAGAAGAAGAGGCTCCTCCTCTTCTTCTTCGGCCCTGATGGGCTCCTCAGGAGGTACAGAAGGCCCTGGTTGACTCTCAGCCTCCTCGCTCTCTGACTCGGGTGCCAGGTGCACGGGCCGATGGTACCATGCCACAACCGCCTCATCGTCCTCGGGATCCATGATCACCTGCACGGGACGCTGGCGGGCCACAACAGTGGGTTCCTCCCAGTTCGCACCGGTTCTATGGAACCGGTAGCAAACCGCTGGTGACATCACGGAGCCGGTTCTGTTGGTGCCGGTCCATGGACGCCGCCATCCTTTTTTTGGAATTTTTTGCTATTTTTTTGCTATTTTTGCATGCGCAGAAGCTGAGTCCCCGGCACTGCGCATGTGCCACCATCTTGTTTTTGGCTTTTTTTGCAAATTTTCAGCACTGGTGCGGGAGGAAGTGAACCGGCGGCCAGGTAAGTTAGAACCCACCCCTGGGTTTAAGCATTATTTTTCTGTCTCTCTGCATATTTACCGAACTATGCCTATGACACATGAAAATAGACAACACAATCACAACACGCACATGCACCTCATACCCTTGAGAATATAATCTGTGTCTTCAATAAGAATTTTCTTAGAAATGTTCCCAGTTCAAACTCTTCTCCACACCCATCTTTTCTCATCATCTCGTATGAATATCTGAAAAAATAAGAAGAGAAAGATTGGTTCCTCACATCAACACGTTATATGTTTCACCTGGTATTTCTGAGATAGCTAATTTTAAATGTTAACCATTACCAAAATAATTTTTGGAAGTGTCTTTTAAATAGCTTATAGATTCATTGATATTTTTAGCAATGGGGCTGTTAGGTATTGGATTCTTGTAAGTAATACTAATATTACTGTCTGACATAGCAAGATGCATTGCTCGTATTGTTTTTTTTAATGCTTTTTATTGAAAATTTTCCACGTTTAAAAACATAATTTCACTAATACAGCTTTCTGATATCGGAATTTTTTCTTAATTCTACATTTTCCATATTGAGGCCTATTGTTTTTTACATAAACATTCTTATATCTATCTGCTCCTTTATACATTTTATACATTAATTTAATCCATTTACACTCTAAATCTACATTTACTCCATTTTATTACATCATCCTACATTAAACATTAATTTTACTTTTCTTTTCAAGCCAATCATACCATCTATTCCATACTTTATAATACATTGTTTCCTCTCTCTCTCTCAATTCCATCATTAGTTTATCCATCTCCGCGCATTCTAGCACCTTTCTTATAATCATCGCATTCGAGGGGATCTTCTCTTTCTTCCAGTTTTGGGCAAATGTGATTCTCGCTGCTGTAATTATATGCTGTATAATATAGTAAATTTTTTTTCTGGTATTTTCTTTTATTATTCCCAATAGAAACAACTCTGGTCTCATCTCAATTTTCTGCTCCGTTATTTCCTCAATCCATTTTTTTATTTTTATCATATTGTTAAATATCGTTAGTCTGTAACATATACATCATTTTACAGCAGAACATTTATTGCATCTTAACACTTAAATTCTATTGAGTATTCACTTTTGCTTTTAAAAATTCAAGAACACTAAGGTAAAATAATACACGACACTGTCAGTCTGTCTCTACTCTAAATGCTTTTCATATTACACTTGAGTTTTCATTTACAAAAATCAACAGAGACCCGGTCACAGCCAGTCCTCTTGGGGTGATTTCAGGTGCCATATAAAATAACAAAGCAGCATGTAAGTGAGGTGAAACAAAATCAGTAGCTATAAGGGAGATAGGATATTGATAAGATAGCTGCCAGGAAATTATATTTGTGTATACATATGATTGTACATAATCCCTTAATTTTGAGCTTGAGTTTTGTAGGGATCAGAAGGGGATTGAAAAGATTTAGGATAAATGAAATAAGAAGAAAAGGATGAAAAGAAAAGAAATGACCCATTAGGACTGCCAAACAAGTGAAAAGAAGCATTAACAGAAGTGTTGCACCAAATAACCTATGCAGTGCAACTTCCATTCAAGTCCAGCCAGGAACATTTCAAAGACCAATAAATATTGGTTTCAAAAGCCAGAAATATTCACTTTTTGAAAAAGAATGAGAGGAAAAGCTGGTAAAATGTATACTCCAAAATATTTTTAAAATATCTGGAAACAGAAAAATTATTTTAATTACATTGCAATCACGTCGTTCTCTGAGTTCTCAGTTTACAGATACATGAGAAAGAAAGAAAAAGAGAGCGAAAGAAAAAGACTAAGTAGATCAAGAACTAGGTCTTTGAGATTTATGAATAATGCCTTTTTCAGTCTCCCAAACTTTTTTTGTACAATAGTTTTTGTAGAATTAAGCCATTTATTAAAGTCATAAACTATGAAAGAGAGACAGTTCTCAGGGAGTAGGTTATATGTCACAATGATTTCACCTTCATTTATAAAGTTACAAATATAATTTAACACAGGCCAAGGACTAAATACAATTGCAGGAATAAAAAGCAATTATGTGATAAGTGGGCTGACAAAGAAAAAAAGGAGAAAAAAAGAAAGATCATAAGAAGCTGCCTTATATTAAATCAGAGCAATGGACTGTCTACTGAATATTTTCTACCCCAAGCGTGCAATTTGTAATTTCTGCCTAGGACTCCTTGTCCTCCCTTTAAAGTCTTAAGTGCAGCCCCAGAGGATCTCTAAAAGTGGTCACCCAATTGCAATTTTAATGTGCAAGAAAGAGAAAATATTGAATACATCAACTGCATTGAACTGATTTTATTGAAATTTTGGATTTGAACTCAGCATTCTACTCAAGGCTTTTAAAACATTCTTCAAACCAAAATACTCTACTTTAGCTGGTTTCATTGGGTTTCAAAATTAATTCTTCTGGCCTAATCTAGAAATGCAGGAAACACAGACCTGCATGCAAAAAATGTTTATCACTACAGTGAATTCCATGCCAGGAAGATCACCAGCAGACAGAAGAAAACATATGAGTAGGATTACATTAGTGCTGTGGAGAACATTCAAGCAATGTGTTTCAGAATGGGGAGTGAGGATTGTGAATAAAACACCTCTCTTTGTATTGTTAACATGGTTGCTTCTTTGGCAAGGCTCCCATGTCTGTTTTAGAAGATTTTTCCAGGTGCTTTTGCAAAACAAAGTGAATTGGTTATGCATTCACCTGAATCCAGAGGCAGATGGGAATAGCTTTTGAAGCAACTGCCTCAATCGTTTGAAACTACATTGTAAAGCATCTTGTTCAAATGCTTTGCAAAGCTTTAGTGAACTAAGCATATGCATCACAATATGCAAGATACACACTTTTTGGTATTACAACTATCAGAATAATGACTGATCTAGATGATTCACACATCCCATTGTCCTGGTAGGTGAAGATGCATTCTTTTAGGGATTGAGGCATTATTTTTTTTCATTGATACCCTTGAGAAGCTTACTCTAATATCATTAAGAAACATATTCTTCTTTTGCTGTAAGCTGTATCTAATTCTTTTTCAACATATCCAAGAGGACAGAACAAGTATCAAATGAGTCATACTGTTTATACTGATATTTTCTGTTATTTGACTGTTTCCCTGGAATTTGTAAATACCACTGGTATTTAAACTAGATGCCTACTTAAGAATAGATTTCATGGGCCATCAGTCTTATTATTTTGTATGGTGATTAGTTTTATTTCAGTACACTTGTTGAAATTAGAAAGCAGAACCACCCAAATCTAAGTTAACTTTAGTATGGAAAATCTTTTGGTGGCAAATAAAATGAGAAAGAAGTAAAATTATTTTGGGATATCTATTTCTACAGTTTATTACCTTGTTTTTGAAACATTAGTCATGGGAAATAGGATATATCAATAGCTGATATGAAAGAGTAATTGGAAGAGATAAATCTTTCAAGTCCTAAATCTATAGAGTGAAAGGGCAGAGTATCTAAGCTATATAAACTGTTGACTGAATCATTGTCTGGGTTATTTGAATGTCAGGAAAGTTATTGGAACAATACACTCAAGATTTAGGAATATGTTGCTATGTTAATGAGAATGGGATGAGGCTAACTGTAAGACTTAGGCAACTCATCTTAAAATGATTTAAGATGACATAAACGTCTTAAGATCACTTTTGAATAAAGAGAAGAGGAAGGAAAAACACTCCCTTTTTCTTAGATAAAACAATGGAGAAGTGTATTTTAGGATGAATACATAGATACTTCCTCTGGTGAAGAACAGTGTCATCATCTTCAATATTACTATTTTTTTTTCCTGAAGGCAATTCCAAAATCATTCCCCCAAGATAACATCTCTTTCTACTCAGGCTTTCAGCTGTGATATGGGACTGAGAATGTTGTGGCCCTAAGGGTGGAGGGTGGAAACTGGGGAATCTGATTCTGTTTGTTCTCTTGGATATCTCAGCAATCCTGCCTGGTTCATTGGGGCTGTGTTGGTACAAATCTTCCTGTTTGACAACGTCCAGAATGTAGTAATGTAAAACTTTATTTACAAAAAAGGCACCTAGTAGAAACCACTGAGGTTTGACATCTAGACCACTGATCTCTACTATCCTACAGATAACACAAAACTGTATGGTATTTTAAATTATTGTTAGCAACTATGAAGCACTTATATTATTAGGCAGAAACATGAAATATAAATGGAAATAACAAAAATAATATAATTTACCTAGTGGTGAAATCCAATTTTTTTTACTACCGGTTCTGTGGGCGTGGCTTGGTGGGCGTGGTGTGGCTTGGTGGGCGTGGCTTGGTGGGCGTGGCTTGGTGGGTGTGGCAGGGGAAGGATCCTGCAAAATCTCCATTCCCACCCCACTCTGGGGCCAGCCAGAGGTGGTATTTGCCGGTTCTCCGAACTACTCAAAATTTCCGCTACCGGTTCTCCAGAACCTGTCAGAACCTGCTGGATTTCACCCCTGAATTTACCTCTGACTATGGTTCTTCAGACCTTAAAAGAATTGCTGCCTTCTCAAGAAAAAAATTGCACTAGTATTTGTTTTAGTTTTGTCTTACTAATTTAAACTAATTTTCTTAGTTTTGGCTTACTCTGTTGGGTGACCCAACTATGAGGGTGAGCAAGTGATGTCTATCATGGAATATTTTGAGATGACAGCATGATGTGTATTATTATAAGAGCCGAGGTGGCGCAGTGGTTAGAGTGCAGTACTGCAGGC
Source organism: Thermophis baileyi (assembly GCA_003457575.1). Lineage (NCBI taxonomy): Eukaryota > Metazoa > Chordata > Lepidosauria > Squamata > Dipsadidae > Thermophis > Thermophis baileyi. The sequence goes on along the minus strand of QLTV01004233.1, from coordinate 4,136,873 downwards.
TACTTCAGCTGACTGCTAGCTGCAGTTCGGCGGTTCAAATCTCATCGGCTCAAGGTTGACTCAGCCTTCCATCCTTCTGAGGTGGGTAAAATGAGGACCCAGATTGTTGGGGGCAATATGCTAACTCTGTAAACCGCTTAGAGAGGGCTGTAAAAGCACTATGAAGCGGTATATAAGTCTAAGTACTATTGCTATTGCTATTATAGTACATTCTGCTGGATGCTTTTTAGTGGAGGTAAGGGGCCTAAGTCTGGAAATGTTGTTGTTCATATTATGGTGTCAATATATTCTGTAAGAGCTACTGACTAGATTGGCCTTTATCATCACAGCATTCTGGAAGCCATCCAATGTGAGTTCTATCAGTAGATCTTTGGGGATTAGTTGCTTGCCCCCTATATTTATTATTCATTTCATTGATTATTAGTGCTTACATTGTTTTATTTTTACTATGTGGTTTGGGATTGTGATTTTTTACATAGATGTTTTATTTATATTGTTTTATTTTTGCAAACCTCCAGATATCTGGAAAGTTGTGCAACATACAAAGTTAATAAATCAATGCTGTGAACCTGTTATTATGGTGAGTGACCCAGAGTTGTGTTTCACAGAATAACAGAGTTAGAAGGGACATTGGAGGTCTTCTAGTCCAACCCCCTGCTCAAGCAGGAGACCCTTTATCATTTCAGACAAATGATTGTCCAGTCTCTTCTTAAAAATGTCCAATGATGGAGCACCCACGACTTCTGGAGGCAAGCTGTTCCACTGATTATTTGTTCTCGCTATCAGGAAATTTCTCCTTAATTCTAGGTTGCTTCTCTCATTGATTAGTTTCCATTCATTGTTTCTTATCCTGCCTTCTGATGCTTTGAAGAATAGGTTGGCCTCCTCTTCTTCAGCCCCTTAGATATTGGAATATTTCTGTCATGTCACCCCTAGTCCTTCTTTTCACTAGACTAGAGTTAACCAAACAGAATTGCCATGGTTTGCAAATCCGCTAATCAAGATTAAGCTTTAATGGCTCAGCCCAATGCCCTGCTTTTACAACAGTCTACAAGGTCTGGCTTCCCAGCATGAAATGCCCAGCTTATATCAACCATGTCTAGGAGGTTGTGTGAATGTGGACAGAGTGATCACTCACAGCAAGACTCACAGCAAGTTAAAAAATGAGACCGTGCAAAGTATCAGCCCTGGAGGCCATCTTTTTCTTTGGATCTTCAGGGCTGCCACACTTAGTGCTGTCGGAAAACTGGAGGGGGGTTGAATGGAGTTGGTGGAGATATATAGCCATTACAACATTCTTTTCTCTGGCAGTCAAGGACGTTCAGCCTGCACCTGGAGAGGCGTGACTGGGGAACATCTCCAGTTGGGGCGATGGATTGATTGGACCATGTGATGGACATGTGGGTGCAGGGGAAGGGACTTTGACTTTCCTTTGGGTGGGGAAAACCCCGGGGACTTTCAGATTCTCTAATAAAATGGAACTTTGAGGAACTGCTGGCCTCGGAGTGTTACTTGGAACCCTGACACAAAGTTTGTCCTTTTTAGGAAATTTCAGTCTGGCTCTTCCTATCAGCCTCCTAATTTTATCCCAGCCAAGATACTTATTTTCATTAAGATACTTTCATTAAATGGGTGGCTATATGAATTTTTAAACAAATACATAAAAATAAATATACCCGGTCTCTGTGACTTCGGAACTGTGCTTGATGGATTATCACACTGAGTTTATCTAGTTAGTGTTAGTGTTTTTAATACACTATTCTTGATTGTCTTTTGAAACTTCAACCTATGTTTGTCTTATGTGTACCTTTAGTTATAATTACACTCGAAGGTCACAGTTGAAATCTAGATTATGCCATTCCATATCTTTTATTCCCACGTCACTCTTTGGAAATGTATGCATATTTATTTGTATTATATATCAAATGTTTAGGAGGAAAATATTTTAAGTCTAATAACAATCCAGGTCAAATGATCACAATATTTGAATTATATTAAATCTTCTAATTTTCTGCACTAATATAATTTACCATTTTAATTACAAGCTTAAAAATACATTGAGAACATAGGCGAAAAACCCATATTGTTAATTTGTCCTTTAAAATTTACTGAAAGCAAAATGTCCAATGTAATTACAGAGCATGTCAAATAATCCAGTGCTTTATTTTTCAAAGATGTATGATCCATTAATTTGCTTAGAAGACTTGCCATCTGCTGTGAATTGTTTTTCTTTCCTTTCTTTTTTTCTTGCAGTCCTATCATTTTAATGATAAGGAATGACATAAAGCAATCTTGCTCGTGTTGTTTAATCTGTTTTTTCAAGATGTTACGGTATTCCATTAAGCCCTTTCTATTTATATGTTTTTGGATGTCTTTTACATTTGGGGTGATCAAATATCTATTTTGCAATATCGGACATATATGATTCTACATCAGTTTTGTATAATTGTAATGGATGTGGAATCGATGCTGAGCACTCTACCTTGTATTTTCTGCAGAGCCAGGATCATATAATTTCTTGGATACATTTTTTTTCCTCAAGTATTCATGCTGTTCATATAGTAGTGAACTGCCTACTTGCAGATTTTTAATGTCTTTATGCCATTCCCTTAATCACCAGGCAACAATGTTTTACAAATATTAGAAATATAGCACAGAGTAAATCTGAGTCTAATGAGATTACATCCTTATTGGACTTGGTTAGATATAACTGAGAAAGACTTGATATAATTATGCATTTTCACATCTTAATAACCCATAAATCTCATTACAACGTGAACCTTTCATTCTTTTTTGCAAAGAATATGAAGACAGGGAAATGATTCTTGATCAGTCAGACCCTAGTAACTTCTGCAACTGTATAATTCTGGAGCAGAAATGCATTTAGATGAAAGTCAAGCTGGTTTTCTTATTGGGGAAAAATATGACTCAATGCTCTTCTCAATTCTATCTTGGACAAATAGGCCAAACTTTGCAACAAGAAAACAAAAGTTATGGATGCAAATTTGATATCCACTCAAAACAAGGATAAAGTCGTACAGTATCAGAACATTTAAATCTCCTTGGACACTTCACTACAGATCTCAAGCAGCTTTTTTGAAATAAAGAAACTTTACTGTGGTTTCTCTTCAGATTGTATAAATCTTTCTCCTTTTACTAACGCCTATACATTTTAAAGAAACGTGTTAAACTGAAAAGGTGCTACCAGGCTCATTCTGATGATTTGCCTATTATAGATTAATACAGCTCTCCTTCTACCATAACTATTCTATATTCCATGTGGTATTAGGCTTGAACATAAAACCGTGTTTATCCATGAACATTAAATAAAAAACCTTAAATAAAATGTACAATGAAATGTTAAAATATAAAGTGGTATATATAAAAAATTTAAAGATTTAAAAAAAAATAAGAAGAGGATTTGGTTATTTCACAGTGCTATCCGATTGGGTTATCTGTGAGGTTCAAGAAAACCATCTCTTAAAGCTTTCTGGAATCCAGCTAGATACATTAGTTTCTGAGTGAGAATCGATTAATTCAGTCTTTGCCTCTATGAAGGGGTATTTACTATGACAGCCCGATCTTTATAAGTAAGCAATTTATTCATAAGAGAAACAAAACATAGTGGGATAACATGTGATGTGTGGAGATGGGCCAGCAAATGAAGGACTGAGGCTGAATATGGCTGGATCCAACCAAGAACTATGGAGAAAAACAACTCAGAATAAAACCTGTCAGTGCATCTCTATGGGGAAGAAAATGTTATTTGTTTATTAAATTTATATGTCACCCATCTCACTATTGAAATAACTCTGGGAGGCTATTGGATCAGAAAGTTGCGGATTCCACCATCCTGAGTTTCCCATTTCTAGTCACATGACACAGTCTATCTTCTGCTTCTTAGCGCACATATATAGACAATTATGCAAAGATGTAACACAAAACAAGAGCACAAACACCCATATTCAAGATGTAACATGTTATTCTGCTACACAGAAAAAAAATGCAGCTGCCTTCCTTGGCCATTGTTGGTAGAGGGTTGGAGAGAATTCCAGACACTCTGCTCTGCATCAGGGGTGGGTTCTAACTTACCTCGCCGCTGGTTCACTTCCTCACGCGCCTCGTGGGCGCGCCTCGTGGGCGCGCCTCGTAGGCGCGCCTCGTGGGGGCGCACGTGTGCTGCACGTGTGCGCGCATGCTCAGTGCTGAAAATTCCAAACCCCCCCAAAAAACTGAAAACAAGATGGCGGCACATGCGCATGCGCAACTCGGCTTCTGCGCATGCGCAGAAGAAAACAAAATAATAAAAAAATCCCCCCCCCAAAATCCCCCCCCAAAAAATCCCCAAAAAAAGATGGCAGCGTCCACGGACCGGCACCGACCGAACCGGCTCCATGACGTCACCAGCGGGTTGCTACTGGTTTGGGCGAACCGGTCCGAACTGGGAGGAACCAACCTCTGCTCTGCATATGCTCCCTTTTCTGTTCATTAATTCCTGTAACATAATGAACAATAAGGATATCAGACATGCAAAAAAAGGAGAAAAAGAGAAAGGAGGAGGAGAGAAAGGAAATCAGAGAACAAAGGAAATAAGCTGATAAATGAAAAAAATCACTTTTCTTGCGGCAATTTCAAATGACTAAAGTACAGCTTAGAGCAATGTTTTTCGACTCCCACCCCCAAATAATCTATCTTTCTTTCTTTCTTTCTTTCTTTCTTTCTTTCTTTCTTTCTTTCTTTCTTTCTTTCTTTCTTTCTTTCTTTCTTTCTTTCTTTCTTTCTTTCTTTCTTTCTTTCTTTCTTTCTTTCTTCTCTCTTTCTTTTTTCCTCACATTTAGAAACTATCCATTTTCCTACTTATCAGCTACTGTTGTGAGGTACTGGTACTCTTTCAAACTTACAGGAAGTGGTTTAGTACGCCTATCTGCCTACCTGCCTCTCAGTTTTTTCCTTTGGATTTTACACGCCAGGCCAGCTTCATTCAGGCACCTGCTTGCCAGCTTCATAGAAAAAGCTTTTGTGGAGATGGTGGCCCTGAGGAAACAGCTTTTATTCCCAGACAGAAGACTGTCCTTTGCAAGGTGGCAAATCTTCTGTACTGCTAAGGATGGCAAATTCAACCTCATCTTGTTTTTCTGTGCGGCTCTTAATGCTTTTGTCGTTTTTTTAAAGTTAAAATCAGCCACGCTGCTGGAGGAGGAAAACTTTTACTTTTCCACCCAACTGACCTGCTGAGTTTTATTGTCCTCATACTCCAGCTAGCTGCCTTCTTGCAAATAGAAAGGAAGGCATCTCATTAAGCCGACTTAAAGAGAAGTAAATAATGATGATATACATTATGGCATAATTAGAGTAGTGTATCAGAAATTACCCATCCCCATCAGAATGAAAAGGTTGCCTAATAAAAGGAAGCACACACTTAACCAGTAACATCTCAGTCCCAGATTTACTGCTTCAAAGGTTTGATGTGAGGAGACTCGAAAGCGCAGCCACTGTCACCAGGACTTTCTGAACCTTTATCAGATACCACAGCAACAGCTGCCCTTGCGACAGAGCAAACGGCCGTGGGCTAAAAGAGACATCTGCTTGCTTACAATCTTAGATCAAATGACAAATGGTAAACAGGAATCCCAGTAGTTAGCAAGGTCAGAGGGTTTCCTAAATGCTACAGGCTGCTGTAGGCCCCGAAGAGTTCTCCTGTTGGGGCACCAAAAGGAAAATAGCTGCCACTACAGCAATTAACATTAATGTCAACTACCTTTATGCTGGCTATAATTAAGTAGAGTTTGAAAGGGAAAAGCATACTTTACAGGTGTTCTCAGGTACAGAGTTTTCACAGACTAGTGCAATTTCCATAAAAATGTAATAAGCCATAATCTTTTACAGATAAAAGCATGCCCTGACTTCACTAAATATAAGCTGCTGTACTCACAATAGCTGTTGCAATCCTTCTCACATGATTTTGATGAAACCAAATAATAATAAACTCCAAACGATGGAACAAAATAAGGAATGTTCTGAAATTGGGATGTATGAACCATGATAAAAATCCATTCCATAAAGTCCTCATTAATGAAACCTTATTTGGGTTCATCGTTTTAATTTTTTTTCAAAGAACTTCACCTGTTTCTTGTTTTCAGTTTCCTGAATTCATGTCATTTTAAATGCAATTTTCCTAACATACCTGTCTTTGAAAATAAATTTCACTGTTTCCTCTCTTTCAGTTACTTGACCTGATGCATGCATATATTTTATGGTTCACTTTGTTAAAGTTAATGTAACCCTTTTCATTGATGCTTTTCTTTTTTTTTAAAAAAATATCCCTAATATATGAAAATGTACATTCTTTTTGATGCATTTTTTCATAAATAGATCCTGGTTTTGAGTAGATTTTTAGGTGGAAAATGATGGATGGACACCACTGAGTTTTAGTCTTTTTTTTATTGTCCTTCTGTAATGGAGCCCATTCTGATAGATTGTAGATTTGTTTTAATTACTTATTAAGAAGTAATAGATGGCATTAAATTACTTGGTCCTTCTTTCATTCTAATTTTAAAATTCCAATTTTATGTCACAAAATTCTATAAGAATGAAGTATACTTAAGGAGAAAAAGGAAGAGAAGAGATGAATTAAGAAGCCCTTCAGATGCTGTATCAAAAATTAAGTATGGTCCTACAAAATTACAACTTGGCAGATCTTCCAATATTGCCTTATGGCTAATGCATTCATTAAACTAGGCATCAATTCCAATTAATGATTTTATGTCAACTTGTACCTAAAATTAAAAGCCAAACCAAGATTCCTGTTTATTGATATTCTGAGACTCAATCCATTGCTGGGGCAACTATTAGGCTACATGTTTCAGTAAAAATGGAAGATGATTTTTTTAAAAAGCCTGTGTGCAATCCAGTGTAAGGAATTAGTCAATGGAATTCAAAGAATGTTTCACTTTCCTTTAGGAATACAACATCATTTATAAGGTGTATTTGTCTATGATATTTGAGTGGTGCAGGGGCCTAGAGGTGGAGCGCTCACCTCACAATCAGGAGGCTGTGAGTTTGATCCTAAGTAGAGGCAGATATTTCTCTCTCTGGGCATGTTGAAATTATATCTGGCGAATATAATTCCGCATTGGCGACAGGAAGGGCATCTGGCCAATAAACACTCAGCTCCATTCAGTTGCCCAGACTCCATCCCGCAAGGGATTATGGGGTCATTAAAAGACGATGATGATCTGTCTATGACATTTGAAGAGCCAAGACAGTGTTTCAAGAACCCATTTTCCCTGGCTTCATTTACCACATGAGTTTTGACAGTCACAGCATTCTGACACTGTATTTCCCCTAGCTGTTTTTCCCTTACAAACTACTATAGAAACATATTATTCCAGTCATGCAGAAATGGATAAACCTTACAAGAGTACCAACAATTGGATATATTCAACAAGCAAGATGTGAAGATGCATTCATGTAAGGACAATACAAGAGGAAAAGGAATATTGAGATTAAAGGACTGATATGCAGCAGCCCTGCATCATCCACGGCAATATTATTATAGTGCCATTTTGCTCTCTTATGGATCACTCTTTCACTCACTGGACCTTAGCATTTCTGCAGTTTCTACCTCTTAGTCCATTTCTAAGACCTCCTTCAGATGTTGTCTGTTCCAACTAAATGAGTTTGAGGACCTTCTGAACCATGTTTGTTTTTGCTAAGAGGAAGAGGCACTGTGGACTAGACATACTGTAGGTATTTGTTCTTTATTTCCTAACTTTTGCCAAGTGGGTTAGAAGATTAGACATTTTGTCCCTGTGCGTGCATGTGTGTGTGTGTGTGTGTGTGTGTGTGTGTGTGTGTGTGCATGTATGCATGTACATCCCTATTATAGGGCACTTTTGGCACACTTGTGAATAACTCATTAAAATATCTACAAAAAAGGTATCTGCATAGCTGTTCAGCTGTGAAGATAATTATGATGTAATGTCTATAAGGTGGGTTTAGTATAATAAAGGGGGGAGCTTTTATCAGTACTCCTTCTCTTTTCTTCTGGAGAGAGAAGAAAGGAAGGGGAAAAAAAGAGGCGGGGGAGTGGGAGAGAATTTTTATTATTAAAAACAGACCTAGTTCTAGCTGTTTTCAGCCTGAGGCAAAATAAAATGATGTGGCTGGAAAGATGAAACAGCTATTTCTTTGGCTGATCCCAAGCAAATTGTTGCTGCTGGTAAACTCCAGACCTATGTTTAATAAGGCTGCATCCATTCATGGTAAGGTGGTGGGTGAGCCTGCAGACCTGTTTATTACTGAGATCTCAATGGGTGGCAGAAGAAATATAGCCCTGTTGTCTGGAGCAGGGGTGGTATTCACTTACCTTCCCTACCGGTTCGCAAATGTGAGCATGCGTGCATGCGCAAAATGTTCTGCGCATGCGCACAGCGTCAAAAATGCAATGTGCTTACGTCCGGGTGGGTGGGCGGGGCCACCCACAGTCAGCGCTACCAGTTCGCTCGATCCGGATAGAACTAGCTGAATACCACCACTGGTCTGGAGAGATTCTGGTTGGGAAGGGAACAGAACAGGGAGGATCTTGGAAATACAAATCAGTTGAGCAATATCTACATTAGGCAAAATACCGGGACAGATTGTCAAATACAATGTTTGTGAGCATTTAGATGAGAATGCTGCAGTTAACAAGAATTGACATGTGTTTGTCAAGGACGAATTGTGTCAGTATAAACTTATCTTTTTTATGACATAGTGAATAGTCTGATTTACGTAGGGAATGCTGTGGGTGGAATGTACTTTGATCTCAGTATGTAAAGCATCTTAGATCATATGTCTAAATCAGAAGGAGATAAAGCTTTCTAACTTCTTTCCCTATAAAGGAATAGAGAGACAAACCTATTCAGAACTGAAAAGAAGAAATAGGATGAGTTGGGGTGAAATTTCATGACCTTCCCCATCCAATGAGCTACCACTCAAGCAGAACAATTAATTATATAATGTTCTGATAAGCTTTCTCATAATGCTTTATATAAATCATTACGCATAGTAAATAGTAGTACATCATTCACGGGAAATACTTGTTTCTGGCAGTGAAAGGTACAATGTTTATTTCTTTATTAAACAGAGGAACTCATGCATGTTCAGCCATATTTGGCATATGTATAAATAACATGGGATAGTCCACCTGATAATGTAGAAACTGTAGGAGAAAAACTACAGTAGCCCAAAATTAAGTAGCACCTTTTCAGACTAACGAATATTATTAATATTAATCTAAAAATGTATTACCAGACTCCTGATTTTTACTTGATTAATTTTCTTTCAGGTTTGGGTAGAGGCATTTCCTGTGGATTACCACACAGTAGCAGCCACAATTGAATCCAGTCTCATTTCTGGGAAAGTTATCCTTATCCTGTGGTCTCTATTTACCATTGAGATCACATCGAAGGAATATCCATTAGCATCCTGTAGAAATAAATCCCTTGCATGGTGAAGCAGAATTGTTAAGAACCAGCAAAGAGATCTGATTTCTAAATAGATGCTTATTTCTCTCAACAGTAATCAAAATCTGCTGACTGATAATAGGATAATTTTATATATACTTCCTCTGTACTTACACATTAATCCCTTAAAAAAGATATGAAGTTCAGATCCCACAATCCTTTCTTTGAAGATACTGGCTGCATCTGTTGGAAACTGACATTCAAAATTTCTGGAAACACCCATTTACTTGTTGTTGCACTAGAACAGTGTTTCCCAACTCAGCAATTTAAAGAGGTGTGGACTTCAATTCCCAGAATCCTCCAACCAGCAAATCCAGACATCTTAAAGTTATTGAGTTTGAGAAACACTGCACTAGAGCATAGTGTATTTATAAATTATAAGTACAAATGATACAAATTAAGCCTTGGTCCAGGCAGAGCTATGTAAGGTACATTAGTATGTGGGGAATTCCATCTCCTTCATCCATAAAAAGAGAAATCCCTCTTGCCCTTTTATAATTTCCATGGCTAGATGGCCCAGAAGTACTATTATGATAATCGTGAGCCTGATATTGGACAGAGTAAATTCTAGATAAAACTTTCAAAAGAACAAAGGGAATACAAATCCAGTATCAATTCCTGACACCACATTTTTATTTTTTTGACAATGTTGAATTTCAGAAGTCTTCTCTGGTCTTGTTTTAATTTTCTCTTTCCTACTCTCCTATCCCACACCTATCATAATTTCTGTCTGCTTTCACTGAAGTATTTTTAAAAGAAATGAAAGACAGCAGAGTAGCTTTCTCACAAAACTATCCTTAATGTCAAGAATACATATGCCGAACATAATTTTTTTTCCAACCTGAAAAAAATATTATGGATTTTCATTTTTCATTTTTCTTAATTTACTTATTCATTTTCTTTATGCCCATCACTCCCATTGAACAAGAGGAAATCTTCATTCATCACAGGATTTTCATCAGAATCAAAGTTTCAGTAGTAAATAAATAGATCTGGAAGGAACAAGACAAGTATGTTCTTAATACAGAAAATGCTGGTAGAAGTTTTATGTTTTATAGAATTCTGAGATAAAACAGAACCAATTGCTATCTGATTCTATGCTGATATTGGAATAAGCATAATTGAATTCAATCTTGTTTCTTACAATTATAACTGTAACTTTAACAGTGCAACCCTTCTTCTATCTAGAAGTAAGTTCTACTAGGTTTTAATAATTGATTAAAAAAGAGGGTATTGAATTGCAGCCCAAGATATAAATACCATATTTGTTTACTTGTAAATAAGCCTTCCTGAATTACTCGATTTCCTTCTAAGAAGTCTGTTATTTGCTTCTGTTGCAAAACTAGCATTTATATCTCAAAACTGTAAAAGTAAAAAATCATTTCAAATTTCCAAGATCTTTTACTAAATCAGCCCTAAATTATTTATAGGTTGTGGTTTGGCATATATTCTGCTGTTGATTTCTATTTTTTGCTGTCCACATTATATATCTTATAGCTTTGTTTAGTTGGTTTTTTTTAAAAAAACCACCAAGTGTAATAAAAAAATTAATTGCAGGTAATGTATTAGTCTTTTAAAATATATTTGTTTGCCATAGTATATGTATAACTGAATGCCCAATGATTTGCCAACATAAAAAATCCTAAAACAAATTGTGTCGTGAATGTTTTCCAATAGTAAAATAAATAATGAAATAAACTTTATAGTCAGGATCACATTGCTCTATGGTACAAATGTTAACAGTTTTGTTCAATTCTTATTTTATTTCACCCCTCCCCCAATACTTCAATAGTTCAGTGAAACCTGAACAGAATTATACAGAATAACTTAGAAGGTTTACAATATTTAGTGACCTTCCATAATTTTTAATCACAGAATCTCCTAGGTGAATTTAGCTTTCTCTCCATTTGTTGATCCAAAGTCATGTTAAATGCAGGTTGGATATTATTTCTATTATAGTTTTCTGAAAGTGCATTTATATGAAGCATATATTTGTAAAACTATATTCTAATATATTTTGTGCATACATCACATTTTTCACTACAGGTCAAACAAGAAACCCTATGTCCTTTAAATATTTAGAATTGGAATTTCTTTCAATCTCAGGAAGAATGATCAGTGGTTTGGGATTTGGGGATTTCTAATCTGAAACATTTGGAAGGTGCAAGATAATTATCCCTGGTGTAAATTTACTAAATTGATGGTGTACAAAAAATTAACATGTGAAGTAATTGAAAGCACATGTTCCACTTCATTAAGCAAAATAAGGAAGTGTACAAATATATTAGAAAAGGATAGACTCCTTTGTCTATTTAAGAATTCTGAAGTGAGCCAGTCATCAATAAATACAGATTGTCTTTTAAGAAGCACTTTTGCAATGTGTACTTTTGAACAGAGAAAATCTTCAGTCCTTGGAATATGAGCATTTTGTTGCTGAAGGTGAAGTATTGTTTTTAATTTGAATCTTCCTATGAGGTATTTTAGCAAGTGTGCCACCTATATTCCCATGTTATGGATTGCAACAAATGTGTACTTTTATGGTTAGAGTAAACAAGATAACCCATCTGTTTCCAAGTCCAATCATAAAAGATGCTGATATCCATGCTGATAGGGACATCTGCTGGAAGGGGTGTGTGTGTCCAAAAGATCAAGATGTTGAGTGTGATTGTGCAGGAGAAGTCCATCCCAGAAAAGAAATTGTTCCTTAGTGCACATCTGGATTATATATTTACAGCCAATCAGTAGGCAGGCCAATGATAACTGTAAGGAAGCAATAACAGAGGGGCACAAATGTTGTGCTTTCCTTTATTGTTAGTTGCTAATGTTAAATAAGCCAACATTTATTAGATTTGCAATTTGGAAAATGTCTGAGATTTCCCTTTCTCTTTTTAGTCACAATCTCTAGAAAATGATAAATATTCTCAAAGTTTTTCTCTGAATATTGATCTTCAAAATATGCTGGACAATGCCACCTATAATACTGAGGAAGAGACAAAATGGCCACCAATGTCATTTTCCATTGGCAGAGATGTCGACCATAACCATCACTGTTAACTGTAAGTCACTATTGAGAATGTCTCTCCTTCTCCCAAGAAATACAATCTCTTTAGTGTCTCAGTTCACAAAAAGATGGAGAAAATTTGCTTATTTATGCAGAGCATGGCCCGTAAGAGTAAATAAATCTTTAAATGTGCTAAATAGTAGTTTAAGGTAGAAGGGGGGGGGGAGAAGAGGGAGAAGTAGCTTTCCAGGAGAGCCATATTATTAAAGTCCAGGTGATATACAGGAATGTGTGAAAAACTGGTGCCAAGTCCCCCTTATTGCTGTCCTGAATCACTTCAAGAATGGTTAGGTATCGTAACAGCAGTTATGTATGTTATTCTGAAACACACCTCAGACAAACACACAATGGGTTGTTCATGCTGTCTCACAGTGTGTTGTTGTAAGCAATCCATTAGAATGATGTTTAGAGATGGTGTCACTACTGTAGAAGGGATTAAGGAAGAAATTAGATGGTCCTCTTGATCCTTCCCTAATAAATTCCTTCCCAGTGAATCAGATTATTTCAGCAGCAATCGTATGGCCCATTACCTGGTCATAAATAACTTTTAATATAAATAAAAATTATTTAGGAATAAACATGTGCTAAATTAAATTCCTGAATTTTCAGAAGTAATAAATGTTTGCTACAGTGGCCATACATCCTTTATTATAAAAGACAATCCTTTATTTCAGAAAACTGTGCTTTAGATAATAAAATTTTTCAAAAACCCAATTTTACTTTTAGTGTATGAATTACTAATTAATGCACAGTCTTTCAAATTCATGTGAAAAATGTGGAAATTATATTTGCCTTTTTAAAATAAATTTATGTATATACCGGTAATTTGATTTTTGATATTTTTTACTAGAATACACATTTTTATACAGTTTTTCTTGATTTTCCTCTTGAATTTTCCTCTGTAAAGTTATAAACATGAACAATTAATTTGTTGCATCATTATGATCCTCTTTCAGACTTTTCCCTTTTTCAGATTTTGTCCTTTATTATTTCCAAGAAAATTATGGTCACTATAATTTACACTTATAAAAATGCATAAACATGGTAAAATTTCTTCCTGATGAAATGGTTGTTTGTTCATTGGTTGGGTCAACAATATAAACAGAAACCTTCTAATTCCTCTTTTCCAAAATCTACAAGCCTTGTCTCAATCTAAATGTGAACAAAATGAATAAGCCCAATTATAAAAAAAAAACCCACCCCAATAAGACTCCATCAGAATTAAGCAATAAAATACCTCATTTATAATCTAAGAAAGCTGTGTTACAATTGTGTACTGGGCAATTTGGGTGTGCATATGTGTCTGTTTTACTAGCACTGAGAGAAAAAAATGTTACTGCCAAAGGAGAATCTCCTGTAATGTAATGCAATGGAAACCAAGCAGCCCATTTCATTTTTTTGTCTCCACAATTAAACTTTATTTAGCAAAGATGAAAAAAAAAAGTCTGCTATGTAACACAAATGTCCTCTATAGAGTATCAAGCCAGTGGTATCTTTGGCTCAAAGAAGCTTAGCTTTCATTTAGTTAATGACCTCTTACTTGATGACAGGACTTTTCTCAGCAGAAGAAAATGTTTTGTGACTCTAAATTACCCTTTTCATTTTACATACAGCTTTCTATTTAAACCAGTGTGATTTGTGAAGACTTACAGAAGAATGAGTCTATTTTTTTCCATTTTGCAGAAGATATCTGAATGCTATCTCTGCCTTTGGGATGGGAACAGGAATTTGGTTTTACTGCTACTTTCCATTCCCTCTGGATTAACTTCTCCTTTCTTGTCTTCCTTTTTAAAATTGAGCTGCTAATAGAAGATGCCCTGTTTTTGGAGAATAATAGCCAACTAAAAAACCCTCTGCAATCCTTTCTCTCTGTCTGTCTTAATGTTGATATATTTCTCTTGCAGGACTCTTGTCTCTTTGTCAGTCACAGGTTCTTTTCATTTAAGGAAAAAGGCAAAGTAACTCTGGACTGATAATTGAACATGTTACCTGAAGTAATGACAGGTCAGTAAATGCTATAACTGACGTTCAGGGGCAGCCAAGGGGAAAATCAAGATGGCAGCCTCTCCTGAACAACCAAAGCCCTGACTGGTAAAAAGAGGGTTAGAGTTTGATTGCAAAGTTGTGCCCAACATTTTGATTTCTTTTGACTTGGCCAGGTCATGGCCAAGTCAAAAGGCCAACCTCATAGATTAAGGTCTAATATGGTACCTGGGAAACAGTATGTCCAGTGATCCCAATTCTTGATACCAACCACTTTATTTTTATTTCTATTAATTTAAAAAGAAATAAAGGGGAGGCTAGAATTCTTGGATAAGATCATATTTATCTTCAACATATGGAATTCTTCTTTTAAAAAGTAATAATTAAAAAAATGATACGGGCTGTTCGCTAGTGTTTTGTTTGGAAGTGAGTTCATTTCTAAAGCTTAGCTATTAAGGCAGAGTTTATTCAGCAAGGCTAGAAGACATAGGAGGGAGAAACCTTTTCAGCTTGCCTTCTAAATGGATATTTTATGGGTATCCACATTCTCCAAGACAGATACGGTCTATGACAAGGCTCATATATGTCCTCAAATTTCCAAATGTAAAGTACACCCCAAAATGTTGGGAGCCACTTTGCTATAAAATCTATGTACACTTTTTAATTTAGTTTTTTTTAAACCTCACTTTTATTACTTTATAAGTAACTCAAGATGGCAAACAACATAATTTTTCTTCCTCCTCCTATTTTCTCCACAACAGCCATCCTGTGAGGTGGATTGGGCTGAGAGGGAGTGACTGGCCCAAAGTCATTCAACCGGCATTCATGTCCATGGTAGGATTAGAGTTTCCTGGTTTCTAAGCCAGGATCTTAGTCACTATACCAAAGTGGCTCTTATTTTGAAGCAGAATGAAAATAAAATATTCAAATCATTCTTTTTTCAAAAGCAATAAGAGCATTACAACCTAAAGCAGTATTGTGATATGTCTCCACTTCAGTTGTGTTAACAATATTATAAAATTTGCTAGGTTTAAGTCATCCCTTTTAACGTCTTGGCCTAAACAAAGCCAAATAAAATATCCAACAAGTTACTCTTATTGCCATGCTTCTGGAGGTACAATGGATTTCTATTTCTCAGACAGTTGATTCCCACAAGTCATGGTAAATATCTTTTAAAATAGAAGAGTTTCAAAATCAGTCTGCCTTATAAACCAATGGGATTCTGTGGTTCATATGAATCATATTTAGTTTTTCACTCAGCACCACCCAAAACATTTCATTCTTTGCCTTTGTTGTTCTCCCCTCCTTGTTCCCCCCCCTCTATGAGTGCATTTGTGAATAAGTGAAGCTTCTTTGAAACTATAGGAGAGTTTGTTTCCCCATCTTCCATATGGCAAAGGGAAAAAAATAGACAGGAGCAGGCATTTTTGTTCAATATTTCCTATGGGACTGATTGAAATTAAAGTCTGCTTCTGAAATTCTTCAAAAGCCCAGACAAGGAAGGTTGGTTAGTTGGTCAGTTGGTTGGTTTTTCCATGGGACAATATCTTCTAATTTCCTCAGAGCTTTCCTTCTCTTCATAAGCATCTTAGCACTTAGCACTTAGACTTATATACCGCTTTACAGTGCTTTACAGCACTCTCTAAGCGGTTCACAGAGTCAGCATATTGCCCCCAACAATCTGGGTCCTCATTTTACCCACCTCGGAAGGATGGAAGGCTGAGTCAACCTTGAGCCGGTGAGATTTGAACCGCTGAACTGCTGAACAGTCAGCTGAAGTAGCCTGCAGTACTGCACTCTAACCACTGCGCCACCTCGGCTTCTACTAGGCTTTGTGTTAAGTTTTTCTTTCTGAATATTTTCTTTCATTGTATTTGAGTTTAACTAGAACTTAATACATACAGTTCCAGGGAGAGTATAACATGTCACAAGAGGAGACTTTATTTCATTTGTTTTTTAGGCTATTTTTCACATATAAAGAAGAGTCTGGGAAGTAAGGGATATTTTCTGAACGAGGCAAATAACAAGTTGAAATAACAAGTCACCAGAATGAGATGTGCTTTTCTGTATGTATTTTAAGAATATATGGTTCAAAAGGAATGAGAAGCCATGGCAGTGCATGCTATTGCATGCTAACAACTTTCATGGTCACAGTGTGGATGTTTTATGAAGTATAAGTAGTAAAAGATACTAGTAGAGTAGGAACCTCAAACAAATGACACTTTTATTTTTTACATGTTAATCATTAAAATATGAGAGAATATTATTCCTCCTCCTCCTCCTCCTCCTCCTCCACCGTTGTTATATTACATGGTGACATTTATGTCCTATCTTTCCCTCAAGGAGATTTTAAAAAAAAACACCACATGTATGCTATTTTCTCTCCTCTGTTTGTTTAGCCTCTCCTTTTTTCTGGATCTGGGCTGAAAGAATCCACATGACTGCCAGATGGGAGGAAAGGGTTAGAATTTTGTAGATCAGATATTATTATTATATACTTAAATGTATAAGCCACAAAACTCCAGTGGACTCTGGGCAGTGTACAAAACTAAATAAAGTCAAATAATCTAAAAATATTAAATCAAACAGACAGCCCAGACTGTCTGTGGTAGCCTTAATTTATGGTAGACTAATTTATCTTCCAAACAATGTCAGATAAAATCAGTCACTAGCTTCTTTTTAAAATTTGTGTTATTATATTATACAATAGATGAAACAAAGAAAAAAAAACCCAAAAACTAAAATAAACCCATTTATATACTGTACCACACACATATAGGGATTCCCCCTTCATTCTCCCAAAAACTCAGTAACCTCCTGGCTAAGTTATACAGCTATTTATTTGTTTATTTATCTATATAGCTGCCCATCTCCCCAGCACATAACAATCAAATGTTTTTTTTAAATTGCTTTTATATGTTTTATTTTTTTATGATGTAAGCTGCCCAGAGTCCTTCGGGAGTTGGGCGGCATATAAATTTTATAAAATAAATAAATAAATAAATAAATAAATAAATAAATAAATAAATAAATACATAAAACAGCCAATATAAAACTAAGAAAAATGTTAAAAGTCACATTAATATATATTATAAAAACAAAAATATTAAATGTTAGATTCACGCGGGAATGAAGAGGCAGGACATATGAACAGTTCAGCACCTTTATTGTCTATTAGCTGGAACTAATACGGACTGCCGGCAAGCTGCAGGGAAGCTGCTTTTAAGGGCTTCCTTGAAGCCTGCTAGCCACTGACAGCAGTTTATTTCTCCTGCCGCTGGATTAGCCAATCAGCGGCGGCTATGCAAATTCGTACTCCGTACGTCAGTACGTAACATCCCTCCCCTCTTAGTTTCTGCAATGTCCAATCAGCAACCTACGTGGTCACAACCTACGTGGTCACGTAATCACGTAAGTAAACAGGGCGCCGAATGGTCCTACTGGGCCTGCATGATTCAGTTCCTCGGGAGTCTTCGACTGGAGCGGACATGCCTGTTGCTGCTCCTTCTCCGTGTTGTGGAAATATCTGGAACTGGCCTCCAGGCATGGCGGCGAAGTCTCAGCGGCGGCGTCCTCTGGTCCCGGGTGACTTCGCTGGACTCTGGCGGCGGCAGGTAGGTGTTTGTGGTCTATCTCCGGGCTTGAGAGTAGGGCTCCCCGGTGTCTCGCAGATAGGGCCTGGTTCTCATCGTGGACTTCTTGTTGAACTGCATTGTATGGTCCTCAGGGCGGAGACTCGCGTTGCTCCTGTCTTGCTGCGGCGGCTTCGGTCTCCGGTTGGCAGAGCCAGGATTCACCCAACCTATTCCTGAGTTGGTTAATGTGTCTTCGCCACACCCGGCCGTCATCTAGTTTAACTTTGTAAGATTTGGGACCGGTAACTGCGATTACGGTGGCTTTCACCCACTTGGGATCCCCTGCAAAGTAGTGAAAACTAGTTCACCCGTAGTCAGTGTCCTGGTTGGCTTGCTGGAGTCCAGAGGTGTCTCCGGGTTATACATGGGATTCAGCCTGTCCAGCTGGGATCTCAGTTTCCACCCCATTAACATTTTGGCAGGGCTCCGGTTAGTGGCAGCGCATGGGGTGATGTGTTGTGCCAACAGGAACTGGTCGACCCGTTCCTGCCAGTTCCCCGGTCCCATTCTAGTTAGAGTCTCTTTGGTCATTCTCACCATTCTCTCTGCTTGTCCGTTGCTAGCCAGACAGAATGGCGATGTGAGCACATGCCTTATTCCCAGGTTGGCTAGGAATGATTCCATGTGCTTTGCTGTCAGCTGTGGCCCATTGTCCGATACTATGACATCTGGCAGGCCGTGGGTCACGAACAGCTTCCTCAAAGCTCATATGGTGGCTTCCATTGTAGATGTGGGCATGTTGATCACCTCCAGCCATTTGGAATAGGCATCCACCACTATAAGGAATGTTTGGCCCGCCATAGGCCCCACAAAGTCTATGTGGACTCTTGACCACGGGGCTTTGGGTGTCTCCCATTCTAATGGAGCGGTCCGTGGTGGAGCGGGTCTGGTTTCTTGGCATGGCAGGCAAGTCGCCACCCACTCGGTAATGTCCTGGTCCAGTTTAGGCCACCACAGGTAGCTCCTTGCTAGTGCCCTCATGCGCACTATTCCTGGGTGTTCTATGTGTAGTGTCCTTATTACTCTTTTCTGCAGGCTCTGGGGCACAACAACTTGCTCCCTCCACAACAAACACCCAAACAAACAAACAAACACCCACAACAAACACCCAACAAACAAACATCAGTACAGATAGTTTGGTCTGTTTTTTTTAAAGGCTTTAATTTCCTCCCCCTCTTCCTCCTGTGGCCATCCCCTTAACACCCAGTTCACGACTTTGGACAGTACTTTGTCTTTCGCCGTGTGTTCCGCGATGTCTCGAGAAGTGATGGGGCTGGTTCGTTCTATGTCAACCAGTAAAATTTCGGCCACAGGTGCAGGGTCTTCCACGAGGTCAGGTGCTGGATAGCGGCTGAGCGCGTCTGCGTGTCCAATGCTCTTCCCTGGTCTGTGTATTAGCTGGTAGCTGTAACCGGACAGGAAGATGGACCAGCGGGTCAGCTGTGGTGACATATATTGGGGTGTTTGTTGGTTGCCTGCAAGTAGACTCAGTAGAGGTTTGTGGTCTGTCACAAGTTTGAATTTTTGGCCGTAAAGGTATTCATGGAAGCGCTTGATGCCGGCCACTGCTGCAAGCACTTCCTTGTCCAATTGACTGTAATTCCGCTCAGCTGGTGATAGTGTCTTGGAATAATAGGCAATGGGGGCTTCTGAGCTATTGGGTAGTTTGTGGCTGAGGACCGCTCCACTCCAAAAGGCGAAGCGTTGCATGTTAACAATAGGGGGAGGGTCTCGCTGTACTGCATGAGGACACAGTTAGATGAAAACAAATCCTTTACGGCGGCAAAAGCGTTGGCCTCTCTTTGTCCCCATGTCCACATGGCCGTCTTCCCCAGGAGCCTATGGAGAGGCTCAGCGACAGTCACCTTCTGCTTTAAAAAAATGGCATAGAAGTTAAGTAAGCCCAGGAATGCTTGTAATTCTGCCTTGTTCTTTGGGGTCGGTGCCTCTTTGATGGCTTTTATTTTTGCATCTGTGGGGCGTATACTGGACCCTCTTTGATGGCTTTTATTTTGGCGTCAGTGGGGCAAACACCAGACCCGTCAATCAGGAATCCCCGGAACTCTACGCTGGTGACCCCAATCTTGCATTTGTCTTTTCGCACGTTAAGCCCCCTCTCTTGGAATCGCCCTAGCACTTCGTGCAGCCGGAATAGTAATTGTTCCTCCGAGTCTCCTGAGATGAGGACGTCATCAAAATAGGGAACCATGCCAGGGATGCTGTGTAGCAATCATTCCATCATGCTCTGGAATGGTCCTGGGGCCACGCTGACCCCAAATTGCAGGCGGTTGCATTTAAAAGCATCCCTGTGCGTAACTATCATCTGGGCTTCAGCTGTGGCTGCGTCCACAGGTAGCTGCTGGTAGGCTTGGGCCAGGTCGAGTTTGGCGAAAATTTTACCGCTACCCAATGAGTGCAAGAGATGTTGCACAACGGGTACAGGGTAAGCATTTGGCTGCAGGGCTTTATTAATGGTCCCCTTATAGTCGGCGCATACGCAAATCGAGCCATCTGGCTTCATTGGGGTGAAAATGGGGGTCTCCCATGTAGCATGGTCAACTGGTTCCAAGACCCCTTGGGCGATTAATTTGTCCAGTTGCTCGTCCACTTTTGGTCGGAGCGCAAATGGGACTCTTCGGGGCTTAAGTCTAATGGGGGTGACACTGGGGTCTAGGTTAAACGATATGGGCTTGCCCTTATATTTACCCAGACTCCCATCGAAGACGGTCTGGAAGTCAGCCAGAAGCTTGTCTAGTTTGTCCCCCTGGATTTGATGCAATCCGGTGATGCCGATGCCGAGGGGCTTGAGCCATTCCACTCCCAGCAGGTTCGGTCTGTGCCCTTCTACAACTATTAAGGGTAGTTTCCCTCTGAAATCTTTGAAACTGATTGGGATTTCTGCTCAGCCAAGTACTCAAATGGGATTTCCCTGGAAATCATTTAGTCTTATGTTCTGTGGTTTAAGCTGTTGCCTTGTGATGGTTGGCAAAACTTGCTTCAGGGTCCCCCAGGACATGATGGTGAATACAGAGCCAGTGTCTAGCTCCATATCGCAGGGAATTCCCTCAATGGCAACAGTGATGTGGAACTTCTCACCTTGGCCGGCGTCGGAGTGACCCACAGTGGTGTTGTAGATCACTCTGTTGTCTTGGTGTTGGTACTCGTCTCTTCGCCTGCCCCGTTGGCCTCCTGAATGGTTCTGCCCAAGTCTCCCCGGTCCCATAGGTGGTCTGGGTTGGAATTGGGCTGGCTTGTAGGGGGTCAGTTGGGTGGCTCTGCAAGCCTCTGCAATATGGCTCCGGTTTTGGCACCAGCGGCAAATGGCTTCTTTAAATTTACAGACTGCCCTGGCATGGCACCCTAGGCAGCCCGAACACCGTGCCTAGACTTTGTTCAAAGTCTCTGGGGCTCACCCTTCTTTCTGGTTGTATGCGATGCACGTGGTCTTCCTCATCGGTGTCTTCCTCGCCCTCTGGGACCTCGGTCATCCAATCAGTCTCCCGATGTGTGCAATGGACTCCACTGGTTCTCCGGATGTTGGCTGCGGAGTTGTCCGATGACTCGGCGGCTCTGGCTTCCTCGACCACGTCCTTGAAGGTTGCTCCCCTCCGGATCAGCAATTTCTTTTGTAGGTTGAGATCCCTCATACCCAAAATAATTCTGTCCTTCATCATTTCCTCCGGGTTTATGAACTCGCACTTGCAGGCAATTTCCCGGAGTTTGGCTGCGAAGTCGTTAATGGATTCACCTTTGTGTTGGCGCTGATGATAGAACTCATTTCTGCTGACCATCGGTGGGGCTGAGGGTGCATAATGTTCTTTCAGTGTGGTTTGCAGAGTTGTCCATGAAATGGACTTAATGTCCACTGGTGCCACCAGGATCTGTGCCATCTTGTATGTTTGTGGCCCACAGTAGGTAAGGAAGAGAGCCTTCTTCCTGTTGTCTGGTAGATCCTGGAAGTTGTTTGCCTCCAGGAACATGCGGAAGCGGGACATGTAGGTTCGCCATTCTTCCGTCTTCGGATCGAAGAATGCTGAAGCTGGAGAGGTTTGAATAGTCATCCTTTGGTTTGGCCGGAGCAGGTTGGTGTTTGCTTTTAATATGGCTGCGGATGCCACGAGGTGCCTTTGTCCAGTTGTCCTTCTTCAACCACCTTCATTGCCAGTGTTAGATTTGCGCGGGAATGAAGAGGCAGGACATATGAACAGTTCAGCACCTTTATTGTCTATTAGCTGGAACTAATACGGACTGCCGGCAGGCTGCAGGGAAGCTGCTTTTAAGGGCTTCCCTGAAGCCTGCTAGCCACTGACAGCAGTTTATTTCTCCCGCCGCTGGATTAGCCAATCAGCGGCGGCTATGCAAATTCGTACTCCGTACATCAGTACGTAACATTAACCCTAGGTAAAGGGAAGATAATTGAGGAGGTTGTGTCTTTATTAATCTATATATATATAAGCGAAAACCACTCATGCCACGATCACGAAATCTCCAGAACCGTAAAGCCTACAAACTTGAAATTTGGCACATACGTTCCTCTTGGCTTCTAGGTGCTCCTTAAGAAAGGATTTTTCAAAAACAACCATCTGATCATTAGTATTTCTTATATTATTATTAACACGCTCTGATGCTAATTAGTTAGATGTTCTACTCCCCCTCCCAACCTGAAAATAATTCTGGAGAGAATGGGATAGCATAGGAGATGCTTCTGTGGGACAAGCCTGAGGGAGAGAAGGGGATAGGATAGGGGAGGATTCTGTGGGGCAAGCCTGAGGGAGAGAAGGGGATAGGATAGGGGAGGCTTCTGTGGGGCAAGCCTGAGGGAGAGAAGGGGAGAGGAGAGGCCGATCGTAACTACTCATTAATTTTCAAGCTGTGACGATTTATCAAGCCCGATCACATAGTTTCATAGCGGAGCACAGGTATTCAGCTAGTATTTCATAATTATGTGCCCATTATCAAGCACACTCACAATCATACCTTGAACTGCATATACAGTAAGAGCCGGATCGGCCTTTGATTACCTCATCCCTTGTTCTCAGATTCCTGGAGTCTGTATTTTCTTTTGTTCCTCCTCTGAGGAGCCACTCCAATGTGAAAACAAATGTTTTCCAAGCAAACACCCATTCTCCTTTTTAATCTGAACTTGGTGGCATTTAGAAAAGCTGCTAAGACTTGACTATTTCAGAAAGCCTTTGCTAATTGAAAGAATGGTGGCTTTCCACTCTGCAGTGGCGATGGCTGTTATGGAATGAGCAGATCACTATTAGTGTTTTTATTTGTTTTGCTTAATGTTATATATTTAAATTGTTTTAATCTTTCATTACAGCATTGGAGCATATGCCATTTAGAGTCATTTGAGACTGAATAAACATCTGGTTTGCTGGGAATGTTCAAAGTCTGGCCACTCTTACAATGTACGCAACCAGCTCTTTGAATTTCTATATAGCTGCACTTTGAGCTTTGGATAAATCATTCAGCAGACTATTCACCAAGGGCATTCTGGATCTGGGAGGAAACATCAGTCTTAGTAAGCATAATTAAAGAAGTATAATTATGCAGTGAATTTTGTCTGCAGGGTATCTTTGACTTTGTTGGGTTGGATGGCATGAGATAATGAAGTGACCCCAAATAAATAAAATACATGGTTGCATGTAAATTTAAATCCTGGGGATTAGAACCTTTCACATGGTTAAGAGTAAAAGACGTGTAACATAAAAAGAGCTCTCCTTTTGAGTCTTTTGGAATGCAGTAACATACAAGAGTTTGTAATTATCTCCAGGAAACAATGAAATCACAGCAATTGGGCTGAGTATTCTTGGTTATGTTTATTGTCTTTAACATAAATGCAAATAAAATTAACAAGAGACAGAGAAAGAATGCTGCTTTACAGCATGTTTCCCTCTTAAACAAATCCATATAATTCAATTGCATTCCAAATAGCTTAATGAAATATTGAAGTATTTCAGATAGGAAGCTGGTGGTAGAAAAAGAATCAAAGGGAAGGATTCACAGAATGTAAAATGGAAACTTTCATGTTTGCATTCAAATCCTGGCCTTGCTCTAAAGACAGATATTGGCTGGATTTACACATTGCACAATTTGTTTCAGCTACAATTTGGTAAATATCTAACAGACAGATTTACCCATTATGGCACGACAAAGCCAACAAATCGTATTATGAATTAACATGCTTTGTGAACTTGTTGGAAATTTTGAGAACTATCTTGAGCTTGTCCTATCTTTGCACTAGCATAGTACAGTTCAGAGGTGGACAACATTTTGGTGGCCAAGGGCTGCCCTTCTGGGAACAGGATGCTAAAGACTGAAAAGTGGCTGGTGCCAGCTGGGAATTCTGGGAACTGAAGTCCAAACATCTTAAAGCTTCTGAGATTCTTCTTCTTCTTCTTGTGCCATATCCATCATTGGACGTTGGCGATTATGTTGGCGATCCTATTCTGAGATTGAGAAACACTAACCGGGGGCATACATGACAATGTCCATGTGCTTTCCCCCTCAATGGCAAGAAACAATGATGCCATAGTTCAAGGAGTTCCAATATCTGCAAGAAGTTACTGACCCCCTTGCTTATTGTGATATGGACTTCACTTGTCCTGACGCTTCTGTTTTATCAGCCTATATTTTAATTTTGTTAGCAGATCTCCGTGGAAGCTAATCTTGAGCATCATGTGGCAGAAAGGATGGAAGTTACTTACATCTCAACATAACCCCTCCAGCAACTATAACTTTTTAATTAGGAGTGTGCCCAATCAGCTTTGAAGGCAAGCTTTGCCTGGCTTTGTTAAATGAAGATGGAAATACACGTGAAGGAGGAATGAACACTATCCTAAAACCCTTGCAGCAATGTTAAAATAGAAATATAACTGATAATAAAATACAAATAACTGATTTATCTGACCATATTACTTTAAAACATCTCTTTTTTCAGCTTAGCTCCAATAGTTTGCAACATAACCCAACTCCATACTGAAGTAAAATTATTATAAAATTTATCCTACTTCAATTCTTTCCTTGTCCAGTTATTTATTACATTCTTTTGTTTAATCTGCATTCTATAGCTTTCTGTAGGTCAAGCCCCCGCAGAAAGAAATTATCCATTTATCAGATATCTGTCATGAGCCCTGGGTGATTATCTGAATAGATCTACAGAATGTTGGAACAATAGGAACATTAGATGTGCCCAATCATCTCTAAGGTACTAGCTATTCCTCATCAAGTGGGGAATTTATAGCCTGCCAGGTGTTGCAGAACTGCGACTCTCAGCTTTTCTTATTATTTCTATCCTAGTGAGGTAAACTAAAATTTGTACTTCTAGATTATCTGAAGGATCAGAGTTTTTTTTTTTTTTTACTCCTGCTCTATACTAGTTAAGATTGCAGTTGTATATACAGTAGAGTTACTTGGGAGGAAGTTGCATCAAACATATCAGAAGACCATGGTAGGCCTGTATCTTCAGTTATTTGAACTAAGTAAGATTTATGTCCGGATTAGTATTAGAGACTGTATTTATCTGATTTGTGGAGTTATTCCATAGTGGCCTAATTGGTATCTTATTTAATATTGCTGATTAATAACCTGTAGGTCAGGTTATGAAATCAAGATACTTTTTCAAATCTTAATGATGTTTTTGCATTCATTCACGAGAGTTCTACATGGCATATTTGCTTAGAATTTATTCAGTGGAAATGTGTTTATCAACAATCTGGTTTTATGCCTGTTTAAAATACATGATAAATGACATGCTGTTCATGATCTTCATGGGGTTATGGTATAAAAGCGGTGGTGGCGCAGTGGTTAGAATGCAGTACTGCAGGCTATTTCTGCTGGCTGCCGGCTGCTGGCAGTTCGACAGTTTGATTCTCACTGGCTCAAGGTTGACTCAGCCTTCCATACTTCCGAGGTTGGTAAAATGGGGACCCAAATCGTTGGGGGCAATATGCTGACTCTGTATATCATTTAGAGAGGGCAGTAAAGCACTGTGAAGTGGTATATAAGTGCTATTGCTATTGCTATAATCTCACCTCCTGTAACCTGATATCCCCACAATCTGTCATCTAACTAATTTTCAAAATGGCTGAAGGATGTTGTAATCCAATACATCTGGAGGAGATCTCTTTTGTAACTTGTAAAGTAAATTGTGGTGCAATTTACTTTGCTTTGTACCACTAAACTTAATTCTTGCTATACAAGCACATTCGGCATGTCTCTGTCTCTTTCTGTCATCTAGAAGTCATCTGGATATTTGTAGTTCAGAACTGGTGGCCTTAATATGACATGAATTTCTTGTCTTTCTTACTGTAAGCCTAAAGTAAGGGGAATATTCATCTTTCACCATTTTTAATTGCATTTAACCTTTCTTTAGGAAATGGAAGTAGTAGATGGATAAACTGGGTTTATGTCAGTTGCATATAGGGCAGCACTAAAAGCCCAGTTTAGAACCCACAATCAAAATGCAAGGAGGTGGATTCTAGACAAGATTGCAATAAATCTCTAATGGCAGTGCATTAATTTGAGTTTATGGCTGAGTAGTTTTAATAAAACAAAAGTTAGTCCCAAATATATAAGCCCCTTGGGTTCCTTCACATACATTTATCTTTATTTTTGAACATTTAAAAATGCAACTCAACTGTATACAGCTTAATCAACATGAGGCTTCCTTAGGCAAACATGTACTAGATTTGGCCTAAGAGGAATTCTAATGGAAATGTTAAGTAGACTGTTTGTTGCAATCTGAACGTAGCAATAGAAAATCTGATGGGAATTGAGTATTAGAGAAAACTAACCTGATTTATATATTCCAGAATAATGCCTCAGACAGCACAAGATTTAGGCCTGCAAACCAAACATAATTAAAGCAGCTGATTCTCCACTCCCTCACCCCAGGCTCTGCTTGACAGTGTAGTCTAGACTTATAAACTGAAAAAAAAAAGATACTTGGAAGAAGTATAAAGACTGCTCTTCACCAGGCAAAGGACCAGGTGTTCAAATAGCTGGGAAAGTTTGACGATGTCCAGTCTTTCCTTGTACTTTATTCAGAGACAAACAGATGCCAATTGCCACCATTATTTGGGGGTTGTTGTTTATCGTGGAAGGATTTTATTCCAGTCTAGACTGAGTCTGTATGTTTTACTTATGCCATATCTGAGAAGTATGGCAATCTTGACTTGGTATGCAAATCACTTTCAGCAACACCTCTGCTCTGTGGTCTTAAGAAACTATAAGCAAAATGCTTGTAAACATTTATTTTTTGACTCAGTCCTCAGCTCTATGGCATGGATATAATGGTGAACTGAACTACAGAGTTCTTATATCTTCTCTCTTAGTGCAATATGATTACATGGGAGAGTTGTATTTTCTCCTTTCCTTTCCTCCTGTGTATGATTTGCTAAGACCTGATATGCCAGCTGTGGCTGCTTCTATCTCCCTCAGTGTCAGAAAATGAAGAATCAAAAGTAGTCTTTAGCCTTTCTTGATGGAAGGAGATTGCAGATATCCTTTTTCAGAGTCACTGAGAATTGGAATGGTCTTTTAGCCAACGACCCATATGTTTCCTCCTGATACTGTCTTTTTCTTTCTCTCCTTCAATAAGCTCAGTTATAATTTCATGGTTTCTAGGGTCTGCCCTATCTCTCAAGATCATTTTTATAGGGAGCATTGACTATGCCCAACAGCCAACATCTCAGCCACATCACTGACATTAAATTGATATGAAGCTGGATTTTGGGACCCCCAGCATCTTTTCACCCATGGTTTAACAAAACATAGCTTAGCACAATGTGTATGAATCAACTCTTCATGTTCTCTGAGCAGTCTATTTGTCTGAGAGAGTTTGGATTCATTGTTTTTGTTTAAGGAACATACTTTATACAAGACCTAAAGATAGCTGTTGTTGCAGGAAATCTATATTCTCTGCTCTGCTTTTGGAGGAATCTTCCAAAAGGGCTGATAGAGACCAAGCTATTACCGATGCAATGTGGTAAAACTGAACAAGTGGCTGTTCAGTTTCAGATTAGAAAAAGTCCACAGGCCTTTGTAGCACTCTTAACACTAGGGAGCACACTTTCCTTAAAAATAAGACTCACTGGCAGAAATAGCTGTGGGAAAAGTCAAAGGGAAATCCAGGCCAGTTCCCTTTCAAAGCTGCAATTTGGCACTGCTCCGACCAATGTTCTGTTGTGGAGAATGACAAAGCATCCAGATATGATAGTGCTAATGGTAAACAATGGCAGCTTCTCCAGGGCTTGAGGAGAAATGCTTTATTTATAGTTTGGTGCACAATGCAGGAACAGGAGTTGATTTTATGTAGTGTATATTGTTTGAACTTTTCACCCTGCCTTTGCAAGTGAAAATTCACATGGCAAATGAGTCTTTAATTTGGCATTATGGTTCTTGTAAGAGTGAGAGATTTACAATTACTGAACAATGGGACAGAACATTTTAAGAGAGGGAAAAGAAGAATCTATACTTTGTATTGATTAACTCATTATTGGTAGTGTTGTGCTGCTACCCAAAATGGTTCATTTACTTCTTGCATGTAGCAGATCAATGTTGCCATGTTTTCTTGCTGGAGAAAGTCCAGCCACTAAAGACATCTGGCAAGTCACTCTTGGATGAAGAATGTGGATGAAGGTTATGGGTCTTTGATCAGATTCAGCAAGGTTCTTTTTAATTATTATGTAGAAAGTCGATCCTCTTTTCTATTTCTCCTTGTAGTTAGGAAATGACTTTGGGGCAAATTCCAGGATCTCCCTCAACTGATGAGAGAAAGGCCACCAAACACAACAGGGAGTTACAAAATATTCAGGTAAGTGGAGTGTTACACAGTGCCATTTAATATCTAAATATGAAGCTCCATTGTCTAAGACAAGTATGAGTAAATGCTTCCAATGCTTGCACTGCCATGAGAATAATCTGTATGGGGATAGTGGTTAGGGCCAGAGCCCAAAATGGGTGAGAATTTTACTCTCTGTCACATTTTATATTTGAAATACAGTATCTCTCTTTAACTGATAAACCAAAGACCTTAATTATTTCATTTGTTATCTTTTTGCTTTACTTGGTATCATGGTATTTATATCTCTAAATAAATAAATTTCTTTCTGCCATGGAGCAGGCTGCAAGGAAGAAACAAATGCCTTTCAGTAGAAGCCAGAACTGATCTCTTGCAGAAGGCTTTTGAAATTAGGTTGCGAGCAGCATGAAATTAGATGGAGGGTTGCTTCTGGCTTTAGGACCACACTTGGTTCACTCTTGATCTAAAACTATGAAGCACAGAATCTGAAATTACTTAGTTACACTATTGCTTCTAGTTAGCTTATGAATACAAGGATTGGAGACATTGCCGGAATGTTTTTGTTCTTACAATTTTTGAGTTTGGCAATTCAGATGTTTATTAATTACAGTTAGCTTTTTTGTTGCTCATGTATAACTGGTTAAAGGTGTAGGAAAACCACTTGTAAAAAGATATGATATTTTTTTTTTAAATGGAAATCAAAATTTCTACCAAACAAGGAAGCAGGAAAATTGAATAGCTTTCAGGAGCCACTTTGGTCTAATGGTTATAGCATTAGCCTGGAAACCAGAAGACCCCGAGTTCTAGTTCCACCTTAGCCATGAAAGCTAGCTGGGTGACTTTGGGCCAGTCACTCACTCTCAGCCCAACCCATCTGACAGGGTTGTTGTGAGGAAAATAAGAGGAGGAATGTATGTTGGATATGTTCTCCACCTTGAGTTACTTGTGAAAATAATAAAGGTGGAATATATATAAATAAATGAATAAATAAGTACAAACAATGAAAAAAAGACCCTTCACAAGGATTCAAACATTAGCACAAGCATGTTTCTAATATGGTATCTGCAAAGGAAGGAAAGGATTCTTACCCCTCCCCTGTCTCTCACACACACTCACACATCAGAAAACTTTTACAAAGACTATTACTTAGGTTCTATCTTGCAACCCATTCCCATTTTAGAAGAGCAGTTGTATGTGGATAATAAGAGGAGAATCATTTTGTATGGACCTCCAATTGAATCTGGAGCACATTTTTGAGCCTACAGGAAAGCTCATTCAATTCATTTGCTCCCCTTCAATTAAACCAGTGCTAGAATCATTGTGGCCTATGTTTTACTATGATTATGATTATATAATAGCATAGCCAGTATAACTCTTGCCTTGTGCTGATTTGAAACTTAGCAGAACGATATTTTTTTTTAATTAATAGTTTTCGGTTTGAACTTCCAACTTCTCTCTGTGATTAATTAAAAAAAAATCCACCGTTTTTCCAGTCACCTGAGATAGAAGTGTTCTACCCAAACAAGGTGATAGGTCTTGTTTGTCAGACAAACTCAGTTTTAAATTTGTAGTAGAAATTATAAATTTATAGTAGAAGTAGTGAATCATTCCTGCAACCTCAACATTAATGAGAGAATCAGAGCTAGAACCTTTCTCTCTCAATAAACTAAATATAGACTTTATTGTTGTTTATTGTTACTATAACTAATATGTCTCCTATCATTATATATTGTATATGTATGTATATGCATGTGTGTATGTATATACTGTATGTGTCAGAGGTGGGTTCCTGCCAGTTCGGACTGGCTCTATAGAACTGGTAGCGGGAATTCCCCCCCACTCGCTGAACTGGCAGCGATGGCCGGCTGGACATGCCCCCGAACTGGCTCTCTCGGTGGCGCCTACGGTGGCGCTATCTTG
Organism: Thermophis baileyi; assembly: GCA_003457575.1. Classification (NCBI taxonomy): domain Eukaryota; kingdom Metazoa; phylum Chordata; class Lepidosauria; order Squamata; family Dipsadidae; genus Thermophis; species Thermophis baileyi. Next base: position 4,105,958 of record QLTV01004233.1, on the reverse strand, counting down.
TTTTTTGCTTCTGCGCATGCACAGAAGCTGGGTTTTTAGCACTGCGCCCGTGTGGTGCGCCCACGCGGCACGCCCACGCGGCACGTGAGGAAGCGAACTGGCAGCGAGGTAAGCCAGAATCCACTCCTGGTATGTGTGTAGGTATATAGTGTGTGTATGTGTATAATACATATATTTCATAAATCAATCTATTTCAAATTCATTATGTCTGATCTTTAGGTTCACCTATAATTTATTTGCTTCATTTGTTTTAGAATCCAACACAGGCATTAGGATTTTCAAAAATCAGTGAACATCAAAGTTTTGATTTTAAGTTTGAATTCAGAAACTTTCTCAAAGACCATTAATTGTAGATTTTTAATATCTTACATTCTACTTTTCTACAATTTTTACCATAACATGACTTCAGAATGCAATTGATAAAACCCAGCAATTTTATCAGCAAGGTATATTGGATAGTCTTTTTGAACATTATTGTTGAAACCTGCAAATATTTTATAAATAAGATATCCTTAAAATCTATAGCCTTAAAATTCTAAAAGAGAATGCATCCATTTTTAAACTTTCAAATATCATTAATTATGTATTTGAAAACATGTATAAAATAAAGTGTGAGAAACATTACATTTAACCAGCTACAATGCATCCTAATGTAAGTTGAAATTGAAATTCAGTCTTCATTGGTTTGTGAATTAAAATTCTCAGCATTATGAAAGAAACAAAACAACTGGTCCAGATATTGAAAGCGTATAAACCTTGTAAACAATAGCACCACCATGAGCCTGCCCCCAAATTATTTCCATCAGCTCCCTATGTTTCCAGTTTTGGGTCTCAGCATGATATTCTAATCTCTTCTTAACACTGTTTATATGATGTCCTATCTAATTAGGAAAAATGAGATATAATGCAAGTGCTTATGCCAGAAGTAGTTTAAATACAGCAGTAAAACAGAAATGGACACTTTCCCACCTTCCAGTAGCCTTGGATTGAATTTGAAAATCCTGTTTCTTAGGTTAACAGTATTTTCCCCCCTCGTTTTTTTATGTCTCTATTCAGCTATAAAGTAGGAGACAAGTGAGGTTTAAACTGAGCAGCAGTTTTGCTTCTTCGGGGACAAAAGCAAAAAAAGTAAACTAGAAGTCTTTGTGCATGTTCAGAAATCTTTTCTATGGCTTTTGTATTATAACTCAATACTCTGAGTCAGTTGCCCTGCTAATACTTTATTGATCTTGTTTAAGTGCTAATGATAGAACCAATCAGACAATGATTCATATTCCCAGAGATACCAATTGAAAAGCAAATAGTCTGTGTTGAGAGTAAGGGATGAATGGAGCTGGCTGCAGAACCACTACAATATTATCTACAAAGGGTCAAAGCTGCTAAAAAGCAATACAAAATTGTATTACATGAATGTACCATGCCTCACCCAAACAGTAATGATGACTTTCAACCCAGAAGCTGGATGGGGTGGCAACCTTACATTATAGCTAGGATTTGCACAATCTCAGATGTAATAGGATCAAGCAAGTTTGGGATGTGCTGCAAAACTGTACATAAATGCCTAGGTAAAAGAACAATACTGTATATATGGGAAATCATCTCTCTTGTTGTTGTGTTTTCATACACTTTTTTGTGCTTAAAAATTTTAGGCTATCATCCTAAGCACACTTTTCTAAAAGTGAATTTCAGGATATTGCTAGATTTTCTTTGTAATGCATACAGTATGTATTTGAATGAAATAAAGTCATTATAACTGGTAATTTTCCATTACTCAAGCACCACTCTTCTAGCTCTGCTATTTTTGAGTGACGGCTAGCTTTGCTTATTTGAGACTGAGGTCAAGTTGTTTGTTAAGGAAGTGAACATTATTTAAAGTCCATAGATAGAATCTAATGTTGTAATGTACTATTAGATTAACTATCAGAGACTGTTTATGTCATTGGGATAAGGTACAAAAATCTTAAAACCAGAGGGGGGGGGGAAGCAATGAATTGGCTCTCAAATAACCTACCGTATATAGCCTAACTCGCATGTACATATGTGTGTGTGTGGATCATTAGTGAGAAGGTGAGAAATGAACTTAGGCCAACTGGGTTGAAGGATACATCAATAAATCTGTCTCTCTCTCTCTCTCTCTCTCTCTCTCTCTCTCTCTCTCTCTCTCTCTCTCTCTCTCTCTCTCTCTCTCTCTCTCTCTCTCTCTCTCTCCCTCCCTCTCCCTCTCCCTCTCCCTCTCCCTCTCCTCTCCCTCTCCCTGCCTCCCTCCTCCTTCCTTCCCAAGGGTGGTAAATTATGCATATTAGTTCCAGAGCTGGCACATTATCAGTATGTATCCGGTGATTTTAAACATGGATCTAAAGTAGGAGTCCCCAAACTTGGCAATTTTAAGACTTGTGGACTTCAACTCCCAGAATTCTCCAGCCAGCTATGCTGGCTGGAGAATTCTGGGAGTTGAAGTCCACAAGTCTTAAAGTTGCCAAGTTTGAAGACCTCTGATCTAAAGCCTCTCTTGATCCAATCACAAACATTCCTCTGATGTAGCCCAGCTAAATAATGCTTCTGGGCCAGAGGACTCTCTTTATGTGTAGAAAGAGGAGAGCTAAACAAATGTTCTGCTCATTCCACCAGATGAAACAGATTTGGCATACACTGTAGACTTTTTTCAAGCAATGCCATCTGATGGGAGGCATGCGTTGTCTGTTTTGGTGCTCACCCTTGTGGAACAGATTGCTTGCCCAAAATATTTTAATGGTACCAACTTTATTGGGCCTTTCATAAGGTTTTAAAATCCTGGCTATTCCCATAGGCATATGGTCGGAATGTAGCATGAGTTTATTTCTAAGAGAAGTTGTATATTGAATTGTGTCCTTGTTTGCTAATCTGTTCTCTTTGCTGCGCACTGTTTTATGATTTTCTTAAATGTGTTTGTAAACTATCCAGACTCATTTCATCAGCTTGTGCAGGCCATACAAGATGGCCAGTGGCTAAATATCTTATGGCTTCTGATATCCTTTCTGGAGGTCACAAGCATATAGCAATAGCAGTTAGACTTATATACAGCTTCATAGTGCTTTACAGCCCTCTCTAAGCGGTTTTACAGAGTTAGCATATTGCCCCCAACAATCTGGGTCCTCATTTTACCCACCTCAGAAGGATAGAAGGCTGAGTCAACCTTGAGCCGGTGAGATTTGAACCGCTGAACTGCAGCTAGCAGTCAGCTGAAGTAGCCTGCAGTGCTGCACTCTAACCACTGCGCCACCACGGCTCTTATGAACTAGAAAGTATGCTCCTCTAATGGTTAAGGCACCAGGCTAGAAATCAGGAGACAAGAGTAGTAGAAAGCCATCTGTGTGACTTTGGACCAGTCATTCTCTCAGCTCAACTCATCTCCCAGGGTGGTTGCTGTGGGGAAAATAGGAGGAGGAAGGAATATTATTATTGCCTTGAGTTATTTATAACAATAATAAAGACGGGATAAAAAAATCTTTTGAAATGCTGCAAATAGTCACTTTACTGCTGTGCTTCAGTTTCTCATAAGGTTAATATATCATCATTTCACCCAGCAGTTGAGTGAGACGTCTCAAACTGACAACTCTTCATACACTACTATTCCTGATCCCATTACAAGCATTATTTTTCGTATTAAAAGTAATAGGACATTCTGCCCACTTCCCTTTTATGTCTCCAGATTCCACAATTTTTCACTCCATTTTATGTGTTATCTATACACAAATGTGTGTGGGCAGTTTTTTGTATCTATGAAAGTGTGTAACCTTTACCGATCAATGGTGACCGCTTGTTGAAAAGCTTTCCCAACAATTTATTTTTCCACTGAGGATAACATTGTGACAACATTTTGTACTATGAGATACAATGGGGAAAAAAAAAAACCAGATTGCCGATATATATAAATGCTGCTTGTTGTTAATTTTTGTTCGTTTGTTTGAAGGGGTCATTTAGCCTCATATTGGGAAAGAAAGAAAAAACCTATCTTTATAAAGAAATGGGTGAAACCAGGAACCGCAAAGTAACCTGTGGTGAAATTCAGAGACAAATGAACAAATATATAGCTGCCAATGACTGACCCTTATTACTGTTGGACGAGGTTAAATTAGACTTCAGAAACGTGTTATTAATAGGGCTTTTAAAAATTAAATTAAAAGAAGGATGGGGCATTTCAAAAACAGTCAAATTTACTCTATGGAAGAGACCTGCTAAGAAATCTTGTACTGGTAGTTCTCGACTTACAACAGTTCATTTAGTGACTGTTCAAAGTTACAACGGCACTGAAAAAAGTGACTTATTACCATTTTTCATGCTTACAACCATTTCAGTATCCCCATGGTCATGTGATCAAATTTGGACACTTGGACACTCCCTCATATTTATGACGGTTGCAGTGTCCTCAGGTCATGTAATCTCCTTTTGCAATCTTCTGACAAGCAAAGTCAGTGGGGAAGCTGGATTCACTTAACAACCATGTTACTAACACCTGCAGTGATTCATTTAACAACTGTGACAAGAAAAGTTGTAAAATGGAGCAAAACTCACTCAACAAATGTCTCACTTAGCAACAGAAATTTTGGGCTCAATTGCGATCATAAATTGAGGACTACCTATACACGTCCAGATACACAGCCGAGGTGGCGCAGTGGTTAGAGTGCAGCACTGCAGGCTACTTCAGCTGACTGCTAGCTGCAGTTCGGCAGTTCAAATCTCACCGGCTCAAGGTTGACTCAGCCTTCCATCCTTCCGAGGTGGGTAAAATGAGGACCCAGATTGCTGGGGGCAATATGCTGACTCTGTGAACCGCTTAGAGAGGGCTGTAAAGCACTGTGAAGCGGTATATAAGTCTAAGTGCTATTGCTATTGCTATAGATTCTGTCACCTTCCATGATCAGTTTTGGATCTGTAAATGATCCAAGGTAGTTTGCAAAAATGAGAAAGAGGGGAGTCTGTCTTTATAACTTTTGTATTAGGCTATTAAGAAGCTTCTTCAGGTTTTTACATATAATACATTAGTGATTTAACCACTTTGGCAAGACTCTAAAGCACAAGATTTCTCCTAGCTCAAGAGCCACATTAGAAGGAATGCTCTAAATTGAGATTGATTGTAGATAAAGTGTAGGTTGTAGGCGTTTGAGATTGACAGGAGTAAATTAAGTCTGTTCAGGCTTAGGATGTAGAAAGTTCATGTTCTGGTTTGTTGCTGTTCTATAGTTGGCTCTGGCTACCTCCTATTTTAAACTGGAGACTTTCTTTTTATGCATAATTTTTTTTCCATCTATGTTTTTAGCCCCCATCCTTAACCTCAGCCATGCATGAGATTGAACCCTGAAAAAGGGTGTCATGATGCAATAGCTTGTGTAAAAAAACAAAAACAAACCCTTGAGCATCAATAACAAAAACAGTTTGCTATGGTGGTAATGATCATCCATTATATGGTCTAAATAAGCAAATGCTTCATCCTTTTGAGACAAACAAATTCAGATTCAGCTATTTATTTTTGTTTCTGTCAACCATGCATCTGTACAAAGGGAGGAGCCTTTACAAAACAAAATAATACAAAAGGCTGAAACTCTAATTTAGCATTTACTTGAATATAAAAAGATTAAACTGAGATTTTTTTTGAGGGCTAAGCTTTCTACTTGTCTAAACAAACTTGTTAGGTCTTAATAGAAGAGCCGAGGTGGCGCAGTGGTTAGAGTGCAGTACTGCAGGCTACTTCAGCTGACTGTTCAGCAGTTCAGCGGTTCAAATCTCACCGGCTCAAGGTTGACTCAGCCTTCCATCCTTCCAAGGTGGGTAAAATGAGGACCCAGATTGTTGGGGGCAATATGCTGACTCTGTGAACCGCTTAGAGAGGGCTGTAAAGCACTGTAAAGCGGTATATAAGTCTAAGTGCTATTGCTAAGTGCTATTGCTAATATCTCTTAATATTATTAAATATTAAAGTGTGATTTTTCATATTCTTACAAAAATGAAGGGATGAGTTCTACTTACCTTCCCTACCGGTTCGCATCGCGATGGAAGTGTGCGTTTTGCGCGCGTGTGCTCTCTTTGTTTGCGCGCGTGCCTACGTCATGACACAGAAATGACCCTCTGCGCATGCGCAGAACCCTCTGCGCATGCGCAGAGGGTTTTTTTGCCAGCCGCGGTGACCGGAGAACCGGTTCGTGGGCGTGGACAGCCGGCCATCACTGCCGGTTCAGCGAGCGAATGCAATTTTCCGTTACCGGTACAGGAGAACCGGTCCAAACCGGCAGCAACCCACCACTGGTGAACATGTTTCCGACCTAACACCTAACGCTACTTAAAAACTATTTTTCTTGAACATAAATGGAAGCTTTATATTTTCCACAAAAATGTTTGTATTAGCTATCGTGGTTTACGGTTTGGAAAGTATATATAACTATCAACATGTGTTTTTTTTAAATGACATGCAGGTTAGTTTTTTGCAAGAAAAGGAGGATATGCACACACATACACACACATATACTGTACACACACACACACACACACACACACACACACACACCCACACAGAGAGAGAGAGAGAGAGAGAGAGTTTCTGGAATCCGGCTGATTAATGCAGTCACAACAATACTCCTGAAATAATGGCTTGATACCATTTAAGCCTAGGTTTATTTTTTGTCATTTTAGCAGTCCCTCTTGAAGGCATTGGAATATAGTCAAATTGTCTTTTTAACTACAAATTTAGAAATCCAGTTAAAAAAAAGCCTTGTTATTCAAAAATTATAATACCAAAGAGAATAAACCCCATTTTTATTTGTATTCATTTTTTTTATTTTATTCATTTTCTTTCATCTGAAGACTGTATACAGAATGCGATACAGGAGGAATGTAAAGGTCTGGGCTGCTTACCAGATTTACTTATCCTTGCGATCTCTCTCCGTCCCTTGGCAATTCAGACTGAGGTGATGGCCTCAGTCTTTGAATCAGTGAGATATATAAGATGTAATGTGATTTAGCATATTTATCCAGAAGGGATTTCTAGTTTCTTCTCCTAGCTAGGTGTGATGTCTTTGATGGTAATAAATGGTGATGAGAAAGAACAAAGCGAATAGAATAACTGAGTAGCAGTGACAAACGGGGGAAAAGCATGAAGATTAGCTAACTCTTTTTGGAAATTAGGCTAGGATAATTTCCTCCCTTCTAAGATGACAGTGATGTGAGTCAAATGCCTTCCCTTCCTTCATTCTTTCCTTCCTTCCTTCCTTCCTTCCTTCCTTCCTACTTGCCTCCCCTCCTCACTCCCTCATACATACATTTCTTGTAATTATTTCAATTTTCGTACATCAATTCTTTGAAATACACTGACTACATCATGCATTTTTACAAATGGCTGTATATGCATTCTAATCTTTAGAAACCATTATAATAGATACCTACAGCCCTCTGACATTCAGCAATACCTAAGACCTGCTTACTTAATGGGAATTACGAGTTTCTTCTAGTTCCTTTTGAGTGATGGGATTTCAGCTTTGTTCCTATGGCTGCATGGGTGTTACATTTGGAAAGAGAACTCTAGAAGAGCAGTAGATCTAATGGAATCTTCCCCCTCCTGCAGAAGTATTAGGAGGATAAAAGGCAAAGAGATCTTTAAAATGTCATGTGTCCATCTGCAATGTTCTTTGCAGCTATGATTTGCCATTACATTCTTTTGTTTTTATTATTATTTTTCTATTACCCAGCCTAGCCATCTGCTATGAAATTTCTGGATAGTCTCCCATCCAGCTAGTAATCAGGGCTGACTTAGCTTCTAAGATCAGGCAGGTTTGGCTAGGTATTGCCACCTTCTAGGGCAGGGGTGTCAAACTCAATTTCATTGAGGGCTGCATCAGAGTTCTGTTTGACCTCGGGGGACCAGAGTGGGCATGGCCGGGGTAGGCGTGGCCAGCATGATGTCACTTGTGTTGGGGGGCGCTTGTGGTGGCCTGAGTGTTCTGCCAGTGAAAACAGGCTCCCAAGCTCCATTTTCGGCTGGGATGGCCTCCTGCAACCCTCTGCCAGAGAAAATGGAGCTGGGGGGGCATGTGCGGTCCTCGTGAGCTCTGTTTTTGACTGGGATGGCCTGCTGCAACCCTCTGCCAGTGAAAATGGAGCTCCTGAGCTCTGTTTTCACTGGCAGAGGCACTGCGGGCCAGTCCTTTGCTATTTCCAGGGCGGCCCTGCAGCCCAGATCTAAGCACCCCATGGGCCAGATCCGGCCTCCAGGCCTTGAGTTTGACACCCCTGTTCTAGGGCTATCTGGAGGACAAAGTGGCACAAATGAGCCTGATTAGTTACACAGTTCTGGTGGTAGTGCCTGCAGACAGATATTATAGCAAGACTCAGAGATATTGTGAGTTGTTGTAGCTCCAGTAAGGAACAAATGATTAACTTAACAGGCCATTGCTGCAAATTCACAAGACTTTGAGCTATTGGCAGCTATTATAGACATTTAGAAAATATCTAAGAACTTGGCTCTGCCCTCTTGCCTGGGGGTGACAGAGGGACACACAGTTGTAGGGCTGGTTCACGGTCTGAAGGCCCTGCCCCTGCCTTTTAATTACCTTTTAATGTTGATTTTTTTTAATGTTGCCTCTCTTTTAAATTTTTATATTCAGTTGTTATGTTTTTAACATTTTATTTTATCCCTGTGAGGGAGATGGGCAGTTTCTAAATAAAATAATAATAAAATAAAATAAAATAAAATAAAATAAAAAAATAAAATAAAATAAATAAAATAAAATAAAATAAAATAATAAAATAAAATAAAATAAAATAAAATAATAAAATAAATAATAAAATAAAATAAAATAATAACATAATAAAATAAAATAATAATAAAATAAAATAATAATATCAATAAATAAATAAATAAATAAATAAATAAATAAACTATTAGAGAAATTGCTTCAAGAAATTTCAGATATATTTCCCCACGTAGCCATAGGTATGCAGATAGATACAGTATATGACGAATAGCTTTTATTTGAACTGGGCTGATGGTTTACGATGACAGTATAACTTGTACATCCTGAATTAACAAAGAAACATAGCATTTAAGTACCTGGATTTTCTTCGAGCTTTAATAATTTTTAATTTCTTGATCCAACAAATTTTTAATGGGTTGTTGCCAATGGGAGAAGTAAATGCGTACATTATTTTAAAAAAGGAAGAATTTTACTTGCTTTTAATTTATTACATTGTTTCCTGTCTACTTCTACAAGAGTCCGGGCAATTTACCAAAAAATCTCCCAGAAACAGAGCAATAAAACTACTATTCAGTGAACAGTTAACACCAAAATTTCTGTCATTGTCAGAAAGTATCTATAAACAGAATAAATTTCAGTACTGCTGAAAAACCTAAGTTTTCAAAGTGTAGCGATGTTTCTACAACAGTTGGCCCAGGCAAAGGTCAATTTTTCAGAATAACTTGTTATGTTTTCTTTTCGGTGGTAGATTGCATGATTAGTTTGGCAACTGTATAAAGCATTGTCATCATTTGGAGACAGTCTTTTATTTCAATATGACCTTGCTTTGAAGAACAGCCTGGTCTGCTTCAAAGTGGAGAGACACAAGGCAGTTCCATCTTAATCTTAGGCACTCCAGTTCAGTCTTCCCCTAATGGTAAGATGTGTTGATGGTGATGTGATAATGGTTAGATGAGCTGCATTTCTAATGTGCAATGGTGCAAATGAAGTGTAAAGCAGCATCTCTATCTTTTTTTGAGTGCTGTGGCATAATTACAAATCATATCAATCATAGACTCATAGGGCTGGAAGTGACCTTGGAGATCTTCTAGTCCAAACTCCTGCCCAAGGCAGGAATCCTTATTCCATCCTGGACAAAGGATTGTCCAATTCTTTTTTTTAAACCTTCAAAGATGGAGCATCTGTAAGTCTGGGAAACAAGCTGTTCCATTGACTAATTATTCTCATTGGAAATTTTTTCTTAGTTCCAAGTTGGATCACCTTCTGACAAGTTTCCACCCATTGCTTGTTGTCCTTCCCTCACATGCTTTGGTGAATAAATTGATGCCCTCTTCCCTGTGACAGCTCTTCAAGTATTAGAAGACAGCTATCATGTCATCTCTAAGCTTTCATTAGGCTAAATATAGTACCTAATCCCATTAGATGTTCATCATACGGTTTAGTCTCCAGACACGTTATCATTTTTGTTGCTCTTCTCTTCAATCTTTCTAGGGTCTCAGCATCTTTTTTGTCTCATGGTGATCAGAACTGGATGCAGTATTCCAAGTGTGGCCTTACTAATACAGTATAGAGAGATACTATCACCCCTTGTGATCTTAATACTATCCCTCTGTTTGTTGCGGACAAAAATAATTAGAGGTGAAATGAATCTTGTTCCCATGCTCTCAATCCTCAAGAATAAGACCGGAGTCCAGGAAAGAATAAAAGTAATATATTTGCATAACGAAAATAAGAACATCTAAAGTCTGTGTCTACATGATGAAGGACAAAGAGAACAAAAGAAAGATTAACACATGCACAGTACAGGTATCACATGGCTGCATATCAGTGTACATTGTCGTTTCAGAATAAGAGTCCAGCTGACAAATAAATATGAACGTAGTGACAAAGTTGATGCAGTCCAGAACTGAATTGGCTTTTTTGGCGGCTGCAGCACACTGCTGGCTCATACTTATGCAATGGTCACCAGGACACCTAGATCACTCTCATAGTGATAGTACAATTGCCTATTGTACCTGTGCATTTGTTTTTTTCCTGCCTAAATGCAAGATCTTACTTTTCTCATTAATGAACTGCATCTTGTTGATAGGAGAAACCCACTTTGCAGGCTGATGTTGATGAAACATCCTATTTGAATCTAGATGATAGGTGAAATCTCACTTGAGTTCTTTTTACTTCATGACTCAGTATGATGGTTTTGTAGAGATCAGCGTGTGGAACTGGTGTTTAATCTTCTCCATCATCATAGCATTTTCTTGCAGGTGCAGGACCTGCTTTTTTGATCCCTCACCTTTGGATCAATGAGTGCCATTTCACATGATCAAATGCAATAATCAGGTCCAACTTCATGATTTTCATGTTTGTGTTAATTGTATCTTGCCATCTTTGCTTTGGTCTTCTGCCTGGGGATTTGTCATTGATGTTAAAATTGTAAAAGGTACAGGCAGTGGTGTGGGATCCTGCTCATAGAAAGTGGCTGTACCATTGCAGGCATTTTTTCTGCATTTTCTCTGCTATTCATACAACACCCATCTGCTGCCTTGGTGTATCATTGCTGGCATGGTCAAGAAGGCAACTCCTTAATGACCAACAGAGCATGAGTATTTCCATGGCCTGTAAAGGTTGCTGAGAACGTTTGATGGTTGGCCAGGTCCTCCTTGTTGATGCCACTGGAAACTACTCTCACTCAAAGGTGGTGCTGAACTGAATCTGTACCAACTAATGTGAAGCTTGGGTGACAAACCAGTTGATAAATTTTTGTCACAACTAATGTATAAACAACCATATACAATAAGAAACTTGTGTTCATTGAATTTTCTGCTTCTGTTCCTGCTGATCCAACGTTTAGTGCAGGTGCTAACATTATATTTTATTTTGTTTGCACAGAAAGAATATGCTGCAGAATAAACACATGGTACAGGAAATAGTCTGGAATTGATATTTAATTCATTGTTTGAATTGCTTTTTGTGAGTCTGTGACCTACCTTCTAAAGTTAATGTATAACCAGTCAACAGAACTGTAAGGGTAACCAAAGTTAGCCGTTCCAATTCAAAGAATTTGGCTGGAATATATCTGTCTCAGTGATCTATGGAGTGACTAACATGTCTAGAAGGGCTTTTTACTTTTCGCATGAAGACCAACTAGAAATAGCTGTATTATTGTGCTCATAAATATTGTACTAAGAGACGAATCATAGCATTGTCTATTTGTGCTGGATCCCTTGTAGCAAACAGGAATTTTTTCCCCATGTTCTCATCGTCCATGCTCTTCCATGCTCTGTCTTCAGTGCACAGAAGCCATATGAGCACTTCCATCCTAAGCATTTTAGCCAGAAAGATGAGCTGTTGTGTAACACAGAAAGCTCCTCCTCAACAATTTTACCTTTCCATCTGTGACATTGGAAGTTTGGGAAGTGAGGAATAACACTATGCTTACAGGATAAATTATTAATCTAGGAAGAACACGGGAACTCAGAAAGCTCTTGTGGAGAGATTCAGACATGTTTATGCTTGTGATGAAAGTTGGAAGTCACTTCTTTATATAGTTCTTGTTTTTTTGTATTTCTTTATTTTTTCTCCTTTATTTTTTCCTGCACTTTTTATTCTATCTTGCTATTCTCTTCTCTTTCTCTTTTTCTAAATTCAGTTTGTATTAGTTTGTACCATTGTAATTAAAATTATTGTTAAAAATTATGTTAAAAATGAAGATAGTCAGACATTTGATCCACTAAGCCACTTACTATCAATAGTGATTGAGGGTGGCTCTCCAATTTTTCAAGCAAGATTCTTTGTAGCCTACCTGGGACCTTGATTACAAAAAGCTTGGTTGGTAAGCCCCCCCCCCCTTTAAAAAATATTTCCATAATATCTTGAAGGATTTTATAGCACATTGAGTTTGGATATCCTTACTCTAGTAAAGAGACATAGATGTCTTTACTTTTCCTATGAGCATTTGTCCAGGTTTTCATGATAACAAACTTCTAGCTGTTGCTTAGAAATATTTTGATAGCATATACAGTATATTGTATCGTCTCCAAGTCCATCTCTAGCATTCTCTCTTTGCCCTGTGTGTGCATGATCTTTCTCTTTATGTGTAATCTGTATAGTTTTTGGAAGAAAGTTCAAATTTTACAGCAGATATGCTTTGATTCAGTGAAATTTCAGCTGTAATAAACATTGAGGGCTCTTAAGTTCAGGTGAAGCTAAACTGGACTGCAGTTTGGCAATTAAGCTACAGGAATGCTAAGTATTTATGTCATTTTTCAGAAATACAATCTTAAGTGGAGAAATACACTGGTATTGCTAATTAAAATAGAATGAGTATGAAACTAGTTAGCTAAAGCAAAAATGAAGATTATTTTCCAGTAGCAAAGCAGAGTCAAGAAATATTCTGTAAACTATCAACTGAACTATTGAGCTCAGGACTACTCACAACTATATTTTGACTAACATTTCAAGACCTTTTTGCTCATGTTAGAATGATATTTTTTACATGATAGTATTAATAATTAGGTATGCCTTATTAGGACCCTTCTTAAAGCATCTAATTCTGTCACTCTGAAATAAGGAAGTTCCTTTGCATCTAAGAACTCCATCTCTCTGATGTGTAATGCAGGACTACAAAAACAAAACAGGAGAAACCACAGCATAAGACTGAAGAAAATGGCAATGGGACTTAAAAATACCCTACTGTTATGATCCTAGACAGTACCATAAAACTATTATAAATGCTTTAATGATTTTAATAGCAAGAGCAGAATAAAATAAATCATACAGCCAGGAGAAAACTTTCCAGGTGTTTCCCTTGTAACTTGGGGATTGGAGCTACTGAGTACCTTTGGAAGCACTAGATTATTTGATCTGGATTTGGCAAGAAACTTATGAAGTGATATGAGCCTGTAGTTCTTTTTCAGCTCAACTTACCTCATACTATTGCTGCTGTGGGAGAAAAACAGATGCAGGGAGTTTTAGACTGTCTTGAACTCCTGTGTAAAAGACTGGATATAAAACTAAGAAATCATCCATCCATCCATCCATCCATCCATCCATCCATCCTTTTATTTGTTGATGTGAACAGAAAAAAAATGCAATGTATAACCTTGTTGGAAAAGTAATTTATTTTATTTATTAAATATATTTCTACATCACCACAATCAAATCAACTTCTTGCAGTTTACATAGGAAAAAAACATAAAACATATCCAGTGCTACAAATAAAAACAAAGCATCCTTCAACAATACAAAGAAGATAGAATAAAAAGATGGTAACATCAAATTAAATCGGGGGAAAGCTCTGTGAAACAGCTTGATCTTCAACAACTTTTGAAAGACCAACAACAGGGGACCTAGCCTAATCTCCAGTAAATAATGCAATAAACTTGCATAATTTATGAATCATAAAGATTCAGTTTATGCTTATGTTTTCTGGTGATTAAGCCAGTGAGTGACTTTTGAGTGAAAATGCACTTGGTAAAATAGAATGGTATGATCCTGTGATAGCTTGTTCCTCCTTTTTGTAGTTCTGGTCTGGCCATTGACTGCAATAAAGGACTCAACGATTTTGAGTTGGGTTTCTCATGAGCTGCAAGGCTGGCTAGGAAAGGACTTTCGCTGCTCAGAAGGCATGCTGTAGACAGTGTTTCTCTGCTGGCTGGGGAATTCTGGGAGTTGAAGTCCATGCATCTTAAAGTTGCCGAAGTTGAAAAACACTGCTCTAGTATGTCAACCATTGGAAGTGCTGGGGGTTTAGGAAAGGGATGGTTGAGGAATGAGTTTGGGATATATCTCCAACTTCAATACAATTTACCTGAAGTTTTGAACTACTATGATTGTTGCAACTAAGATAATGAAAGATTAGGAACTACCATGCCACTGCCTAAAGAGTCTTATATTTCATGCAGTGAATTGATTTCTTCAAGGATCTGATTGGGACCCATTATGCCATAATGACTTTTCATAGATAATCAATCAAATAGGTTCCCCCGGATTATAGGGTTGTTATTTCCATGTAACAGTGTATATTGCCCTAAGGTGCATATTGATCTGCTCTGAGAGGGAGCAGTATGTTTCTAGGCAACCATTTTAATGCCATTTTGCAGAATACTATTATAGTCATGTTACAGAAATTAGCATTTTCCGGACCAGAAAAGGAATCTACTAATGGAGCAGGAATGATAATCCACAAATGCTTTCAGTGACTTACTGGGTTGCTTCATGTTGAATGAATGGAAACTCTCTCAAATTTTTAGAGCTGAATTCTTTATTTAAATAGGGTAGATCCTAGCACCAACTTTTCCATTCTTTCCCCTATGAAGAAAAAATCAATATGTCCAAGTAAAACTAAAATGTAATAAAGTTGAGAAGATTCAAATCTTTAGCTGAATGTCCTAAACATGGGAGCCACTTGTCAGGGATGCTTCAGCCCATGTTCATGCTCAGAGGTGGGTTCCTACCGGTTCTAACCAGTTTTTTAGAACAGTTAGTAGCTCGGCAATGACGTCACGGAGCCGGTTCCGTCGGTGTCTCCGTGGGTGCCGCCATCTTGGATTTTGCTTCTGCGCATGCAGAATTTTTTGATTGCTGCGCACGCACGGCGCGACCCTGAGCAAACTGGCAGCAAAAGGATCCAGAACCCACCCCTGTTCATGCACCAAGGAAAGGTCAGACTCAGTGCTATATCTCATTCACAATTTTTTTTCATTAACATCTATGATGTAACTGGACCAATTAGCAAAAAGAAAATCCAATATGTCAAGTTCCACTTCTTCAGCTTTTCAGATCAGATTAAAAAGGCACTATAATTTATATTTCAATCAGGTTGAAATATTCCAGAGAAGGACATTTATTATTAATGAATATCATGAGTTTTATTTTTTAATTAGTTGGCACTGACAATAGATTATGTTGATAGAAATGAAGTATTTTGCATGAAGATGTTCAGAAGTGCATAATCATACTAAAGCAATATTTAATGCTTTAAATATAATTCATCTGCTCTCATACACATGTACACAAATAATTGTTACTGTAAAGGCCATAAGGAACAATTTTGACACATGAAGATGCTTGTAAATCTGATAGTTTCAGAATATTTAATAGTCTTATCTCTCATGGTGGAGGGAATGATACAATTTGATGATGACATTTGATTGGGTCGGGTAACAAATACCAAAGAAGACAAAAACAGAAGTATATTCCAAATCAGGTTGAAAATAGCTTAATGGAATTTAGTAGAAACAAATATACTGTTCTTATATATAAGAAAATAAATCAAATGCCAGATATAGAATTACAGAGCCTTGATTTAGGAATAGTCTTATGAGAAGAATTTTGGAAACTCATGCTAACAGTGAGCAATGTAATGTGGAAAGCCAAATTTTATGCTGTATAAACAGAGCTATATATTTTTAAATTAAAAGAAATAATAGTTCTATTCTATTCAGCATTGGTCAGGCCTCAGTTCTGTCATATCCCTTAGAGTGGACCATCTGTCTTCCTCTGCCGTATCTCTGCCTTCTGTTACAGAGGCTGCTCTGGCCTTCTCACCTTCACTCTGCCGTCCTTTAAAACACAATCATCCTTCCCAGAGGCTAAATTGTATATTCTGTCAAGATTTAAACCTCCAAATACTCAATATCCACTTACAGGTTTTTTTGTTATATTTTTAGATTTTGTTATTGCATTACACTTTTTAGTGTGACATATCATGCAAAAACTCCCCTGAAAGATAGGATATGGACTCGGTTCTTGCAAGGAATCCTCTAGAGCTGATGTTGAGGAAATATAATTTATTGATAGGCAAACAAAAAATCTCTGATTGAGCAAATGAACAGAGGAACAGAAGGTTAGAAGTAATGTACCAAAGCTTGAGAGAACTAGCCTAGAAATGCTCTCAAGCATATCCAGTTGATGAAATTAAACATCGGGAGTAACCAGAATATGATTTTTGAAGTGAAACACCTGCCCACAAGGAGAAGCAAAATCAAAATATCCTTCAGAATAGGAAAATATTCTGAATTCCCATATAACTATCTGAAATTGGATATTTCTGAAGATATGAGGCAAGTAGCATTGATGCAAAGACAGGCATTTCACATGATGCGCTTATGCTCTATGCTTCTTTCTTTCTTCACTGTTGCCAGTAGGCATTGTAATTTTTATTATATCCTTGGTTTCACATGAGAACATAGACTTTCTCCTTCTATAATGGCACTCCCCATTTGTTAAAGATGGAAGGCAATCATTTTTAAAAACAATTATTTTTACTTTAGATTTTTATTTATTGATGCCATCATATCTGACCAGATTGCTCTAGGGATTCATGAATTTGTCACAACTGTTTATTTTATGGACATTTTTATTTTAATATTTTTTGATAGTTTTTGTATGATAGTTTTTATCAGTGTAATCTGCCAGAGATCTGTGATTGGTTGAACAGCCTATCTCCTGCCATATTCTCCTCTACCTGTCACCACTGCAATCTTACAGCCTGCTCCCATTCCCTCTCCCCTGTTCATAGAAATACATGTCCTGACCCTTGGCTTCCACCTCATACACAAAATCCCCGAGAGGTCTTTGTTACGCAAGGTGCGTCTGCCTAGAATACAGCACCTATGGGCAATGTAGAAACCTACTCAGCCACCCAATTACAATCCAACAGTCTTCTTCCTCAATCAGTCTTCTTTCACTGGACTGTTTGTTATATTTTTAGAGGTAGAAAAGGAATATAAAGTTGGCTTATTTGATCAAGGTTAAAATAGATATGTTGTTATTTGTGGCTACCTCTAATGGAGCTTTGTTGACATCAGGACTGAAATGACAGTCCTAGATTTTTTTTATAGATAAGAGATGGGGCATGGGTTAAAGATATCTTTGGTTGTAAATTAAAAGGTGTAGGAGAAAAACTGGCAGAGTCAAGGGATAGAATAAAAAGAGAAATCAGCTTAGAATCATTACATAGCCACAAATGAACTAAGTCCACCCCTCCCTTGATTTCCGTTGACCCTTATCTAACTATAACCAGGTGCTAACCATTACTTGAGAAGATTCCCATGCATAGGCTTTTAGCAATAAACCAGTTAAATTGAATCTTCACATGTGTACCTGGTCTTTTGCGCCTGATAAGAGATGAAAAGTTACTAAAAATTTTCTTTTTCTTCCTCCTTCCTTCCTTCCTTCCTTCCTTCCTTCCTTCCTTCCTTCCTTCCTTCCTTCCTTCCTTCCTTCCTTCCTTCCTTCCTTCCTTCCTTCCTATTTCTATTGGGTTTTTTTTACTATTTCAATTAGTTTAACAACATTAGTTATTATTAACAGATTTGAAGAATGTTATAACCTTCATATATTTACATTAATTCAAAATCTGAACAGTCAGCATCAGGGACTAAGGCCACTAAATAGGATTATATCTATTTCAATTTGCACTGGCTAAAAGCATTGGCTTTAGCCTCCCTTGCCTGTATTAGTAGACCTTTACGTTATATTACCTCATGCTGCAAAAGGATAATATGAAAATTATACATAATCTTTTCAAAATCAGTATCTATCTCATATGTTGGGATCATAACTCCCATAAATCTCAACTGGCACCGTTAATAAGAAAACTGTTGACTCAACTCATCTGGAAAACAACAGCTACAAGGGCTGTGCTAATGTAGCTCTCCTATTATTTTTACATTGACCAAAATTAAAGTAATAATCTGATCTGATCTGATCTGATCTGATCTGATCTGATCTGATCTAATCTAATCTAATCTAATCTAATCTAATCTAATCTAATCTAATCTAATCTAATCTAATGTAATCTAATGTAATCTAATGTAATCTAATCTAATCTAATCTAATCTAATCTAATCATATCATCTAATTTCCTATTATTCCAACAATTCCTTCAAATGCATGTTTAATCACTTAGAACATAGAATAATAGAGTTGGAAGGGACCTTGGAGGTCTTCTAATCCAAGGGACCTTGGAGGTCTTCTAGTTCTGCTTGAGCCTATACCATTTCAGACAAATGATTAACCAGTGTCTTTTTGAAAGCTTCCAGTGATGGGGAACCCTCACTGAAGGTAAGGTATTTCATTTGTTGATTGCACTCACCATTAGGAAATTTCTCCTCTGTTCTAGATTGCTTGATTAGTTTCCATCCATTGTTTCTTGTCTTGCCTTCTGATGCTTTGGAACATACTGTAGTTTGACCCAATCACTTTGTAGGAGCCCATCAAATATTAAAATACTGATATCATGTGTTTCCTAGTCCTTTTTACTAGACTAGACATACCCAATTCCTGTAACTGTTTTTCATATGTTTTATCCTCCAGGCCCCTAATCATTCTTTTTGCTCTTCTCTGTACTCTTTCCAGAGTCCCAACATCTTTCTTATATTGTGACCAGAACTGGATGCAGTATACCAAGTATGGTCTTACGAAAGCTTACTAAGGCTTTGTAAAGTGGTACTAGAACTTCACATGATCTTGATTCTATCCCTCTATTAATGCAGCCTACAATTTAATTGGCTTTTTTGGCTGTCGCCGCACACTATTGGCTCATATTTAAGTGATTGTCTACTAGGACTCCAAGATTTTGATTTCCAAATTTGATTTCTCAATTTATGGACTAACCAAACCTGATTTTTAAGAAATGAGTTTTTCCAGTTTCTCTTAATGTTAATATTTTGATGAAATCAAACCTATTAGAGTACTATCTTTTAAAAGGTGGCTATTTTTTGTTTAAATACTTGGGGTTTAAATGACACCTATACTGAAAATATCCTAACTCAAAGATGTTTATGAAAAACTAGAAGAGGTTATATAGGGGCCACACTGAATTGCAAGCATGAAATTAAAAGAGTTCAATTTTCTTCTGATTAGGTCCTGCATATGTGATGGCATTCATTAGCTATGTTTTACATGGAAGTCTATATTATAATGGTACAGCTTAGCTATTTAATGAGTTCTTTAGCAAGGATGACCTTTCAGACTATGTACACTTATTGCTATGATAGTCAATAGGCTAGGAATTATGATCCGTAATGGAGCCTTACTTTCGTTTCTGTGGGGGGTAGTTAAAACAGATTGTGTTCTACTCTATTTAGTAGTTTCTCTTTATGCTTATTTACCAAAAGTTCCTGCACTTATAATCCTCAAGTGCTAAAATAGCACATGTCTAAGGAACTTAATGTTAATATTCTTTTTTTAATTTAAAGCATTAAGCAAACTAGTCTTAGATTGTCAGTGTTGAACTTAATAGTTTCTACAATGAGGTCTGAATTTCAGATTATTTTTAAGCAATTGCAAAGATATTGGTATCCATAAAAATATGCAATGATTATGTTGCCAGGTTCAGTGAGACTGGGAGGAGTTAGGCATCTAGAATAGAGATTGGACAAAAGAGGTGATCAGAACTAAAAATCTAAATCTAATCTATAGAAAAGACATTTTATGGACATCTCCCACCCAAGTAATAAGCTAGATATTTATTTTTTTCCAAAGTAGATGCTGCTTAATTTTTTGAGCCTCAGCCAAATTCCACAAATGCACAGCTTTTTGTTCTTGTTGTATTAACAAAATTAAATTAAATCAAATTAGGTTTCACCCTGGCCCTACTCACATTCTCGTTGTGTGTAGATCATCCAGGTATGCTCCATAGCCTAAAATCAGATAGCAATCCCTGGTATGGGGACTTTTCTATCAAATGTGTGAAGTTTGAAAGTGGGATCAACCAGCAGAGTTCTGCTCCTTTTCCTAAACTCCCAATGAACATGTGTCAATTAAATAGAAAGAACATATCTTGGTGTCAAGATGGAATAAATTGTCTTCTAAGTACCCAAACTAAAACACTGTACTGTATAGGTCTGAGTTATAACTGTGTTTTCTAGCAGGTTATTTTGTGCCCACTGGGTGCTAGGCGTTGATGAGGACAAGATAAGCAGACAATGTTTATGTATACCAGGTAATAATACCATGAAAGGAAGGTGAACTTTCCTGTCCTTCTTACCTTTGATTACATTTTCTGAGAAGCCTTATGAGTCCTCATGGAAAAACGATGTGCTAAATGAGACATTGCAAGGCAAAAACTTTATTAGCCACAATTGCTGAGAATAGCATTATGTTTAGTTATAATGTGTTGTTAATGCGTACATCCCTACTTGAAAAATAGGAACTAGGGATCAGAGAAAGGAAGAAAGAATCAACTCCCTCTTTTAATCACCATGTCCTGGATTTGTTCCCATACCCCACAGAGAGTGTTACTTCATTTCATTCCCTTTATTGCCCACTATTTCTAAAAATAAAAATAAAAAATCTTCCACCTCTCTATTGTTAAGAAATGGAGCATTCACCCAATTAACATCCTGTCCAGTTTGGTCTTCTGTATTAATCCCATGCCTTGTAATGCCTATCTGTTTTCTAACAGCAAAATCATTTTGATATTTTGATGCTCCCCCCCCCCCAATGCCTGCTGCAGAGTCAGTTCGTTTATTTCTCTTGGTGAAGGTTAGATATCATCATGACATATTTCTGGTGAGCAGCAGGCACAGCTCCTTTGCCTGTGCTAAATCACCAATTTATTTGTGGACTTCAGGAAAAGTGACCTTAAATTGTTTGAGTTAACACACATGCATAATCTTTGTATATACCAGTTGTTGCAAATGGAATAAAAGACAGGTGAGACAGTTTCTCAAGTACAGCTACCCTTCAATTGCAAGATAGTTTATTGTGCTCTGGAGTAATTCACATCCGTTTTTATTGTAAACAGTGGAAGTTACCCCTGCTCACCCACCAACGTTAGCATTTCTCTTTACAAAAACGCCAAAAAGTGACCAAGTGTGTGTCTATGCTAAATTATTGGAGAAACAAACAAAGACATCGTAAATCAATTTCTCACAAAAAGCAAGGCAGTTGCCTGTGTATTTAAATAGAGCTGTGCTTATTTTCATTCAGAGGGTGAGGATGGATGAATAGGGAAAAAAATCACCCCAAATCTTGCTTGTCATATATTCATGGAAATCAATAGAACTCTTTATGTGCAAAATGGGATATGTGCCTAAATAGTTAAGAGGGTAAGAGACGGGGAAAATGCTTCTTTCACTGTAAATTTCCACTATGAAATGAATTTTCAAAGTCAAATATAAGATTAGCACTTGGTTTCCTGTTAAAGCAAAAAATAATTCTGGATATGCCGCAGGAGAATCCTGATTTCTGAAATATGCCATTGCTAAACTACAACTTCTACTAAAGAAGCGTCTGTTTAAAAGCCTGCATCCAGGAAAGCAAAGTGATGAAGAATGAAAACAGATTCACTTTCATTAGTCATTTCCATATTTCTGTACTTTCAGAGTGCTCCAATATTTTCCTATGAATTTATCTGTTCATTTTAGAATAAACTTAGGTAATCAGCTTTCCTTGGTAATCATTTACATTCTCTTAAAAATATGTTTTCCCCAAAAATATAACTTTTATCTTTTTTATATATATATTCTTTTATATAGGTCAGTAAGTTTTACAATAAAATCTCAAATGCATTCTTTTCCAGATCAGTTTTGTGGACTAAAATGTGAAAAATAAGAGAATCTATTTAGTATTACCCTGTTTTCCCCTGATAATAAGCCCAATCGGGTTTTTGAGTGCATGGCAATAAGGCCAAGCGCTTATTTCAGGGTTCAAAAAAATATAAGACAGGGTCTTATTTTTGGGGAAACACGGTACTAATTAACATTGCATAATTGTACTTACAACTACTGTGAAGCCCTGTCTTTTTATTTTTTCTTTCCCCCCATTTTTCTTACACTGTTTTTCTGGTACTTTTTGCTTTTTCTTTGATTGCTCCCCTTATTTTATATTAGTTTTGATTAGTTTTTAACTTAAAAAAATTCAATAAAAATCATGTAAGAAAAAGAGAATCATTTAATATTAGTATTCCTGTAACTGTGAAATTAATTGGAAATGGTTTGTAGG
The DNA here is from genome assembly GCA_003457575.1 of Thermophis baileyi. NCBI lineage: Eukaryota > Metazoa > Chordata > Lepidosauria > Squamata > Dipsadidae > Thermophis > Thermophis baileyi. Next base: position 4,083,288 of record QLTV01004233.1, on the reverse strand, counting down.
TTTCTCTTCAAAACTGCCTGTGGATTATTTTACATTTCCAATGTACATAAGTTGTAAATTATGTTGTGCTAAAGAATCTGCTTTTCTTTATCTGACTTCATCTTCACTTCAAGGTAAATTGCAATAAAAAACTATCCAACTCAATCTTCTGAGTTTGCTATTTAATATGTGATAGCATTATACTCTTCTTCAATTTGGTTCAAGCTAATTCTTCACTGAATTTTAAATTTGTATTTCACTACAACTTTAGAATGTTAGAAAAATACTTTGTTTTGATAATCCCATAATTGTGACAATATCTAAGTTTGATAGAAGAGAAATCACATTCCGGAGCACTGCAGCTCATGCTGATATTGTAATTAATGCAGAGTATTAAAAAAGGCAACTGACTTATCTTCAACTTCTCCTGTATCTAACTTTATTCCAAAGAGTCCCTTATATTAATTAAATCAAACAAATTAACTTTGCCCTAGATCTAATATTATACAGCAAAAATAATCATTCAAGATCTTTGGGTTTATCATTTTAAATTTCCACAACAAAAAATAAATTAAGCAACTATTTATATGCTCAGAATGTACTCAAGCTTTGTTCAGATCACTATGTAACTTACCTTATTTGAATCCATATAATTATATATAATCTGTTTGTAAAGTGTCATATGACATCAAAAGTAATAATTATCCACTTTTCTAGTTTATATTCTTTATTCTCCATCTACCTTATGAAATGAGTTGTCTTCAGGATTTTTGAGTTGATTTTCACTGCTATTTACATGTGGATTTTTTAACTTATATGTTTAAGCTAAGTGTGTTTTTGTATTACTTCTACCAAGAGATGGAAGAGTGTATTCATTATTATTGAAATAATAAACACAAATCATTTCTTGAATAGTTTTTCTGGAAAGCAGAATCTGGGGCTGTATTGAGAAACTATAAACCAAAGGAACTATTTTACTGTAAACACAACGTGACCCCTTCTCTATTCAAGGATCAGGGAACAATTGACTAACAGAGCATTCCAAATAATTTTCATATTGTATATAAAAATAGGAATTTCAGTGACCTCTGTGACACAGTGATGCCTTAGATAAAACTTTGTCAAAGCTAAAAGCTTATTTTTGATTTTAGGTATTGTTGTTGGCAGCTACAAGAAAAACTATATTCAAAACTCCCATGTCTTGAATGGAATGCTTAAGGTAGAATGTAGTGCAATTTATTCCAAATTATGTTTTCCTCCTTCACTTCATTCGGCAACTGTACCTGAGCAACTGGAGAAAAACCTTAATTTAAACTTTTAAATTGAAAGTCTTTATGTAAAGAGTCCAAATGAGTCTGCAGGCTTCATTTTTTTTAGGGTGTGGAAAGAGGTAAATATGTACAACAATAAGAAGGGATTTATAGTTTTTATGTAATTGAACATTTGTATCCAGAAAATAACCTGTCATTTAGGATGATGACAGGATAAAGTGAGATTTAAATTTTGCCAGGAAAGCTTCTCTGCAGATAAAGGACCTGTAAACACAGGAATAGTGAGTTGTTCTAAAGCAAATATGGAGCTATTAATATAGCACAGTCGAGAGACTCTCAAATAATCTGAAATAATACTGATACTCCATTTATAACTGAAGGAAGTATGGGAAAACACAAATTCACAAGAGATAGTTGGTAGATACGTTATGCAAATCTGCAGACATATACAAAAACATACAATCCAAATGATTATAAAATATTTTCTTATGCTTTTCCATTCATTCTGTTGAGAGATTAAGATAACATGTAATATTTTAATCATCTGGAGATGATATTCCAGAGGGATTTAAGTTATCTTTGGGCCATATAGTGGTGAAAATGTCTTAATAGCTGTGATAAATGATGGCATATATTCCGAGAATACATATTCTAAGTGTTATAGATCAAATTATGAGTGCCCAGATTGAAGATTTCTGGTCCTTTGGAGGGGTGAATGTAGATTTGTCCATTGATATCAATAGAACCCAGACAAGCATTATTATATAGATTTCATTTCAGAAGCATATTGATTATTATCATTCACATGGGGCACATTTGAAAGAGGCTTCTTGCATTTCACCATTAAGGTTTCTTGTAAATTAAAAGCAAGGAAGGCCAAAGGAGATCCATCACACTTGATTAAACGATTCCTAGGGTATTTTTATTACTTTATTTTCTACCTTTGTTAAGTTGAATAGTTATTGCCACTTCTTTTTAGTGGGATCTGAGCAGATGATCGTGAAGTCTTCTGTGAAACTTTTCTTCCACTTGTTTATGGTCAGAAAAAGTTTTGGTTATTACCAGTATTGTTTCTGGTAGCCTCTCATTTTATGGAGATATCTGTTGAGATGCCTTCACATGATAGCAAAAGTCTTGTGTGTTAAAAATTATTGCAAGTTGTTGTTATATAGATAAATACAATGTTGAAAGCAATATTTTAAGCATATTTTAACCTAGGTCACCATAGAATTCTACTGTATGTTTGGATTGGGTAGAAGAAGGATCCATGAAACAGTTGATTCTTCTATTTGGTTCAATATATGACTTGTATTGACATAGAATTTTGTTTGTTAGTGTAGGTGTTTCCTTTGTACAAGGTGTTCTGATTATCACTAATGGAATGGTTTAAAGCATTGCTTCTCAACATTGGTGATTTTAAGCCATGCTGGCTGGGGAATTTATTTATTTAATTTATTTAATTTGTCAAACATGTACAAGATAGCAGGTATAGGTATAAACATGTACATGAGCACATGAAATGAGTACAAATAAATGGGGACAGTAGGACAGGGACGGTTTAGGCACGCTGGTGCGCTTATGCACACCCCCTTACAGACCTCTTAGGAATGGGGTGAGGTCCACGGTAGATAGTTTAAGATTAAAGCTGTGGGGGATTGAGGATGTAACAACAGAGTCAGGTAGTGAATTCCAGTCATTGAC